>CM033755.1:3000000-3343562 GCA_019671005.1 Hibiscus mutabilis | reverse complement strand
AAGGACTAAATTATAAATAAAAAGTTAATTTTAAGGACCTAATTATAAAAAAAAATAAAGAAGGTGTATTATTATAAATATCCCTAAAAAAATTTAAAACAAAATTATACAAATAGTCCCAGATCGGGTCTGTTCGGATATTTTCCATCCCGACCCGAATTCGCCCTTAATAAAAAATTCTTCCCGATCCGAACCCGATTTTTTCATTAAAAATTCAATCCGATGGAATCGGATCGGGTCGAAACCCGGCCTAATAGGGTAAAATGTCCGTCCCTACATAGGTTAGACAAAGTCATATATATATATATATATATATATATATATATATATATACACTTTAATATTGTAATCGTCATCTTGTTTTCTTCTTTTGGAAATGGACCTTACCCTCATTTATTGATCCAAATCACCCTTCGATTTGAATGAAATTTACTACCATGAAGATTCGTTCCATATTAATCTCTAAAAACAATAATATTGTTGAGTAAAATTTGATTCGAACTAAAAATTATAAAAAGATTTTTATTTTCAATTTTTCAAAAATAATAATCTCTAGAAAACATTTTATATTTTTGTTTTATTTTTTATTTAAAAAGAATTATTTTTAATTTTCTAAAAATTAGAAAACATCTTTTTTATGTTTTTAAAATTTTACTTATTTTTATTTTTATTTTATAAAAAATATTTTCAAATTTTATAACCAAACACGTTTATTTTTCTGCCTAAAATATTATTATAATAAAAATAAAATTAAAATATTATTATAATATTAGAAAAATAATTACTCATTAAATAATTAAATTAAAAATATAATTATTAGAAAAATATTATTATAATAAAAAATAAAATATTATTAAATAAACAAAAATTTTAAAATTAAACATTAGAATGATTCGAACCTGGATTAAATAGAATTAAAATTTAAAATACTTGTTTTCATCATTCCCACTTTTCTAAAACATTTTTAACAAAAATAGTGAAAACATCTTTTTTATGTTTTTAAAATTTTACTTATTTTTGTTTTTATTTTCTAAAAATTATTTTCAAATTTTATAACCAAACACGTTTTCTTCGTCATTTTTTATTTTCTAAGAAAATTGAAATAAAAATTGTATGTATTCTCTAAAACCAACGCATAAATTTTTCAATTTGATTTTACATGAAAAAGTTTGACTTGATTTCACTCAAATCGTATTATCATAATTTTAACTAAAAATTTTCAAATAAAATTTGAGTTATAAAATGAGACTTAAATAACTTAAAATTTCAGGAATTAGTGGATCAGTTTTCAAATTTGATTCAAGTCTCTCAACTTTGTCTGATATATGTTTATCCCATATTAAAAAAACAAGAATATATATAGGAGTGTATGATTATAAAAAGCGGTTTAATTATGTTGGGCTCGATTTCCTTCAACCGAATAACTTGCCAAGTGGTGGAGAAGCCGATTTTTAGGTGTATGTGGTGGAAGCAAAAATATGGACAATGACCACAAGGATTTTAGAGTGGTTCGACTTTCTAACCAAAGCTTACATCCACTACCTTAGCTTCCCCACTAAGGATTTCCAAATTCACTCTTGAATTTCTTCCCATTTTCTAGGCTTAGGAGGCAACCCTTACAATCCTAGACTCACTCACCAAGTCTAGCATCCAAAGCTCACAAACCGAGCTTTGGGAACACTTTTAAACAAGAGAAATTCTAAGCAAACCGAAATCCCTCTACAAGGTTGATGTTTGCACTCTAAAGCTCTTACCCAAAACCTAAAACACTTGAGCATACATTGATAATTTAAGCTCACAAGTGTTGTCTATACAAAGAATAGAAATTTAAGCTCTAAGACAATTTTTGCATCATAATGTTGTTGACAATTGTTTCATTAGTTGTTGTTGAAGCTTGAATATCCCTTTTATACTCCTAATTGAGTTTCTAGCCGTAGGAGACCGTTGGGATTGAATTGGAGCCGTTGGAGCATTTATTTCTCGCAATAAATGCAGTTTTGAGGTTGTATGTATCGATACGTGCATATCCGTATCGGTACCCCTTCTTGAAAAAATAGAGTTGAGCCCTTAACTGCCTCCCTTATCGAAACACCTTAACGCGTATCGGAACGCCGTATCAGTATGCCACTACTCTGTATCGGTACAGGTGCTTGCGGGAAACTAGTCGTTGGGGGTTTTAAAAATAGTCGTTAGGATTAAAAGCATAGTGTTTCGGTACGCGTACGGATTTTTTGTTCTGGAAAATTACTGTAGCAAAAACTCTTATCTGTATCGATACGGGGTTTAACCGTACCGGTACGGACGTGTTGAAAACATAAGTTTGGCTACTTTAAAACGTTTAAAGCACTTCCAAAACCTCTCAAAAACTTCTCAAACTTATTTTCAAATTGTTTGGACTTAAAACTATTTTTGAAACCTTTTTCAAATTAGTCCAAAACATTTTTCAATTATTATATCAAAACAAATATCCTAACAATCTCCCCATTTTTGATATAATAAAACCAACTTGAAAAATTATTTTTGAGATTCTCCCCCTTAGTAAAAAATAAAATTTGGATAAGAGATTAATTGTTGAAAATTTTATAAGTTTCCCCTTATTCATTTGAAAATTCAATTTTTCAAAACATTCTCCCCCTTTTTTGTTATATCAAAAATGGTTCAAACTTTAAAGACCAATAATAATGGAGAGTAAAAAAATTTGACAAAAATATGTTTTGTTTTAAATTTGGCTCCTCATTCCTCAAGCGTCATTCAAATGTTAGTCCAATAATTATGATAAACTAGTTGAATTAAAATAAATAAATAAATCATATAAATAAATAAAATTCAACTAAATTTTACCGCACTTGAACCAAAGGTAGGATGTGAAGTCTTAATTCTTCAAGTGTTCTTCATTGTGTGTATAGAGCTCCCCCTTAATTTTATTACTTGTTGATCATACTCCATCACACCTAAAACAAGACAATCAAGTAATTTTTTGTATCCAAATTGCTTTGGATCCAATGACGTTAGAAGCACAAAGTTTTGTCCCCTTCGGAATCCAATATCGGGGCGGGACAGGGAATTTCTAGCATATACACAAACCCGCTAGTCCTGCCCCAACTCGACACTTTCAAAAACCCGCCTCGCCCCGATCCCTAAAATTCAAGACTAAAAACCCAATCGGGTCATGTTGGGTCTGGTAATTTTGCCGTCCCTATAAATAATATACATCATAGATGTTATATATGTTAATAAGTTTATTCAGATTTAAAATCCGACACATTTATAGAAGTAATCAGTTTAAGAATTAAAGTGTAATTTTATATTGGCTTAATATTCAAATAAGTACCTAAATTATACATGATTTTCAAAAGCAAGTGCTATGGAGAACAAAGGAGGAGGGAAAGCGTCGGGGCAAGGTGACCCCAGCGACAGATCGAAGCATAGAACGTGGACAGTTTTCGTTGATAACCTGAGCAGGCAAGTATCTAGAGCGGCTCTAAGGGAACTTTGCAGCAATTACGGTAAGGTCACTACGGTTTTTATTCCAAACACTAATAGGAAAGCAAAGTACAAGGAAAAAACTTTTGCTTTGTTTCAATGGCAACAAGTAAGGAGATGGTCTTAGTTATAACTAAAATAAACAATACAAGGATTGATGGAGATCTGGTCTCTGTTGCTCGAGCAAGATATCCTAAACCGTCTGGTAACCATTTCTTTAATAACTTGGCCGTGAACAGAGAATGAAGGGTTCAGCGAAAGGGTGATAAATCTGTAGGTATGGGCAAGAGGATTCCTCATAACACTATAGAGGGATGAGAGAAGTGTGTGGAAGGTAAGATGTCTTACAAAGATGCTTTGCTGCAAAATGCGAAGCAATCGAAAACCCCAACTAGGGAAGGTGGCATTTCGAGTGGAGAAGTCCAAGTAGGATGCAACGATGGTAGTATTTTTGTGATGGATATTCCCTCTATCAATAATGAATGGCTAAACTGCTGCTTGACTGGTCTGATGAAGAACTCATACGAAGCTGGAATTGTTCAACAAGCTTTTGATTTTAAAGGCATCAATGCAATAAATTTGAAATAGGGGGTGGAAACTAATTCCTATGTGATTAGGTTCAAGTCTGTAGCGGAGATAGAGAAAGCATGTGAGACCAAAAGAGAAGCTATAAGCTTTTGGTTCAAGTTTCTCTCTCCTCTACTGGTCAGAGAAGTTCCTTACTAGTTTTGTTGGGTTTCGTTGCATGGCGTTCCCTTGTCTATTAGAGTGAGGGGTTATTTAGAGCTCTCAGCAATAGGTGGGGCATCTTCATATACATCGATGACGACACAAAGCAAAAGGCAAGGTTCAATCACGCTAGGAAAGTTATTAGGGTCGCTAGCCCGTTGGATATCCCAGACTTGGTAAGGGTCATTTCTCAAGGGTCCTCCTTTAAGATCAACACAAGGGTTGGTCCGGCAGGTGACAACCACTCAGAGATTTCATCAAAATAGAGACAACTACGCGGTATTAGAAAAATGAAAAAGACCCGAGCAGTTCAGAAGGTTATTCGAAAGGTGCTTCCAAAGGTTGTCTTTCTTCAGGAAACTAAAATAGAGATAATTGACGGGAGGTTGGTTAGGAGTTCATTAAAAGATGGGACATTACTTGGTGCATAGGAGTTGATTAGAATGTGTTTCTTGACCCAGAGGAGAAGTAGGGTTTCTCGCTAAATATGTCTTTAGTAGACTTATTCAGATCCTTTGTCTTTGATGCTGAGTTAATCAACTTGCCTCTCCAATGAGGGCAATTCACTTGGAGTAACAATCGTGACCACCCCGACTTTTTTTAGGTTGGATCGTTTCCTAGTTTTGATAGATTTCAAGTGTGTTTTTTCAACCATAGTTTAGTGTATCCTTGAAAATTCCTTGTCTGATCATAACGCTATATCTCTGTCTGAAGGCGGAACCAATTGGGGCCCCAAGCCCTTCAAGATTTTTAATCATTGGTTCGAGAAATATGATTTTGAGAAGACAGTAACTGAGACTCTACGCAATTTAAAAACCAACAATCCTTGCATGAGGATTGAGGGCTTTCTCAAAGGATCGAAGGTGGCTGTGAAAGCTTGGGCGGGGAAACAGGATCGTACACGGGCTTTAATATCAACAAATTAGAGTAACAAATCTTATAAGTAGAGGCCAAAATTCAGGATGGCTTATTAGACGCGGGGTACTCAGCCCTTCTGTCCAGCCTTAGATCAAAATTGTAGGAGAAATATCGCAAGGAAGAGTGCTCATGGTTACAAAAATCTCAATTGAGATGGTTTAAAGAAGGGGACAAGAACACCTATTTTTTCTATATGGCTGCTTTAGGGAGAAGACGAGTTAACACGATAGATGCTCTAAAAATAAAAAGTGTCACCATTTCGGATCCTATCCAGATCAAAGTGGTCGTTAAGAATCATTTCTCCAAAGCTTATAACTCGAATCATGCCTTGGAAATTAAAGATTTCAATCTGGATTCTCATGTTTTACCCTGGAGCAATCCAGTTTCCTTCAGAAGGAATTCTCGTATGACGAAGTTTAGAATGCTTTATCTTCGGCCGATAGTAACCACGCTCTAGGACCGAATAGGGCTACTATCGAGTCCTTTACTACTTCTCAATGTATCTTGTTAGCCTCTGTCTCGGTGCTAGTTAATGGGGCTACTATCGAGTCCTTTACTACTTCTCGGGGCCTTAAATAGGGCTGCTCTCTTTCACCTTTGCTCTTTAATCTGGTGGGTAAAGCTCTCAATCTGTTGTTGAAAAAAACTACAAATAAAGGCCTGTTTGATGGATTTGAGATTGGTCATGGAGGAAATTAAATGGTTGTTTCCCATTTACAGTTGGCGGATTATTTACTAATTTTCTGTGTGGCCTCAATAGGTCAGGTTCGTAATGTTAAACGCATTCTTAGAGTCTTTAAACTGGCATCAGGTCTCAAACTCAATTTGAATAAAAGCAAAACCATAGGTATTAACGTTGAAGAGGGAACCGTTTCTTCATGGGCCAACTCAGTGGGATGCTCGATGGACAAATTCCCTGGGGGCAAGTAGAAACTCTTCTTCTTTGTGGTATTCTGTGATTAATAAGTTTGAGAGAAGATTGGAGGGATAAAAACCTAAACTTCTGTCGATCGAAGGAAGCTCACGCTCATCAAATCCATTCTTTCGAGCCTTCCCATATATTTCTTGTCTATGTTTCAAATGTTGGTATCTATTTCAAACCGTCTCAATAGTATTATGGCCAGATTCTTTTGGGGTAATTCCTTAGAAAGATCCAGGATCCACTAGTTTAAGTGGAAAAGTGTGTGCAAGCCGTGAGGCTTGAGGGGTTTGAGAGTAAATAATCTTGACACATTCAATCTTGGTAAATGGTGTTGGCGGTTCGGCAACGAGCCCAATGAACGTTGAAGAAAGGTCCTACGTTGAAAGATCCCTTCGGTTGTGTCAGATGGAACTCCTAGTTTTCTTGAGGCTTGGTCACTGGCTGAAAGGCAAATTCGGTGATTGCCTTATCCCCTGGATGGATGGATTGTGGATTCGCTATTGGCAGATGATGCTAGTCTCTTTAGGCCCAAACCAAATCCGACGAGAGTTGGTCTCCTTCATATTCGGAGTGGTTGAAATTGAATACGGACGAGGCTGTCTCCTCGAACGGATCACGATGCGGGATTGAGGGCTTGCTCAGAGATGAAAAGGGTTCGATTTTGCTCCAGTTTTCTGAATCATGTGGTATTGCCCCGACAATAGCAAAGTTAATGGCAGTGAAGACAGGGATAGATAAACTTATGTCATCTGAATGGTGGAACAGGTTCAGGGTAATTATTGAATGTGGTTGAGTAGTTGTCTAACGTCAATGATCCGCCAAGTTTATATTCCAATATACTCTCGGAGTTGGTGGGCTTATGCGGGAGAAGGGCATGCTGGTAAGGTTGGTGGCGCGCCGGTGCAATAGGTGCGCCGATGAACTTGCTAAAGCTGGTATTGGGTGATATGTGTTTGTAATCTTGCTGGCTGCTCTTGGGTTATAGTTTGTTTTGTTGTAATCCGCTGGTTGTATGCTTATGGTATTTCGGTGAGGTTAAATCGGTTGTAAGAGGGGTGCATTGGTTATAGGTTCTTGCTAATGTGTGGGTTGTATGTTTTCTTTTTGGTTCATAGGCATGGCCTAACGATTGTTGAACATTGTAATTTCCTAATTTATTAATAATATTTATCGGGCACTCTTTTTCTTTACCTAAGTTTATAGGGGGTTTTAATAAGGTCTTTTATCTTAAAAAAATAATTTTTTAAATATGTGCTTAAATTATATTTCAGCCCAAGTAGGTATCTGACATTAGACACCTACTTAAATCAAAAAATAATTTAGACACCTTATCATGTACTATAATTTAGGCATCCATTTGAGTATTAAGCCTTTTATATATAATAAAACATAAAAATCTAATAGAAATGGCAGAGAACATAAATTAGGATGGCCTGCTGAAGCATGATTTAGGTTATCTTCCCTTGATCACAGGAGCAATATCGGACAGATAACGTTATCCATTTGATCTGAGAAACGAATGGCCTTGAAATTCACTTCCTTTTTTTGAATAAAAACTAAGAATATAAGGGTGCTTTTGGCTCCATATTACTGAAAATGTTATATTATCTTATTTGGTTTATTTAGCAGGAATATAAGATTGTTGTGTTTAGTTGAAGGTATATAAAATTATTCGGAAGTGAAATTTACTAAATTGACCATGTGTTATATTTTTTTAACATGTTAAATTTTCAATATTAAATTAAAAACATATGCACAAAAAATAATAGAATTATTTTTAATACAATATCTAAAATTTGCAAAAACTATATATTCATCATATTACTAATATAATTATTATATTAAATGTTTTTTTTAAAATATAATTTATCTTTACATACCCTCGTTATCCTCTATTAAATTATTTTTGTGAATTTTTAAATGTTAAACTGATAATATGTTTAAATTTTTAATTTTTTTATTACTTGTGACAGATTGTCAAGTGAGTAAAATAAATAATAAAATAAATCTAAAAATTGTATAATATTGATAAGAATTTATATCATAAGTTAAACCTACTAAAATGTTTAATAAGACGATAAACATCTTATAAATCAAAGAATAAAATTAAAAACATAACTCTTAACTTATTAATTTTCAAGCAATATGCAATCCCAACATATAACCTATAAACATCATAAATATAATATTAAGAAAAATACATTAAATATTAAAATAATATTTAAATATGTGTAATACCATTTAAATGTTAAATTAATATTGAATAAAAATATTTAATTAATTTACACCACACATATTTAATCATCTAATTGAATTTAATAAAAGATCTATGTGAACAAAATTCATTAATATATGGGCAATATGGTCCAAAGGGGAGGGAATTAATAAATACCTAAGAAATCAAAGGAATCATATTCCTACCATTTAATGAAAAACGAACTATTGTTGAAAAATACAATATTACCCCTTAGAAGAAATGCTCCTCAATCAAACGTGTGTACGTGATTCTGAAAAAGATTATAACCCCAGATAATTATCTTTTTTGCGAACCAAACGCCCCCTAAAAAATTATATTTTAAAGTTTTTTAATTTGTGAAAGTAGCTAATTTTATTAAATAAATAAATTATTTAAAATATAATAGTCAAAATTTCAAAAAAATAAAGGATATGGTTAGACAATCAACGGATAACAGATTATATTAGTTGATAAATGATAACATATTGAATTAATTGATTTGACTAACAGATAGCAATAACATTTAATTAACAGATTGCATTAGCTGATTGCATAGTATTTCGTAAAATTTACTAATAGTTTGTAACTATTTGATTATTTGAACAAGTAAAATGACATATTAGGACATGGTTATATTCAATATGTGTTTAAATAGGTTATTAGTTATCAATATTTTATACTATTAATATTAATTAGATTATATAAATGAATTATTTTTAATATAATATTACTTAGCATATTTGAATGATTTATATACTAATTTATTATTTATATGATTATCTTTTTAATATTAATTAGATTATTGATTATTTTTAACGTTATTTGGACTTTTTGTAATTGTTAATGACAAAATGGTCTTTACAACTCATATGTCAAATCTTATAAACCCAAAAAGCTCATCTTAGTATTTTTTAATTGGATAGGTTTCACTCCAATCTGTTTTTATAATCTTTTGTTTACCAAACATCCAAATTAGCAGATTTAATTAGTCAAACATTTAAAAATAGTTCAAACCTCTAATTTTGGCTCGAAACGTTGTTTATCAAACATGACCGAAGTGAACTAATAACATAAATTAGTTATTTCTCCTAAAATAAATTAAAGAATATAAATTAGTCACTGGATAATAAAAGAGTTATTATTTACTAATGTGGTTGGTTCAAGTGGTAAGCAGTTTGGTATCGCTTAAGCAGGCCTCGAGTCGAGGTCTGCGTATGCAAAAAAAAAAATCATTGTTGAGAGACTCACCCACCACAATCAGGTGTGCGATGCGAGTCGGTCTGGATTAATCTGGGCAAAAACCTTAAAAACCAAGATGGCAACAAAAAAAGTTATATTTTGATACACGAGTTATATATAAAAATATTACACAACCCTTCTTTAAAATCTAAATTTTAAATTTAAAACCCTGAAACCTATTTCTAAACCATAAATTCTAAATCTTTCAACCTAAACCCCTAAATTATAAACTCTAAACGTAACAAATTTATGTAAACTAAAGTTTACACAAACTTGTGTATCAAAGATTTTTCATAATAAAAATAAAGACCATACATAAAAAAGTTAAAAAAATCACCCAAATAATTTTTTTTCTTCGAAAAGTTCAAAAACTAAAAATATTTTATCGCAAATATATTAAAAAGAGATTAATGAGAATTAAACCAGAAACATTTTTGAGATGATATTGAATTAGACTATGCTAATATATATATTAGTCTCAGTTGGTTAAAATATCACAAGTTTTATATTAAAAAAATCACAATTGTTTGTTCATTTACCGATAACTTTTTTTATGTTGCACTAAAAAGAGACAGAATTTCTGTTTAAACGATGGCATTGAACTTGCTAAATTATACAACTTCAGGAACAAGGCCAAGATTATTCTTATGCCTAAATTATACAACTTCAGGAACAAGGCCAAGATTATTCTACAAATTTCATTCAAATGATGGCATTGAACTTGCTAAATGCAGCTGAAGTAACGATTTGAGCCATTTCGAGATTTTTTTAATGTTTAAGGTCTCGATTAACAACATTATCTGTTTGCTAATAACCTTAAGCATTCTATGATGAATTAAGTTACGAAACATCGAATTAAACATGAAGAGGTACCTTCTCCTAGATGCCTCAATGGTATCAGAACCAAGTATCGGTGCACCCCTAACGTATAACCCTGAGAATCTGAGGAAACTTCAGATATTTCACAAAGCATCCGGTGAAATATTGATGCAATGGGATCAATGATTGGCCTGTAGCAAATCACAGAGAAGCACTTGAGAGAAAGAAAGAGATAAATTAACTCATTTCATAAGCTAAAAGGAAAACTGGACAATACCTGAGAAATTCAGGGAAGAATGTGGAGAATGCAAAATCTTCACTCGGATCACCTCTAAGCTTCGATTCTGGTTTTCTCTGCAGGTACCTGAGGTAAATCTTATCCAGCCAATATATGTCCCAAATATCAACGTTGGAAGATATGTTGCAGACTCTGGGGTGAAGAAACTTATGGCAATTGAAAGCAATAGAATAAGTGACGGCAACCACTGCATGGCATAGGAAGCATCATCAAAGGGTGAGAAGGGGTGAAGTTCCAACCAGAAAAAAGTTTCATGCAAACTGAACCTAGCAAAATAAATCTTTACCTTTACTTTTATTTTTAGGAGATTTAACTCTTGGTCAGGTACGATTTGCTTGATGCCAACCAAGAAGCCTGCCAGCACCCCGAAGGAAGCCAGAAAGAGGCAATTAACTACCAATTGTCAAAATGAACAGTGAAAATATATTGGATTAAATTTTGCATAATATACTTCCAAGATAAATATACCATTTCCTACCATTCAGTCAGAGAAAAAGAGGAGAAATGGTTATTAAACATGTAGGAAGATCGAAGTACTCACAGGTACTTTTCCTCCATTGATACGTAGTACAAGGCAATAGCGGTAACGAAAACACAAACAGAAGTTAGAAAGTTAATTATGAAGATGAACTTCAAGAATTCCTTAGAACCCCATACAGGTTCAAGCAACTTCCCCGTGAAGAGAAGACCAAGAGTACTAACAACCACCTGCAGAAATCAGTAAGCATCGGGACGAATATAAGAAGGGAAAAAAGAAGAAAAATCACGTAACATAAAGAGTAAAATAAATGTTAATACCCCATGTACTGATTGTTTAATGTAACAAGCAGTTATGAGGTGCCAACCAAACGGAAGAGTCCTGCAAAATAAGTTTCAGATGGGATGAAAAAATATATGAGTTCTTGAAATAAAACTTGCAATTGAAGGCAGTACTCTTTTGCATCTCAAGGGAAAAGAACATCCTAACATATATTAATCCAACACCAATGACACTAAAGACATGAAATTATAGGAGCCAGCTTAATCATGTGTGCTAAAAAAACCATATCACAGACGGCAATTTGCATGGCTTACGGCCAGATTAATCAATTGTGATGTCTCAGCAGTCAATTTATTAATATAAAATGGAATGGATAATAACCAGATTTCCGACCTCAAAATGAAAAACTCATTTTTTTGACAGGATCTGATATTGAATTTCCCAGAAAAAAAACTAAGCAGGATACTGCTTTGTAAACTGAGATACATCTAGATCTAAAACCTAAGTAATAAATCCTACTAACAAATCCCTTTAGCCAAGCATAAAAAAAGAACCAACCGATCACGCAGTAAGCAGCCATGCACATGAAGATGCTAAAAACAATGGTTCCTAAAGTTTTACCAAAGCACCAAATTCCAGATCCATGCACCATAACATCAAAATCATAAGTCATTGATTTTCCTAATGCTTAAAAGCAATAAATACTCTGCTTAACTAAAACGGGCACCCTAAAAAGAGGAAGCATGTTCAAAAAGAATAATAAAATCTACAGAAAGATTGCTAATAGTTTATTTCAAGTACCTAAATCCAGATCTAAGCATTCAAATGAACAAAGAAGTAAGTCACTCCCTTTGAACGATTACAAAGCATAGGCATTCACTTAAACTAGAAATTTAAAATAAAAAACCCATCAAAAGATAACTAGACAAGTTCAAGAAAATGCTAACACTATTCCAAAAATCCAGATCTAACAATCCAAACAACAAGATCTTAAATCAGTCCGACGAGCGCATCAAAACATCAACTTTTTTTTCGTTAAAACAAGAATCAATCCACACATAAAAACCAAAATCGAAAAAAAAAGGAAAAGAAAGACAAATCTAATGATATGATTACTCAAAACTCGTGCAATCAGCAATGAAATTTGACTAAAATCTGACATGGATATTTCACCAAAGAGAAAACAAAACAAAATTTTAATCATGACCCAGCATTTCTAGCATCAAATTGAATAAAATCAACACAAAAAAGGGGAAAAGAGAGGGAACCTGGCAGGAATAAGAGCAAGGTAAGTAACAGAAACAGGAAGAAGCTGAACCGCAATGTGGCCACCTACTAATATCAAAGCTAATCCCTTACATAGCTTTGTAAATCCACTAAATATTCCACTTCCCTATAAATTCAAATTTAACAACATTTGAAAACAAGAAAAAGAGCAAATTATTTCAAAAATTGCATATATTTCATTCTCGTTTTATAGAAAACAAACTTGGGAAAACAAAGATTAGATTACCGGAGAGCTCATGGCGGAGAGAATATGAATCGTAGAAGTTTGATCTTCGGAATGATCTATAGATAAATAGAAGATTTTTAATTTATTTTTCTAGGTTTCTTTGTATTGTTTGATTTTCGGGCTTTTTAATGTTCTTCATCGGAGTGAGACGAAGCGAGTTAAAGCGCGTGATTTGGAGTAGCTTTGCCTTACCCTTTGGTTAAGGGGAAAATATGTAAAAAAATATATCAATCAATATCAAGGGTCAAATTTACCTGAGTTGATACGAATAATAAGCAGTTTCGTATCGCTTAAATAAGTCTCGAATTTGAGGTATTATGTATAGAGAAAATTTTTGTTAGAAGACTCACCCATCAAAATTAGATATACGACGCAGGTCAATTCAAATTGGTCAAAACAAACCCCTGGAGAATCAGGAGGACAACCAAAAGAAATATTAAGGGTTAATTTTTTTTAAAATTCGATCAATAGATTGATCTAAGTAAAAGTAGTTTGGTATCGCCTAAGCAGGTCTCGAGTTCGATTACTGTTGAAAGACTCACTCATCAATTTCAGGTGTGCGACGTGAATTGATCCGAATTAATCAGGACAAAGTCGTAACAACCAGGGCAACAATTTTTACTCTTCTTAGCATCAAATTACACAAAATTTAGCTTAATTAAAGGATGGAATACGAAGCACTGTAGTAGCCTCCCTTTCTCTCTCGTTTTGTACTCTCTAGCAGTTTTCATTTCGACGGTCCCGGCGTCGTCGAGAGTCGTCCGACCATACTGTTTTTTTCTTTATTTTTCCACGATCTTTTTTTATATTTTTTTGTCGTTTTATTTTGTTTGATGGTTTCTCAGATGCTTTCTTTTGGCCGGTTGATGAGGTTTTATTCCCCGACGTCCCTGGTTCGAGATTGGTCCTCTTGCTGAACGGAGGAAGGTCGACCCATTTATGAATGGGTCGTGGATGATTAGGGGGCTTGGAGCTTCTAGTTTTGTGTCTCGATTTTGAAGGATTCATATATGGCGTTATCTTCGGCTTGGTGGTTCCGCCCCCTCCTACAGCTCTCTCGCCCGTTCTCTGCTTCGCTAGCAGCTTTTCGATGAGTTGGGTGAAGGTTTTACCAGCTTCTGTGGCTTGTCTTCTGCTTTCAACGTCTTTCTAGCCCCTTACAACACCCGTCGGTTCGCCCGGCCGCTAAGGACTTTCTGTTTGGTTCAGACGAACGACGTTCGCTCTCCACCACTGGAACTTTTCGATGACTGTTATCTTCTTCTTTCAGCTTGTTTTTTGGCCACTTTGTTTGGCTTTGTTTTCTCTCTGTTCTTGGGTCTATATTGAACCCTTTGTGCATGGGACTAAGATGCCCATTGTGTTCGTGCATCTTTTTCTCTCTGTTTGAATGAATCTGCAATTTCTGATCAAAAACAGAGGGCAACCATTTTTTTTAATTCAATTTTAGGTAGTTTCGTGAGAGTAAAGTCGGATCGAGTTAACTTTAAGGTGGATTTTTTTAATTTAATCTGAAATAATTGTATAGTTTTTCCTACATATTCAAAAATAATTACTATAATACTCTTCTTTATATTTTTCCGAATAAAAATGAAAAAAAAAATGTGTTAGATACGAGACGGTTTTTTACTCCAAAATTTGAATTGAGTGAAAATCATCATATGTTAGGTCAAGCTGGAGTCGAGTAGAAGCTTTTAATTTTAGGATGAGATCATGACAACTAAAAACTCAACTCGTCTCTATCTTTTAAGTAGAATCAGAGTTAAAAGATGTATATAAAATGTTAAGTCTTTTAAGTAAAATTCGAATCTTAATATTACTCCAACACTATTTCTTAGAAGAACAAGATTTTTCCGCCAAAACCATTCCTTGGGTTCGTATATAAAAGTTTTAAAATTACTTGGTTTACTTATTCATCTATTTTCATTTTCTTTCGTAATTATAGTTTAAGTTATTTAATTTAAAACCCTAAAGAATTTATTTAATTATTAACAAATATAAATACCTTTTAAATATTACTGAGTTTTCGTTTTTTATTAAGTAGATATCAATTAATTTAAAATATCAATTCTATCACAACGTTTTAAAATAAAATAAGAGATGAAACTAAAACATTACAAATAATTTAAACATGTTATTTCGGGAAAAAAATGTGGAATACGATTGCTTAGACTTTTCTTAGCTTCCGAGATCTACATTTTATGGGTGAGTACACGGTATAACGTCTTCATGCCTCCTTGTTTGTCCCTATTCGAGCTATGTTGCAATTCGAAGTTCGATATGTCTACAGGGAATGTAATCGTGTAGCTGATGCAATGGCGAGTTTTGTGCCACATTTATAATTGTATATTTAATTTATAATTGCCGAGGGTTTGATCTTATTTTGGACATAAAATGACTTAATTTGTGATCAATATTGATTAATGATTCCCTTATGGGCAGGGATGGGTGGAGGGAAGGCCGTTCCTTTAAAAATTTCAAATTCGTTTATGATGTAGACTTTTTTTATAAAAAAATTTATATATTTTTGATTGAAAATTTATCTTCGTCCGCTATAACTTTATAGGTTTACCCCCTAACGTGAAGTTCTGCGTACGTCCTTACTTATAGGTCAACATAACACAAATAATAAATTTTTAGACTCATTTCAATATATACCTTGGGAAAGAAAAAAATATTTTTTGTAATAACAACCATTATAATTGTTGAACGATGTTCATAAAACACTCGTTAATCTAAAAAAAGAAAAAAATATTATTTAGGATGATCATTATTTTTTGTAATGACAACCAATATTTGATTTAATTGTCGATTAATTTAAATTGAGTACTGCAGAGACTCGTTATGGGGTCACTTTTTTAACTTAATTTGGTTTATTTACCATGTTAAGATTATCGAAGTATATTTTTTCTTTTTTTTCAAACAAAGTAAAATAAAATGGCATTATTAATATAAGATTTTGTTACACTCATATTATTCAGTAAAGAAAATATTTCCGTGAAATATATATTTTTATAGAATTTATTTAAGAATGGCCATAGGTTAATTGGTAAAGAAATTATATATAATTCATATAGGACGGGAGTTCAATTCTTAGAAAAAGATATAATGAGAGATAAATGGTATTCAGTTTCTTTATTAATTGTAATTTAAAATGTATGAAGAAAACAAAGTATCATTAGAAAATATTAATTATAATTTAAAAGATATAATATTGTAGTAACGTTATAACTCAATTAAGATTCGATTAACAAGTGGCATTAACTTAATCAATGATAATTAAATTAGGTTATGAACTAAGTAATACTATATACATTCTTTAATATGTTATATTTATTTGATGTTTCAAAGAAATTCAATATTAAATACTCGTATATTCCCTTAGGTCATGGGTTCTAAACTTACTAGGAACACTCTCATTCCTTCTTTTAGAGTCTCCCATTTCTCTCATATCTAGGTAAGATTAGGATTAGATTTAAGATTTGTCCAAAAAATACTTGTATATTTTATTAAGAAACTTAAAAATAGGCTAATATAAATCCTAATATATATATATAACCGAAACAACTAGGGGTGGACAAAACTCGACTCGAAAAACCGAATTATTTGACTCGACTTCATGCGAAAACACTAGACTCGTCTTGACTCGACTCACAATTTCATAAACTTGACTCGAAAAAAATTGTAATAAACTTGAGTTATAAAATAGAAATTCGAAAAGCTCAAAATTTTTAATAATTAGTAGATCAATTTTCAAGTTCGAGTCAAGTCTCTCGATTCTGTTTGTCACATATATATGTATTACATATGAAAAAATACGAAGAAATATATTTGTTTGTGTATATATGGTTATAGAAAAACGTTTGAATTGAAACTGATTAGCACCATAACATTGTAAATGTTTACAATTAAATTAGAACATAAACTTGAACTCGACTCGAAAAAATTTCAAATAAAGTTTGAGTTATAAAATATGACTCTCCAACTCAACTAACTCAAAATTTTTTAACTCGACTCAATCGAATGGTCACCCCTAAAAACAATGTCTCGAAACACAGAGATACAAATTCGTACCATTTTGTAATATATGAAAACCCGTCGATGGAAAATCATTCGAGCGTAGTTTAGGGACCTTTGATGTAATTTATCCAATTATAATTCATAAAAAGAATAGTATTAATGTTGGAGGAGGAGGTAGAGAAGAGAGAAGGAATCCAAGTAATTTCCAAGCACTTGCAGACAAAAGCAGAGGATCAGAATAGAAAAGCAAGGTTTGCTTTAAGACCCAGAAAAGGAGATTTCAAACACCACATGCTTTAGCTTAGGGAATTGCGTGGGTGACTAACCCAACCCCCCACCCTTTCCCTACTTTCTATTTTTGGACATTTTCACCATTATTTTTAACCCTGCTTTTAAAGCAAAAAGCTGTTTCACCACATTCTCAATCTTGCCATATGAGTGTCCCCTTTTCACTAAAATGTATTATTACCCTTGTTTAACACTTATGTGATATAATCACCGATGATCGATTTATTGTTCTATTAATTCATATTAAAAGTCGTAAAGATTTGTTCTCTCAGTTCAATTTACTTTATTTACATGCCACGATTATAATTAGAGGTGACAATGGTTTACACATCACGTCCATGAACTTGACCTTGGGCCTTGGTGCTCGCATCATATTAAAATACTTAACATTTCTTAAGTTATCTAATACTTTATCTCGTTTGACTAACTGATAATTGATCATTTATTTAACATTTTAATTGCTTAAAATATTATTATTCTATACACCGGTAGCGAAATAAAACAATTCCACAGGTGGGGTTATTTTAAGGTTTAGATATTTAGTTTGGGGTTTAAGGGGTTATTATTAGGGTTTAAATTTTTGATTTTAGGGTTAGAGATTTAGATATTAATTTTTAAAGTTAAAATAGATATATTTGTGTAGTTTTTTCACGCTACCAACATATCAAATAATAACATGATTTATCAATAATCAGTTGGTCTAATAGAATGTAGAAAATTGAATTGAAAGAATCATCTCATATTCGATCCGTATTAATCGACTAATAAGTCGGATACTAGCAATCAAACCAAAATAAAAACCCACTTAAAACACATTTTAAAAAATAGACAACTTTTTTTAAACACGTTTTTTTCAACCCAAATTTGTAGGGTCTATTTTTTTCAAAGTAAAATGTAAAAAAAACTCTTTAATGGTCAAAAGATGAAAAAGAGGAGAGAGCAATTTCAATTTTCAACACAACATCTTCCTTCTCTCCCTCTCTAAAAAAGAAGAAAAAAATCCCACAAAATTTAAGACTTTTGCCCAAAGCTTTGCCTATAACTAGCCACTTCTTTGCTTGTTTCAAGCCAACTAAAAAATGTTCATTTGAGAGGAAAAAGAAGAAGAAGATGAAGAAGAAAACACTCACCACCCTTTGTTTTGCTTCAGATCTATGAATACCTCCATTCTTACCCCTTCACTCCTCCACCATGTTCAGCCATGGCATATATGTACATATCTGTCTAAATATGAGCTTCTTGTTGAAGGGATTGCACTGTCCATGCATTCCAGCATAGCATAACATATCTAACATGAGTCATGACATGCAACCATGCATATGTTTTCATCATCCTCTTCATCATTAAGCATCATGGCATCCATGTATGTATGTGCCTGGCTCCCTGTATGCCATTTGCGGAACCTATCGAACATCGATGGCCTCCGTGAATGGCGTATGAGGAGCCAAGCATATATCCCTATACATATATGTACTTAATTTCCCTCGTCATCTTCTTCTTCAATGAATCTCTATATATCTTTTTAGGGTTTTATTCTTCTTGACATGACTGGTTTCTTTGTGTGTGTTTTTTGCAGATTCTTTAAGCTTGCTGGAGAGCCAAGTTTCATGTAATTTTCCACATGGATGTGTTGTTTGAAAAAATTGCAGTGAAACACTCACTGTTGACTGACAATGCTGAAAGTATTGTACAGAAGTTTACCTAAGTTGTTAGTGAATTATTGTTGTTTAGTACTCAACTCTTGTCTGATGGACCATTCATGTGATCTCTCTGATACTACTTAGGCTGCGTTCGGCGTGAATTTTCAAACGGCGGTTTAGGTGAGAATGCCGTTTGGGGAGAAGTCGAAAATTTTAATTTTTTTAAAACATCCGTTTGAGAACAAATCAGGCGCAAAAACGCTCATTTGAAGCACTTTCTGTGATCGTTGAAAAAAAGTTGTGCCGGACGGGCCCTTATTCATGTCACTTTGGTTTTAGAAAAAAATTGTAAAATCAAAGGAATAAACAAACCCAGTTCTTTACTCCTTTAACAAGTTCTTGTGGATCCATTTTTCTCCAGTTTCTTTCTGGTTTTGATTACATGATGTTTCATACATATACATACATATATATATATATATATATACATGTATATACATACATACACACACATACGTTTTCTTGGTTAGCAGTTAACTTATAGTACACAAGATGAGACATGTTTATAAAAAAAAATCACTGAGAAGGGGAAACTTTAGGATTTGAATTCTAATTTTTTAAAATGAAATTAGACATGTTTATTAAAAAAAATCACTGAGAAAGAGAAACTGTAAAGAAGAAAGAGAGTGTTCCTAGTGGGTCTAAAACTTATGACCTAGGGGAATATAAGAAAACAAAGATGAGCAGCTTGACCAACCGGCCAAATATGTTTGCTCAACAAATATATATATATGATTTTTCTTGATTAAATAAAGAAATATTTTTTAAATAGTCTAAAGGTGCTTACAATATAGTATATGTTCATATATATATTTAACTATTTGATAATACACACACCTCGTAGACATAGTTATTGAACTCGAGTTTCTTAAGATGAATATCGTTCGCTTTTCTACTGGGACTAACTATTAGATTCAAATAAAAGAAATATTTATATTCTTAAAATAAATATTAAAATTTAAATCTATATTAACGAGATAACACAAATATTTTTAACCACTCAATCAATTAATTTTGATTACGATTATTCACATCATGTAGTGTCCACAAATCAAGTGGGGACAATAGCCAACAAAATAGGGATCCCAGTTTATTTTGCCCTTCCTGTTAGGCGCCACTTTCTCCACCACCTTCACTAGCTTTTGTTTCTATCCTCTCATTCCTCCACCGTTCTTTCGCCACCATCCTCTGCAAATTCATCACCTTTATGTTCTTCAAATCTTAAGGTATTGCTCTCTTTTATTCTTTTCTTTTTGGGTTTTCTTTCTTTGTGTGTAAGATCTTATCTTTCAACTTGGAATTTCGGACTCCCCTTTGGATTGAACCATCTGTTGGTGCTTCAACCTTCCAATGTTGCTGCAAGTTTCATTTTTTTACTGCTAAAGGTTAGTTCTTGCTTACTTTCTATGTTCTATGTGGTTGCCTTTTTAAATTTGGTGATCTGCTATTGATCTTGTGTTCTGAATGGATGTTATCTTTTGTTGTTAATATTTGGTTTTGTAATATAAAGACTATATTTTGCTTAGACACCAAATTCTATAGATATGTTCATGAATCGATTCAAGCTTTGAATCTTTGATACAATATTAATGGCTTTTTTTGTGGGACTTCAAAATTGGGTTGATTGTCCATCTTTTAGCCAAGATAAAAAAGCCTTTCATTTATAAAAAAAAAGTTCAATTGAATTAACGCCCCTTGATTCGAGACATCAAACACAATTTGATATTCTATTGCTGTTCACTCTTTTTCGAATTCAATGTTCCTGGCCTTTTTGATCAGTTGCTGCTTGGCTATTCCATTGCTGCAACTTCAATTTTTTAAGCTGAATGTTAGTTTCTGCACTTACTGTTTTGTCATTCGAAATGGATGTAAACCGGTATTATAAGATTCTTCTGACATTTGAGCTACTTTATCTGTTTAATACATAATGTATTTTTGAATTTCAAATCTATTGGTGAGAAGTACTATTAGTTTTACTCTTATACATGGCGTTTACATTTATGTTTTAATTCGTATGGCATGCAAGGCTTCCCCTTTCAGTGGCTATAGCTGTATTGCGGAATAGGTTAACCTCAAAGGCATGCGTTGGTGGAATTCAATTCTAAAGTAAAATTTGTTCACTTTGCAGGGCCATAAATGCCTAAGTAGTTTCCTTGTCGATCTGTAGATGTAGAAAGAGTACCGTCGCATTCTGTAGTAGTCATTGTTGTTTGGAAAAGTATGATACAAAAAAATCTAATGAGAAGAACTTCTTTTGCAGAAGGTAAGGGGAGTTTTCGTGAAAATTTTTCCGAAATTCCCTTTTGAAGCAAAAAATGAGCTTCAGTTTATGTTCTCCTGAACTCACATACCCCAATATAGAGGGTTTGAGGAACACAAAGGCAAATCCAGTGGCATCTAAATCTTTTAGAAGGGCTGGTGGTTACATAAAAAACATTATTCTCTGTCATCATATTCTGATGCTAGAAAAATGGTGATATCAAATCATCTAGTTCCTAGCCATTTAGAAGGATCATTCAAGGGAAAGAAATGGCAGGCAGATCCCAGAAGGAAACTGGAATTTGTGAGGACATTGTTGATTGATAACTATGATAGCTATACATACAACATTTACCAGGAGCTAAGTGTTATCAATGGTTGTGAGTTTTCTCTTCTCTTCCCATCTCCTTCCTACTTTTGTATGTCTTCGCTTGTGAAGAATATATTTATAGCAATTTACTTACCGTTATTTCTTATTTACGTTCTTTTCAATTAGATTTGATGCATTTATGATGATTTTAATTTTAAGTGCTCATGGATGTGTATTTTTGAATTCTATGGCAAACATACTTTGGCTTTGACAGCAAGAGACCTACGGAATTCTCAGCCCGGTGAGGTTATCGTACTCAGAAACATATGGTGGATCTGGTCATTATGGTCTAGAATGGTTTTTGAATATTTATTGATGTATTAAGTTACAACGTTATCTGAATTTTCAATTTCTTTTATGTTACCGATTCATTCGAGGTTCATTATTCCAGTTCCACCTATGACCTCTAAGCTTTTATATTTTGTTTTCTGCACTCTGCTTGATGGAATCAATTCTTTTTACCAAAGAACTGAATACTAACTTGATTGAAGCTGTCTTGACATCTTTCCTTATGGTGTAATTTTGTCAGTGCCACCGGTGGTTGCTTGAAATGATGAATTGACATGGGAAGGCATCCGCTCTTTCTTGTACGAGGAGGGTGCATTTGATAATATTGTTATATCACCTGGACCTGGTTCTCCAACAAGCCCGGCATGTATAGGTGAGACTGTTAGAAGTAGAATTCAATTTTTATATATGGGCTTTTCGGCTTATATAGCCAGATCAAACGAATAGAGAATCAGGGCTTCGAGTTAATTTGATTGATGGTTAGTAGTTTAAGTAATGTAATGCAGTCAAATAGTTTTTGACTTATTTGAACATAGTTGATATTATCTCCCCAATAAAAAAGAATGGCATCGAAGAATGCAATCTATTTGGGGTTCCCGAGATTTTCTGATGATAAACCATTTTATGACCATGTCTAATAAACCACTTTGAAAATGACAGGAGTGTGTCTTCAGCTGCTGTTGGAGTGCTGGGATATCCCTATTTTGGGTGTTTGTCTTGGACATCAGGTCATTTCCATGCATTCACAATGCACTTATTACCATTTTTTTAATGAGCAAATTTGTTGTAACTTCTATGCCAGTATGCAGTAATGCTTGAATTTGTCTATCACACGTCTTGTTTTCAATTCAGTTCCATTCAACCTTGATGGACTTAAATAGACCTTCCTTTTTTCTTCGTATGCATAATTCTTTTTCGTTATTTAATCTATGATTTGAGAATCTGTTTGCTGGACTTGAAAGTTTTCAGTCAACATGCATTTTTATGTCGAAAAGCTTCAATGAAGGTTCTATTTGCAACTATAGCATTCCTGTCAATTTTCTCTCTTTCAGTCTCTTTTATTGAGGTCTGGTTGTCCGTATTTGACTAAATTGAATTTTGGTTTGGCAGGCTCTAGGTTATGCACATGGTGCTCAAATTATCCATGCATTTGAGCCAATCCACGGTTGCCTGAGGTATTATGATTTATGATTACAAATTTGTCTTGTTTGCTTTATAACGTGTTTTGACAATTTTCACTTCAATCAACTGTTCATTACATCCTTGTGACTTTAATATTGTTTTACACGGACGCAGAAACATGTCTCATTTCCTCCTAATACATGGAAAATGTTTTTTGTTTTTCTAAGCCTTTATTGTTTCTTGTCCCGTACAATGAAATTGAGCATGATGGCTGCAAGCTATTTGCTAATATACCGTCTGGCAGAAATTCAAGTTTCAAGGTCAGCCTTCTCGTATTTTGAGCTTGAATGCTAAAACAACGGTCTCTCCATTTCTGTAAAATCTTCTTTGCATGTTGCTCTGTAGTTACATGATACTATTGGTTATTTGGCATCTCATTTTATGGGATAGACATACGACAATAGCGAAATTAAACTGTCACTGTGAGGAAGTTATTGTGTCATTTTAAGACTGGTTGTTCTTCTTTACAGGTTGTTTGATATCATTCACTTGTTATAGATGGAGAATCTCTCCCGAAAGTGCTCATACCAATAGCTTGGACCTCTTCTGATGACACACTTTCTTTCCTTGAGACCCAGAAGTTTGATGCCATCCCTGATGCTTTTGAGAGTGAGAGACCGCAAGCAAACTTTGATTCTTTTTCAGCATGAAGTGGGAATTATCGGGCTTCCGGCCATGTTAATGGAACAAAAAGTAGAAAAGTTGTCATGGGAATTAGGCATGCTAATTGGCCTCATTCTGGCGTGCAGGTAAGCTCCGAGATTATTTTGTTTTAAGCCGCGCTTATCTCACTCTTTGTGTACTTATTCTTGCCATTCTCTTGGCATCCGTAATTTTAATTCAGTTTCATCCTGAAAGTGTTGCGACAAGTTACGGGAGACAGATTTTCAAGAACTTCAGAGAAATAACTCAGGATTATTGGCTACGAAGTTCGTCACTCAGCAGTGATAGAAATATCCATTACATTGGTAAAATGAGACTCCTTTTAATTTTGTTATTCTTGTGTTCTGTACTTAGTTTATGTCCGGCCCTCCTCCTGACTGTTCATACACTTTGGAGATGGTAATTTCATTAAAATAATAACTTTGAATATAATGATTTTGTGATATTAAACACGTTTTTCTTATAGAGTAACTGGTGGTTCAACATACTGAAAAAGTTTTGATCTGCCTCTTATTAGACAACTTGAAATCATCAATGATTCAATCCTGTCGTTTACTTTATCTGCTTCTTTTTTACCTTCTGCTTCAGCTTTCGAGATGCATATGCTTCTCTGAGCAGTAAACTTGTTTTAGTGTCCATACAGGTACCCCATGTTAATAGACTGGTTGGAGCTGTTCATACCGGGAGGCAATCAGTAAAAAAGGCTGATTTCCAGTTTAATGGAGAAGCTTGTAGCGATGGGCAGTTTATGCGAGGTGCAGACCAGAGGAATCTAGGACATTTTGATATGGTAAATGTTTTGCCTCTGAGCATGCATACTAAATTTCTAAGGTTGAAATGGAGGAAGTTTGATCACTTGGCTAGCGAAGTTGGTGGTGCAAGGAACATATTTTCTGAACTTTTTGGTTGGACAGTTCATCAACAGAGAAGGTTGGTTGATTACGCGGAAAAATCTCTTGCAAATGTAACATTGCAATTTTCAATCAGCAATCAAAGTTTTAGTAAGAACTCATTATATTAATTTTGGCTAGACATGATATAGGTGTAGTAAATAATCAATTCGACTGACTGGCTTCATAATTTATTGTACACTTTAAACATGTACAAAATTTTAGTCTATTTTTATAAAGTGAAGTGATAATAATTAATAATAAGAAAAAAAAGCTGATTCCAATAATAATGATAATAATAATTAATAAAGTTAGGTTACAATAGTATACACCAAAAGAGGATAATAGTATATATTTATATATATATATATATATAATAAGATTATTATTTATTATACTGACAACGAACAAAATATTTTATAAGCAGGATTGTATGACTGTCACGTGTCTTTACCTTTTATTTTTGTATAGTTGAAAGATATATGACAATCATACGATTTTATTTGTGAAAAAAATCGAATATTTTTATGTTAATAAAATCAAAAGTTTAGAAGAAAAAAAAATTGTTTAATGTTTAAATTTATTAATACTTTTAACAATTTGACTTTATTTTATACAGGAATGGAGTGGGAGGGACAATTGTCCCCCAATTTGACAGGTTAATTGCATTTTAGGCCCTAAAAGTTTTGAAATTATTGTAATTAAGTTTTTGTCCATTTCAAAATTACATCGTCTATTTTTTAGGACTCTGTCAATTAAAATTAATAAAATAAACCATGACCCTTCATTTTTTGGTTAATTACTTTTAAGATCTTTTAATTTTAAAAATTTTAAAATCAAATATAAACTCTCTTAATTTTTATGGTTTAATTACTTTTTAAGACCTATTCATTTTAAATTTAATCAATCTGCCCCCACGTAGTTCAATCCTGGCTCTGTCCCTAGTTTCAGGAGCGGATGCATGTGGCCCTATAGGGGAGCACATGCAGGGGCAAAATTTGGAGTAAAAGTTTTTGGGGGACTTAAATTTTTAAAGAATTTTGAGGATTAAACAACAATTTCGAAAAAAATGAGGGTTTAACTAAATTTTTTAATAATTTTGAGAGATTTAACAAAAAAATTAAAAATTTGAGAGGGGGTTTAATTAAAAATATTCAAAATTTTAAAGCTTAATATGTATTTTTAAAAATCTTGAGGGGTCAAATTAAAATTTTCAAAAATTTTAGAGATAAAATTTGAGTTTTCCAAAATTTTGAGGGGCCGTGTCCCCACCGATCCCTTAAAGCATCCACTAAGCACATGCATCCCCAATTTTAGAAATCATGTTTAAATTAGTATTAATTTCTTCCTTATTTTTTTAAAAAAATAATGCATAAAGGTAAAAAATATTTGCATACCTATTTAAGAAAAAAAATCATTTTAGACGCATTCTTAAATTTTTAGATCCGCCACTACCTGATTTTATAGGTTAATGTTGACATAAATATATCGACTTTTCTTTGTAAATAACTAACAAAATTCATATTTCTCAAGCGAAAACTTGATAATTACAGATTTTAACAAAGACTTTGCAACAACTAAAATGATATATTAAGAAAAAAAAATACTTGTTATATACATGCAATGGTCCTTCTAGTTCAACTAGAATGTAAATAATTGCTTTACTTTCTTTAGGTTTGGCTTGCTTTATTTCATTATCCAACTACTAAATATTGTTCCTTAATTACCATTTATTTGCTTTAATTAGTAGGCTAGTAAGAGTTAATTTGCTTTCAATTATCAAATAAGTATGGTGTTCAAAAATACTCGACCCGAATTATTCAATCCGTCGACCCGTGATTTTTCACATGTAGTTGGGCTGGGTCCGGGCTGAATTTTTTTATATCCAGGTACTTGACCCGACCTGGTACTTTTATTATATATATATATATATTTACTTTTAAATTGTATTTTTATTTAGTTTCTTATTATTTTTACTCTAATCCCTAAATTCTTTTTATGCTTGTATTATGTACTTTTAATTTTAAAATTTTTAAAAATATTTATATTAATTTATCAATATGAGATTCGAAGAAAAAACTCACGATCCATAGGTTGAACTACATAGTATGATTGTCATTAAATAGGAGCAGAAAAATTGAAGCAGTATGATTGTATTTTAAATCAATGTGAGAAAATGGAACATAAATTGCAATTAGCATGGACACTCCAGGTTATCCAGTATGATTGTCATCAAACATAATCCATATAAGATGAGCTACTATAACTACACAGTACATACTACATAGTATTATTTTTTTAACTACACAGCACATACTATGTATAGCTGAAAATTTTAAAAGTTTATAATACATAATCCAAACATAAAAAATTAGTGATTTAAAGTTAGTTTTAGAATATTTGGATATATATACATATATATATATATATATATATATATATATATATATTAAAGTCTATCACCAAAAAGACATTAAAAATATTAATCTCGCTTTTTCTTTCAGTATTAATAAATTAATAAAAATATAGTTGAAAATTTTAAAATTTAAAAGTATATAATACAAACATAGAACTAATTTAGAGATTTAAATTTAGTTTTAGTATAAATATTAAAAAACCTAAAATAAAAATATAATTTAAAACTAAAAAAATATATTAAATGTTGTCTAGTCAGGTACCCGGTAACCAAGAAAAATCGGCCCAATTATTCTCGGGACGGGTACCCAGCCCGATCGGGTAATTTTTTTGGGGGAAATATCCGGTATTTTTCTTTCGGGTCGTGTCAGTCAGGTAGGGTATTTTTTAACACCCCTAGTACACATCAATATTCGATAGATATTTTAAAAAGTAATAAAAATTGAACTTATTAAAGGGTCTCGGTGTCAAAAGTCCGATTACCGCCCTTGAGCACACCGGTTCGGTCGCCAGACCAAGGCGGTCATTTCCCCCAACACGGCATCGCCGGAAACGGTGAACGACGTGCCGGGCGAACGTCGATTTTACGACCAAGCCGGCGACACCGTGTTGGGGGAAATGACCGCTTTGGTCCGGCAACCAAACCGGTGTGCTCAGGGACGGCGATCGGCGGCGGAATCGGCGGCGATTAGGGGGTTTGAGTTTGGGTAATTTTAGGGATTGGAGATTGTTTCATAAAAATTGTAAAACTTTGGGATTTTTTTGGAAAACTGAAAGTTTTTTTTTTAATTTTTAATTTTGAAAAAAATAAATAAATTAAATTTGCCACGTGTCAAGTATTGCTTGGTTAAAAAATTTTAATATCCATTAACGGTTAGGCACCTAAAATTATAACTTTTGAAACTTTGGGCACCTATTTTTATAAAAAATATTTTAGGCACCTAAAGTTCAAAAAAGACATACTTTAGGCACATAATTTTCATTTAAGCCTTGATTATACCAAAAGTTCGTTTAAAAACCAAAAAAAAATATCAGAAATGATTAATGTGGTATTTAACGATCAACCGTGGATGACAGTGAACATGAAACGTAACAGCGTGACACTATCAGAGACTTGAAAAAAATAATAATTCGATACTCAATTCGAATTGCAAGGTGATATATATTACACTTAGAAATTACGAGATCCACAATACAAATTTGGTGGGTTTAGTTTAGATGCGTGTTTAATGGCGGAGTCAGGATTTTTATATAGTGGGGTAGAGTAGAGTATGAGATATGAGGATTCTCATACCACTACAATGTAAATATTATTGACCTCTTACCCCACAAATCAAGTAGGGTCAATTCTAACATTTTCTATGAAAATTTTTATACTGATTCCTTGAAAATCTCATTTAACTATTCGAAAATTTTATATCACAATAAATCAAGTGGGGTCAATTGATCCCTAATCAATACGTGGCTCCGCCACTGTGTGTGTTTGAACTTTGAACATTCATGTATGTATGTAAAATCAATGTTATACGCTAATTGATGTTATAATTATATATTAATGTTATAACATTAATTAAAAATTGATAGAAAATTATTAAAATCATAAATTATAACATAAAACAATACATATATAATCACTTAAAATATATTAATGTATTAATTAATATTATAATTATTTATAACATCAATTATTTAAAAAAAAAGTATCTATAACTTTAATTAAAATAAATACAATTAACTCCAACATTAAATTAACCTTAAAATCATGTATTATCAATCATATAACAAAAAACTCACTTTGGTGTAGTGATTGTATTTGGGGTTGCTTTGGATGTCCCTGATTTGAATATTATGTTAGATAAATTATTTTCTTTTCATTTTTGTGACCAATTAGATTGTGATAGTGTCATTGTTTTATTAGAATAAAAATCGTAGGTTTCTTTTTGTGGTCTCTGTTTATGTTCTAACACTAAAAAAATTTAAGTTTTAACCCTAAATTCTAAATCCTATACTCCAAACTCTAAAAACTAAATTATACATCTTAAACTCTAAACTCTAATTCTAAACCTTGAACTTAATTTTTAATATTTGGACATACTAGAGGCACCAAAAAGAGAGGAACATGATAAACAATGGATTTGTCTTCAAAAGTCTCTCCTCTAGTCTCTCTAGTGCAAGTATTTATGCCCTAATACCATATCTGCTGGTGTAAGGACTAAAAAATGATGATTATTGATAGATTAACAGAATCGTAGATTAGTTCAAGTAGTAAAATTAGTTGGTGGTTCAACCGGACTTGAGAGCGATTATGTAAAACTATAATTAAACTGAGGATGTGACATAGTTTTTAGATAAGTTTTGACGTTTCACATGTGGAGAAGTTATAGCGAAAATTTGTTAGTACGAAGGACTCGAAAATACTTGTAGTTATGAGATCGAAATAGAGTCTCTTTTTTAATTGACTGCACTTTATGCCGGCCCGATTGTCACTGTCGTGGCCATTTTTAAAATCGAATGTGTAAAAATAGCCTTGCGATCATTCATTTAAAAAATTAGGGTTTTCTGTTCATTTTTAATTTGATCTTGAAAATTTAGGGGTTTTCATATTAAATTAGATTTTCCTTTATTTATCTTTTAAAAAAATATTTTAGAATCGCCACCGATAACTTTGAGGTAGACCGGACACCAGAAAAATAAACCAGAGATTCTATCTTAAAAATTGGGTTCGGGAGTCGATTACATGTGGGGAAAGATTAGCACCCCACAAATGCCCGTTATCGATACCTTAATTTTACGTGGCATTTTGGCATTTCGAATAATTATTTGAATTTATTTTATTCATAATTATTAACCGAATTTAAATTCTGAATGCATATATCCTTTTATAAGGAAATTCATTTTGTTCGAATATGAGATTAAAGGCACCCCGCTAGGTGGCACCCCTATTCATATTTTAAAATGAATTTCCAACATAAAAGGTTTTTAATGAATGTCCTTTTATTGTCTTGTTGATTTTAAGTATTATATTAAAAAGGCTCTAACCAATTAGTTATTGAAAACTATGAATATTAATTAATTTAATAGCTTTTATGAGAAAATGTCAATTTCTTGAACACCTTCCATATATTTAAAGCCCTTAAATTAATCATATTCTTAATTCATAAACCGATCTAATTAATTAAAGTACTAGTCCTAATTAAGGCTCTAGCAATTAATTAAGTCAATATTATATTTGAAAATGTATATTAAATATACACCTTTAAAACCAATGTTGAGATAACACCCTATTGTAAACAATAGAACACCATCCAAATTTGAGGCCCAAAGATTCTATTTAATATACACTTACTTAAGTACAATGTCTTAATTAATTGTTTAATTTCAATTAAAAGCTAAGTTGATGTTCAATTCTAAGTGAAATATATATTAAATATAATTTGTTAAAATCCATGTTGTGATAACACCGTACCGTAAACAATGGAACATCATCCAAATTTGGATTTTAAAATTACATTTAATATACATTTGGTTACTACAATTGCCTATCCTATTTAATTATTAAATCCTAATTACAGAACTTAAACTAAAGGCTCTAATAATTAATTTTAAGTGTATTTAATTATCTAACATATAATCCTATATGCTCAAGTTAAAACATGCATCACACATATAGATTAATAGCATTTAATAAATTGAACAAATAAATAATGACCAAATTGAAAACAAATTAAAACATAAGGCTCAATTTATTATTAAAGGACCGAATCGAAACAACTATAAAACTCTAACCCCAATTACAAAGCAATGGTGACCCAATTGAAAGAGACTACAAACTAGAGGGAACAATTACATGACATAAGGGACCGAAATGGATTAATTACAAAGTTAGGAGACAAATTAAAGAAAATTGGACCAAAATGAAAGAAATTAAAGATTTGGGCAAAAAACAAAGGGGATCTGAATGGGGATGCGCGGGTCAAACTCGACCCGTTTAGAGTGCACGGGTCAAATAACCAACCCGGTGCCAAAACGGCACCGTTTGACTCAGGGTATAAAAACCCAAAGGCCGTGTCAAAACGGCCATTTGCACCGAGCCCTCCTCTCTCTACCCTCTCTCCTTCCTAATTCTCTATCAACTATAACACCCTATTTACAGATTTTCCCCTTTAAAACCAATCAAAACGCCCCGTTCTTTATATGTTCATCGTTAAATTCATCAAAAATCCTCATTTCAATCCATACAAATACCTAAACACCCACAATTTCGCGTTTCTTAAGATCAAAACTCCATATTCATTCAAGATTTATCCTTCGTTCTTCATATTTCCTCTATTTTTTAAAATCAAACAACCCTAACTTTCCTAAACATCAACTCTTGTTCATCCTCTCTTCCACCTTCGATCCATCACCGCTGCCCTAACCCTTCCCGACTTGTTCGCCGGCCGCTGGAGGCAATGCCGGCTATTACTGGTCATCGTCTCTGGTTATCTTCTTCCTCATTCCGGCTGCTTCCGGCCACCTTTTGCAACTTTCGGCCACCTTCTACAACTTTCGGCCGTCGTCTGTTTAGCTCCGACCACTTTCCTCTATTGTGATGCAATTTTTGGCAGTCGTACTGGAACCCTAAAATGCCCAAAATCCTCTATTTTCCCCGATTTTCCCACCTAGACTACCCGATCCGATATGATCTCCCAGCTTCCCCCTAAATCTACCCAAAATCTGAGCCAATCCTATCATTTTCGACTCCGTCAAAGCCTAAACACTCTCCAACAACCGCTCAAATCAACACTCCGACGATCACTCAAAAAAACTCCGGCGAAGATAAGTTTTGATGACCTTAAAAAAATTCCGGCAATCTTTTATATTTTCCTCACTATTTTTATATTTTTAAACTGGTTCTAGTATGTTTTTTATTTTCTATTTACAGGAAATAAAAGATTCAAAAAGTAAATTACCTTCTGATGAACTCCGATGATGGTGCGTTGGTTCCGATCGTCTTCTCCGGTGAGCACTTCAGCTTCCAAATGTCCCTTCAACTTTGGTATTTTCTCTCTCTCCCTGAATTATCACCGCATTTACTATTGTACTATTGATCTGACTTTTTCTCTATCTATTTATAGCAGGGATAAAAGCTGACGTCTAGTACTAATGATCTATTGACAGCTGGCTTAGGCATGGTTTAATCCAAGTGAACCCTGAATAGGCCAATGACAGAACGCCACATGGCCAATTTGGGTGGGAAAAAGAAGCACAAGTGTGCTAGTTTGGGCTTTTTATCTGATAGCATGTATTTAGGACATGAATTTGGTTGTAAATGGGCTTTATATTTGTAATTTGGCTTTTGGATCATTCAGGCTTTGTATGTGGGCTATTTTTTACTGTTATTTATTTATTTGGACTTTATATTATTTATTTATTTAATTGTTATGCCCGGTCAAAATTCAAGTATTACAGCTGCCCCTCTTTTCTCATTACTGTGGAATGGGGATAGAACAAAGACTGAAAATACACGAATTTTGCTCGAACTCACATCCATCCTCTAATCAACTGGAGTTTGAAGCTATTCTTCTAATTATGAAATTCTTCAATCTTCTACCAAACCATAGAGTCTGAAGCTGTTCTTTTTATTATGAAATTCTTCATCTTCCAAAGTTTGGCATTGCTCATTGAAATCCTTTACTTTATGAGGTTTGAAGCTGTTCTTCTCATTATGAAATTCTTCATTCCTCACTCTTTGTTGATCCACCTTTCTGTAAGGCATCAAATAAGTAAGCTATTCTTATTAGGAACTTCCCCACTCTTCAAAACAGTGAACTCTTCTCATTAGGAGCTCTTCTTTCTTCACTGAACGACTTTTTCTCATTAGGAACTCTGAGATGAACTCTTCTCATTAGAAGCTCTTCATTCCTTGCTGGGCGAGTTCTTCTCATTAGGAACTCTAGGACGAACTCTTCTCATTAGGATCTCTTCATTCTTTGCTGGACGAATTCTTCTCTTTAGGAATTCTGGAACGAACTCTTCTCATTATGAGCTCTTCATTCTTGATAAATTCCTAACAAAACAGATTACAATGCTTTGACGAGGGCGAATGATACTGATAAAAGGACAATCAGGAGAATAGCCACAAGATATGTGCTTGATGGTGAAATCCTGTATAAAAGAAGCAAATATCAGATATTATTAAGATGAGTTGATGATCGAGAAGCTAGAAGTATCTTGACTGAAGTGTATGATGGAATATATGGGACACATGCCAATGGTTTTGCAATAGCTCGGAAAATTATGAGATATGGGTATTATTGGTCGACCATGGAAGGGGATTGCATTGAGTATGCCAAGAAATGTCACAAGTGCCAGATATATGCAGACAAAATCAATTCTTCTCCAGTACCTCTTCACACAGTGAATTCACCATGGCCTTTTGCAGTTTGGGGCATGGATGTCATTGGTCAGATTTATCCCAAAGCTTCTAATGGACATCGTGTAACACCCTTTTTCCCGTATTCATTGCTGAATAAGAGTTAGGGATGTCACATGTTACTAGTAAAATAATTATTTAATATTAAGAAAATCTTATCTTTGACTGTAAAAATAGTTAATCGCGTAAAATTTAAACTTAATAATTTCACATTCAATTTTGAACCAAGATTCAGGCATCAACTTAATAGTTTGATCCATTAGCATATAATTAATAAAACTGCCTAATTTAAAATCATTCAGATTCTGAATAAAATACGATTCATATCAGAGCATGCTTCACATTTTACTATACATGCTAACTAGTAAATATCAACAACATAAAAATTATATTACTGATACTGATGTACTTATTTTCTATAGATGATGTTCGCTAATGCTCCTTACTCCCAACATTTCTCTTTTCCTACACGTGAAACAATCACACGCTAAGTATAACTTAGTGAGGCATTATAAATAATCATAAAATAAGTATCAAAATAAATGAAAATATGGTTAAACAAAATCATATCAAATCTTTCATATACTTATAAACAATCACATGTAAGAAATGATGAATTTCATATACATTTACTTTATAATTAGCCCAAGAATTTGTATAAAGAGAAACTAAAGTATGCAAGTTCGGTACTCCTTGAGTTCTAGTCACCGAAGTGACGATAACATATAGACACATAAAGCGCCAGAAACATATAGACACATAAGTGCCAAAAACATATAGATCCGAAGATCGGTGTATAGCTATACTGCAGTCCTTGACTGCTAGACCTCTAATGGCATGCCACTATACTGTAACTCTCTATCATAAACTTGGGCAAATAATTTCATATAATTGACTTGTAAATTATCATTTGATAAATGATTCATATATCACCATTATTCAATAATAACTTATCAAAATAAACATAATAGGGCAATTCATACCCTAACATGTACTAACCTTTTTCTTTGCTTGTGAATCATCATATAACTTATAGATAAACCATGTTATCATTTTAATAAAATCAAATAAATAGAATTTATAAAAGTTTACTAAAATACATTTCAAAACATATAAATGCACTCACCTGAGCCATTTATTATCTTGCCTCACTAAGCTTACTCATTAATCTTTTCATTTCCTTGAATACTTGTACCTTCCCCAGTATTTCTTGCAACTGTAGAAATCAATCGAATATACTTATTACTATACACTTACTTAATTCGAGTCTAACATTTCCAAAACCATACCCTTATTTTTTTAAATAGCCGAATAAGTCCCTGAACTTTTTCAAATATTCAAGTTGGTCCCAAAATGCTAAAATAAGCTTCTAATATCACAATTCCACTATTTTCATCACCAAAATAATTTTTGACAATTTAGTCCTTAAATTATTGGAAATACCGAAAAGCTCCTTAACTTTTCAAAATTTACAATTTGGTCCTAAATTGTCAATTCAAGCTTGAAACTTCATTTTCTATTCATTTCCATCATTAATTAAATTTTGAAAATTTAGTCCCAAATTTTCTTCAAATTTTCGAATTAGTCCCTAAAGGGAATTTGACCTTCAAACATCAAAATTGAACTTACATCATCAATATAATGCTTCAAACTTCATAATCTAACCATTTTCTTCCTTAATTCTCAAAACCCTAACAAATCCCTAAATTCAATATTAGGGTTTATAACTTCCAACATGAAATTAACTTGATTTCAAGCTTGTTTTCATCACAACTAAGCTTAATTCATCATCTATTACTTGAATTCCATAAATTTTCCATGAAAGTCTAATTTCTCTCTCTTCAAGCCCTAATCTAAAACTTCATAATTCCATGAAATTTTACTATCAAAATGTAGAGAATGAAGAGTAGATCACCTTACCTCAAAGAACATTGCTTGAATTCTTGCTTGATTGCCTTGAATTTGAGCTAAATTTTTTTTTCTTCCTTTTCCTCTTAGTTTCGAAAATGGCATGGAGAAGATGAACAAATTGTTCATCATATTTGACATATATTACTATAATAAATTAGAATTTGCCACTTGTAAAAATAAAAATGAATTTTTTTATTTATTTTTCCCCTTTTCCAAATTTGCCCCCTTAACTAAATAAAAAAATACATCTAGTTCAAATTTATGCCATCCCATTACATTTGAACTAGGTTGGTTCCAATCCAACCAGCCATCATCATTAAATAATCATAAAATACCATTTATGATTTTTGTTCGATCCAATTTCTCGATTTTCACCTTTTACAATTTTTACTCTATCGAACTATCAACTCTAATTCGGGAATCACATATTTCTCTAATTCCATGAATAAATTCATATTTTCATATAAAATCCTCCATTTAATAAAGTCAAACTTTGAAATTTGACTCGATCCAAAAATACCGATAATTACCCAAAATCTCTATCGGGTAACATCTTTCTTGAAAATCCTTCATTAAGCATTTATACGAATCTTTCCCACTTCTTCTGAGTTTTTTGTAATAATCAAAATATTGTTATGTAACACTTCCCAAAAGGTCACCCAAAAGGGCACTGAATATTCAAAAAAAGAAAAGAAAAAAGAAGAAGAGCAAATAAAATAAAAAGAAATAAGAGAAAAATAAGGTGAAAACCCGAAAGAACGCCTAAAAAGGGCCAAAGTGAAAACCCAAAATGGCGCTTTGAGAAAAGCAAACTAAAGTGAAAACTCGAAAGGGCGTTTTAGAACACAGGACTAGAAACATAGAAAAAGGGTTTGAAGGCTAGTCCGGAATATGAGATGAAGTGTCACAGCAGGTCGAGATTAGTGAAAAAAGACAATTAAGTGGAGACAGATTGGTTACCCAGAAAGTAGAAGCCATTTTTTTATTCTTAATGGGTCATTGTCCATGCATCATGTGTAGAAATTATGGTCATACTAACCCTGGGATAAGTCTGGAATTTGATATACTACAAAATGTCATGATACCATGGATTTCCATCTGCCTCTTCCTCTATGTTGTAACAGTGAGCATAGGTTTCGTAACTCTGCATCTAGATAGACACCATATCTTCTGGTTTGTTTGCTAAAAATACCGAAGCCAGTGTAGCTAAGACATCTGTCATTTGATTATCTTCTCTAGGAAGGTAAATGAAAGTAATTTCTTTGAATTCTTTTACCAACTCAAGGATCAATTTTTGATACTCAATCAACTTTGCATCCTTTGTTTTACATTCTCCACGAAGTTGGTAAATCACCAATGCAAAGTCTCCATATACCTTCAAAATCTCTATTTTCTTTTCAAAAGCAGCTCACAGACCTATAACACAAGCTTCATATTCTGCCATGTTGTTAGTGCACAAAAATTCCAGTTTATTTGTGAGAGGATAATGTGTATTATCTGGGGAAATCAACACTGTTCCAATCCAACGTCCCAGGGCATTAATTGCTCTATCAAAATATAATTTCCAAGCATCATTCTCTATACTTCCACTTTCTTCTATAGAGATGTTCATCACATCCTCATCTAGAAAGTCAAAGTTCAAGGACTCATAATCTTCAAAAGCGCGACTAGCCAAGAAATCTACTATTGCACTCCCTTTTATTGCTTTCTAATTTACATACACAATGTCAAACTCTGATAACAACATTTGCCATCGAGCCAATCTTCCAGTCAAAGCTGGTGCTTCCATCAAGAACTTCAATGGATCAAGACGGGATATCAACCAAGTAGTGTGGTATAACATTTATTGCCTAAGTCTACGAGTTACCCAGACCAAGGCACAACATAACTTTTGAATTGGCGGGTACCGTACTTCACACTCTGTGAACTTTTTTCTCAAGTAATGGATGGCTCTTTCTTTCATTCATGTATCATCATGTTGCCCCAGCGCACACCCTATCGAATTCTCATGAACAGTCAAGTAGAGAATAAGTGGTATGTCTGGAACCGGTGCTACCAGAATTAGAGCATTTATAAAATATTTATTTATCTTGTCAAATGCTTCTTGACATTCTTCATCCCATTCGCCTGGATTGTTCTTTTAAAGTAGCTTGAAAATTGGATCACATTTATCAGTTAATTGAGAAATAAACCGAGAAATATAATTCAATCTTACTAGGAATCCTCAAACTTCTTTTTGCGAACATGGAGGCAGCAAATCCTGAATTGCTTTTACCTTGTCTAGATCAATTTTGATTCATCTTCTGCTAACTACAAAGCCTAGGAGTTTGCCAGATGTAACTCCAAAAGTGCACTTATTTGGATTGAGCTTTAACTGGTACTTTCTCAATATTTGAAACAATTTTCTCAAATTCTAAATATGCTCCTCTTTAGTCTGGGACTTGGCAATCATATCGTCCACATACACTTCAATTTCCTTGTGCATCATGTCATGGAAAAGAGTCACCATGGCTCGTTGGTATGTTGCACCAACATTATTTAGTCCAAAAGGCATTACCTTGTAACAATATGTTTCCCACATATTATGTATGTCGTTTTGTCCATGTCCTATGGGTCCATCTTTATCTGATTATATACCGAAAAACCATCCATGAAAGAAAACCATAAATGGCCTGATGTATTTTCTACCAGAATATCTATGTGTGGCAGATGGAAATTATCTTTAGGACTCGCTCTATTCAAATATATGTAATCAACACACATGCGCACTTTTCCATCTTTCTTCGGTACAATGACTATATTAGCCACTCATTCTGGATATTGTGCCACTTTTAGGAAACCAGCATCAACTTACTTCTGTACCTCCTCTTTGATTTTCAACACCATTTCCAATCTCAATCTTCTTAGCTTTTGCTGAACCAGCTTACATTCTCGTCTTATTGGCAATTTATGCACCACTATATCTGTATCCAGTCTTGGCATATCTTGATAAGACCAGGCAAAAACGTCTTTAAACTCTCACAACAAATCAACCAACTTTTGTTTTATCTCTGGCGAGAAGGCAGCACCAATCTTCACATTCTTTTTAACTTCTTCTGTACCCAGATTCAGAATTTCTATCTCTTCTTTATGAGGTAAGATCTGCTTATCTTCTTTTTTCACCAACCTCATTAATTCATCAGAGATTTCACATTCTGTCTCATCTTCGAACTCATTAACTTCCCTTGAACACTCTGGCCACTCAAAATCTAATTTAGGATCAGGTTCCTAATCATTCATACAATTAATAGTTGAAGACATGCAAAATAATAATATATGTTTGGAAAGGATGCGAAAAAAACAAGAAACATGTTTGCCATTTGAGAATTAGAATGAAAACATCTTTATTGAAAGTAAACTTGCATAATAGCCATTTACAGATAATCCCTCATACTCGCGGGCAAAAGTATGAGGTGGTTCTTGACATTTACTCTGTTTTATTCTTAAAGACTAAGGAAAGATCTTCGGAGGTCCAGCTATTTAAGGCTTCACCAGGAAAGCATGGACGTATTCATTCTAGAAACGTGCTAGGATGGGATCTCTCAAATACACCATTGATGCACAGCTTTCCCACACCTTCTCCAAAGATCTCATCTTCATGTTGCCTCAGTGTCTCCTGGTTGTCTTTCTCCAATTACTTCTCTACGTTGACAAACCCATGTGACTTGAAGATGCTTGTCAAGTCTGGAAATACTATGGGCTCCTAAGTTGTTTCAGTTCCCAAAAAGCAAGCCCTTCTTCGATCCTTATTCTTTTTCAGATCTTGCTTTTTCTACTGAAGATTAGGCTTAAAACCAAGCCCAAAGCGATATTTCTTCATCAAGAAGAGCTTAAGATGTAGAAATCCCTGTAAATCCTTTCCAAGTTCTTTTTCAGTCCTTGCCCCTCGGCCAAGTGTTTCACGAACCGTCATCTTAGTATAATTTGATAGCATCGAGCAGGGAATCGACTTTCCTTCAGCGACAAAGGTTGCATATATGAATTCAAAAGCTCAAAACGAACATTCTAGAGCACTTCCATCAATTTCAATATACGGAGCTTCACTTGTCACAGAAGCAATAATGTCCTCATCAGCTCTAATACTCACTAGTTTTCCTTCAATCACGAACTTCAACTTTTAATGCAAGGATGTTGGCACTGCGCCAGTAGAATGGATCCAAGGCATTCCCAACAAGCAATTATAGGTTGGCTTTATATCCATGATGACAAAATCAACATTGTAAAGCACATGCCCAATTAACAGTGGCACCTCGATCTTTCCCAAAACTTCTCAGGTTGTTTCATTGAAAGCCTTCACTATATTCTTATAGGTCTTCATATAAGAATCATCAATTGGCAACCTTTACAAAGTCGCCATGGGTAAAACATTCAAGGCTGACCCATTATCAACAACACTCTGGGAAAAATATGCCCCTTATAATGGGTTGTGATATTTAGGGCCTTTAAAGATCCCATCCCTCTTTCTGGGATCTCATCATCACTAAAGGTAATATAGTTATCAATAGTTATGTGATTCACAATCCTATCTAGCTTATGTACCGATATATCATTCAGAACAAAAGTATGATTAAGCACCTTAATCAAAGTATTGCGCTGCCCTTCCAAACTCAACAATAATTCAATGATAGAAATCCTAGCTTGTTGTCTCTTTAACTGCTCAACTATACTATACTCACTTTGTTTTAGAAACTTTAAGAATTCCTGACTTGTTCCTCAGTAACGGGCTCATTTATTTTTTGGGTCGGTTCTTCCCTAAATATTCTCTCTGGTTCCACTAGAGCCTTTACTTTCTCTTTTTCTGACTCTTTAGAAACTTATGGAGAATAACATCTCCCGCTTCTAGTGAAATGCCCAACTTCATTCACCATCTCTCCATCAAACTTTTCCTTTTTTTCTGTTTCTTCTAGCATCTTTACCTCCTCCCGAGGCTTTGACTTTTCAGGTACTGTCACATTAGCGGCATCATTTCACGGGACCCTCTGAGTGTATTTGACTGCAAACGATGCTGAGAGAAAGATCACAACCATAGAAGTTACTATCGATTTTACATTACTAGAAACACTTCTAACTTTTGGTCTAGCAGAAATAATCAATGGTCTGTTTACTCCATATTTACCTCCAGAACTTTCAAAAGTACACACCTCTGCTTCTTTCCTCTCACTCGTCTTCTCAAAGAACTCGATCTCCTTGTTATTCATCATCTTCTGAATCAAACATCTGAACTCAGCACAATGATGGATCTCATGACCATCCTCTTGATGATATTCACAATAGATGTCTGACTCCACTTCTTTCTCAACCTTCATATCGATCTGTATCATTTCAGCGTTGTATAGCTGTTCAAATACCCATTTCAAAGGTGATCTGATTTCAGATATATCTGTCTTTAGCTGCTTGGCTTCATCCTCCTCCTCTATTACGTTCACCCCTCGTCATCCATGATTTGGTAAATGATTCCCTGCTATATTAGGCTCATCAAACTTCAACACACCAATATTTACCAAATTCGGGACCACCTCTTTAAATGCTGTGCAATTTTCAATTGTATGCCCCAGGATCCCAGCATGATATTCATAACGTGCATTCGGATTATACCATAGAGGGTATGGAGGCTGAAGAGGAGTCAAATAGTAGGGTCTTAGCAGATCCACATCAAACAACTGTGGATATAGCTCTGTGTATGATGTTGGTAGAGGTGTAAAGTTCATCCTATCATTTCTCGGGCCACGAGAATCCTTCCTGTTTGAACTCTGGGAATTTCTCAATGCACCAGCCGATAAAATTGTTACATTTTTCAGGGCTTCATAAGCACTCATATTGTTAACTTTATTTTATTTCTTTTTAGAAGTCTTACGAGAACTTTCTCCACTTTCTAATCTTCCATTCTTAATTGCTACTTCAATTAATTCACCTGTCATCACCATGCCAACAAAGTTATAAGTAGCATTACCCATCAAATGCTCGAAGAGTGGTCCCCTTAGAGTATTTACAAACATGTGGTTGACCTCATTTTTCAACAACGCTGGTTGTACCTATACTGCCAGTTCCCTCCACCTCTGTACATACTGGCAGAAACTCTCAGTTGGTTTCTGTTCTATAGCCTGCAACATGACTCAGCTAGGAACCATTTTAGATATATGTTTATATTGTTCCTCGAAAGCACCAGAAAGGTCTTTTCAAGACCTAATATTAACCCGACTTAATTATGCATACCAGCGTGCTGCCGAGCCCGCTAAACTATCCTGAAAGAAATGAATCAACAATTTCTCATCCTTCAAATAAGCAACCATTTTGCGATAATACATAGTAAGAAGCGCTTTAGGACAGGTCGTCTCGACATACTTTTCAAAATCAAGTGCCTTAAATTTGGGTGGAAGGATCAAATCAGCAACCAAACTCAAATCAGCAGCACTAGACCCATGATTATTCATTTTTCGCATCTCCAACAACCTATCCTCCAGCTTCTTACAACATTCCTCATACTTCCTCTCAATCTCAGCATGAATCCTTTCGACTTCGTTAACCATATTCAGATCTGGAACTTCGTCGCCACTTCTAAAATTTGCTCAAATATAGACCGGATGGCTAGCGGTTGCTCCAGCTAGATTAATTTGGACCTTCTTCACAGGAGGTGGTCCTTCAGGCTATTCATTCATATGAGATATGGTGTCTATTTGCTTATTCACGTTGTTTGCAGTACCCTCCTCTACCTTGCCCTTACTAGATTCTTTTGGTCCTAGCAAAGTAGTCAAGTAACTGATAATATCCCTATGCGTCTGAGCAAAGTGATCCCTCATGGATTGCTCAATCCTGTCAAATCTATTCTGTACCTCAACATGATCATTCTCGAGACTAGCGACTCTATCTTCAACAGCCATGGTCCTGGAGCGTAAACGTGTTCCGTATGAATGCAGAATGATTGTGGTTCCAAAACAAACTGCCATAGAACCTTTCTTTATTAAAAACCTTTATTATTAAATGAGTAATATCGTATGTTACTGCATGAATGCATGAATGCATTAGGGGTGTTAAGCTCAAAGACAAATCTTTAGAAAAATATCCATTTAACTAGAAAATGTCGAGTACAAGAAATGGATAATTTCAACTACAAAAAACTACTAGCTCTAACTCCTAGGTTAACTATCTCGTTCAGCAGACGGATGACCATCTCTTCAAGCTTTAGATCAACATCAGGGCGTTGCAGCAAATTGGCAGCATCATTCAACAGTATCTAGGCATATTGGGCAATAATCCTTACTCATCCCTTGAAGATAACCAGTTCATTATTTTGTTCCTGAACTGTACGCTAAGCTACTTTGTACTTCTGCTTCCACGCTCCACCTTCCTGATATAGCGAACTTTCAAAGTTTGCGAGCTTTCCTTTTAAGTCCTGAACTGTATTCTCTAACTCAGCCACCTTTTTCTTCAACTCTTTTTTTATTTCATCTGCAACATCTCTTCCCTCGTTGTAATGCCCTGTGAGCACTTTTTCCATTTACAATATCTGAACCCTTAGTTCTTCATTATGTTCTTCCAGTTTTGAATTTTGAGTTAACAACTCTAAATTTTGAATATCTTTTCCTTCTAGCTTCTTTTTAGCACGATCATATGTTTCCTTCAAGTCTTGGATCCTTTTCTTAGAGGATTTTGCATTGTCCTCATACATTTTCTTATAATCAGTCCTCTCCTTCGCATCCCTATCCAACTGTTCGGACAAATCATTGATCATTCATCTCCTTCAAGTCTTGGACCCTTTTTGAATCTTTTTACACTCCGAATGAGTTTCCTTTAAATCCTTCAATTCTTGACTGAGTTTTCGATTCTGTTCATAAAGCTTCTTTTTCTTACCTTTATGTACATATACCTCTAACGATGCCATGGATAGCTTCTGCTTCAGTTCTTCAATTCGCTTCTCATACCCCCTCAACTCTTTCTCGTGATCATGTTTCAACTTCTCCACTACTGAGGGAGCATCTCTCACACGTTCATTGATCAAACTAGTGTTACCAACTCCTTTTTGTTGAATGCCATCATTAACCCTTCGAGCCTTCCACTGCACATAATTTTGCATAACCTCTAATCCATCCTGAAACTTTACTCTCCTCGGTGTTTCCCATGCTATTACGGCATCCTTTATTTTTATCTTGTAGCCTTTCGTCTTATGCATGTACTCGAATTCCTCTATGCCAGCAGTAGTAGTAATAAAATGTCTTGATCCGAATTGTCGGGACATTAACAATAAGCAATAGGTTGTTCCTCCCAAAATTCCCGGCAGCAGAACCCAATCAAATTTCCCACATCGGTACAGGTAACCTACCAAATTCAGCCAATGGGCTTTCCAGACAATCTTCGAGTCTTTCATATTCAGAAAATATTCTTTCCACTGTTCTTCCGTCATTTTCTTAATCAGACAGGCTACAAGATGTTCCTCTAGTGGTGAATAATCAGTACATAATCTACAAGCCCTATAGGGTGCAACCCATCTGTGGCCTCAAAACCACACCTCTAACAATTGAGTGCAACCCTAAAATCTTCCTTCCCCTGTTCTTCTGCAAGCGGTTAGGGTTCTATAGGTCTCTACCAAAATAGCTGGCACCGGATTTACCTTGTTCTTTAAGCGCTCAAACAACCCGAGAGTTGATGGATCAATATAATCTGGGGTCCTCGGAAATAACACTAATCTGTAAATACACAGGGCGTACATACTTCTTTTCCTCTCTGGTTCATCACTCGTTAAAATTAATTCTTGAATTACCTTCCATTGTATGCATTCATTATCCTGGTTATTTCATCGTTCCCTTTTTGCCTTAATTTTCCATTAAACCAAAATTCATTTTTCCCGGTGACCACTTTCAACTTCCTTCTAAAGATTGAGTTGTTAGGGGGTCTCGTGTAAATATTGTCCTTTTCAAATTTCGGGCAATGTAACAAAACCTCATATTCTTTTAGTGTCGGTTTCATATCCACTTCTCCGAACGTGAAGCAATTATATGACGGGTTCCAATACTGCGTTATAGTCCTAATTAATTCTCGACCGACTGAAACGTCCAACAACATTACTATATCCCCGAACTCTAACTAAAAAGCTTTATTCATAGTTTTATCCCATTGTTCCCACATCGTTTTGAGCTTCGATAAACAACTATTCTGTCCTGAATTCATTCTCGCAACTTCCTTAGTTCGTGATACATAATCTCCCCTAATACTATCTCCCTTGATGAACTGGGTTTCCTCAGACCATGACCAGACTGCGGTGTTATCCTCTCCATGTCTATCAGACCCTTCAGCCGTATGAGACATTTCCTGTTCGATTGACTTTGAACTTAATACACCTATGAATACAATTATGATGCAAAATACATAGAACAAAACAAAACAAAAGAAATGTGTTAGTATGGTAAAAATATACTTGTAAACAAAAATAATTCCTAAATAAAAAATGATTTATTGCGTAAAAATAACCAGAGAACAATTTACATGGCACATGAAAAATAACCAGAGAAATGTATTTAAATCAGCAACACCTGTCCTAGGTACCTATCTGGCTCTAATGGGGTAGGCTTCTATTACAACACGTGGGTTTCGATCTAGACTCTAGGTACCTGAACTGTAGTTACTGGACTAGTAAGACATCGATTCGGGAGTATACAAGCCCTTATAGCGGAGGCGTAACCTCACGGTGTATAAGGTTGGTATACCAAAAAAAGGACAAAATTCTGATCACGGAGCTGAATAACTCACGTAAGATCATGCCTCACTTCCACTTAAGGATGAAAAGCTCGAGTAGAAGGCTTATACATGAATGACAGTTTATATCACACGAGAAAAAGCTATCTGCATTTTTCCTGAAAATTCATCCAATAATTATGGAAAAAAAATTAAATTCAAATTACTGTCCTAAAATGCCAAAATGTCTGACTCTCAATTTTTTTAAAAAGTCCCCAGCGGAGTCGCCAAGCTGTCGCGACCATGTTTGAAATCGAATGTGTAAAAATAGCCTGACGATCGATCTTTTAGAAAACTAGGGTTTTCTGGCCATTTTTAATTTGATCTTGAAATTTTAGGGTTTTTCATATTAAATTGGATTTTCCTTTATTTATCTTTTAAAAAAACATTTTAGAGTCACCACTGATCACATCGAGGTAGACCGGACACCAGAAAAACAAACCAGAGATTTTGTCTTAAAAATTGAGTTCAGGAATCGATTACGTGTGGGGGGAGGATTAGCACCCCACAAACGCCCATTATCGGTACCTTAATTTTACGTGACATTTTGTCATTTCGAATAATTATTTGAATTTAATTTATTCATAATTATTAATGAATTTAAATTCTAAATGCAGATATCCTCTTATAAGGAAATTCATTTTGTTCGAATATGAGATTAAAGGCGCCCCGCTAGGTGGCACCCCTATTCATACTTAGAAATGAATGTCCTTTTATTTTCTTGTTGATTTTAAGTATTATCTTAAAAGGCTCTAACCAGTTAGTTATTTAAAACTATGAATATTAATTAATTTAATGGCTTTTATGAGAAAATGCCAATTTTTTGAACACCTTCCATATATTTAAAGCCCTTAAATTAATCATATTCTTAGTTAATAAACCGATCTAATTAATTAAAGTACTAGTCCTAATTAAGGCTCTAGCAATTAATTAAGTCAATATTATATTTGGAAATGTATATTAAATATACCTTTAAAACCAATGTTGAGATAACACCTCATTGTAAATAATGGAACACCATCCAAATTTGAGCCCCAAAGATTCTATTTAATATACACTTAATTAACTACAATGTCTTAATTAATTGTTTAATTTCAATTAAAAGCTAAGTTGATGTTCAATTCTAAGTGAAATATATATTAAATATAATTTTTTAAAATCCATGTTGTGATAACACCCCATTGTAAACAATGGAACATCATCCAAATTTGGATTTTAAAATTACATTTAATATACATTTGGTTACTACAATTGCCTATCCTATTTAATTATTAAATCCTAATTAGAGAACTTAAACTAAAGGCACTAATAATTAATTTCGATGTGTATTTAATTATCTAACATATAATCCTATATGATCAAGTTAAAACATGCATCACACATATAAATTAATAGCATTTAATTAAATTGAACAAATAAATAATGACCAAATTGAAAACAAATTAAAACATGAGGCTCGATTTATTATTAAAGGACCGAATCAAAACAACTATAAAACCCTAAGCCTAATTACAAAGCAATGGTGACCCCAATTGAAAGAGACTACAAACTAGAGGGAACAATTACGTGATATAGGGGACCGAAATGGATTAATTACAAAGTCAGGAGACAAATTAGAGGGAAATTGGACGAAAATTAAAGAAATTAAAGGTTTGGGCAAAAACCAAAGGGGATCTGAATGGGGATCCGCGGGTCAAACCCAACCCGTTTAGAGTGCGCGGGTTAAAGAACTAACCCGGTGCCATAACGGCACCGTTTGACTCGGGGTATAAAAACCCAAAGGCCGAGTCAAAACGACCATTTGCACCGAGCTTTCCTCTCCTAATTCTCTCTCAACTATAACACCCTATTTCCAGATTTTCCCCTTTAAAACCAATCAAAACGCCCCGTTCTTCATATGTTCATCGTCAAATTCATCCAAAATCCACATTTCAATCCATACAAACACTTAAACACCCACATTTTCGTGTTTCTTAAGAACAAAACTCCATATTCATTCAAGATTCATCATTCGTTCATCATATTTCCTCTATTCAATCTTCACAAACACGAAAACTTCATATTTCTCCTATTTTTTAAAATCAAACAACCCTAACTTTCCTAAACATCAACTCTTGTTCATCCTCTCTTCCACTTTCGATCCATCATCGTTGCCCTAACCCTTCCCGACCTGTTTGCCGGCGGCCGGAGGTGATACCGGCAATCACTGGTCATCGTCTATGGTCATCTTCTTCCTCACTCCGGCCGCTTTTGGCCACCTTCTGCAACTTTCGGCCACATTCTACAACTGTCGGCCGGCGTCTATTTAGCTCCAACCACCGTCCTTCGTCGTGAGGCAATTTTCGGTAGCCTTGTCAGAACCCTAAAACACCCAAAATCCTTCATTTTCCATGATTTTCCCACCCAGACAACTCGATCCGATAGGGTCTCCCAGCTTCCCCTAAATCTACCCAAAATTCGAGCCAATCTTATCATTTTCGACTCTGTCAAAGCCTAAACACTCTCCAACAACTACTCAAATCAACACTTCGACGATCACTCAAAAAAACTCTGGCAAAATAAGTTTTGATGACCTTAAAAAATTCCGGCAACCTTTTATATTTTCCTTACTGTTTTTATATTTTTAAACTGGATCTAATATTTTTTATTTTCTATTTGCAGGAAATAAAAGATTTAGAAAGTAAATTACCTTCCGATGAACTCCGGTGACGGTGCGTTGGTTCCGATTGTATGATACCCCAAAATTTACTAAGTTAACTAAGGGTCATTTAGTACTAAGATAATAGCTTAAAAGCTAACTTAGTGACTAAAATGACAAAAATGCAAAAGTTAGGATTTCTCTACTTATGGGTTTTATAAAGGGAATTTCTAAGGTTTAAAGGTCTCATGTGATAGTTAGTGAATTGAATAAGGTGTTCTTAAAGTTTGGTTGAATTTCAAGGAAAATTGGAATGGGAATTTAAGTTTTAAAAATTAGTGACCAAAATCTAAAGTATAAACTTTGGAAAATTTTGGGGATTAGAGTTGTAATTTCCCAAAAGTTAAGGGTTTGTATTTCATAAATAAATAGATCACCTAAGAGTGTGGATCGAATGTGAAGATTTTGGTTGGATCCGATGTTTCTATTATTGGGAAATTACAGTCAAAGTTTAAATGGAATTTAGATATCCGAATTGAATCGAATAATTATGAGATTTCATCATCAGATACAGGAAGGTTATAGAAGTTCATTATAAATGCTTAATGAAGGATTTTCAAGAAAGATTTTACCCGATAGAGATTTTGGGTAATTATCGATATTTTTGGATCGAGTCAAAATTCTAAGTTTGATATTATTAAAGTGGAAGATTTTGTATGAAAGTATGGATTTATTCATGGAATTAAGGGAAAATGTGATTCCTGAATTAGAGTTGATAGTTCGATAAAGGAAAAATCGTAGAAGGTAAAAATCGGAAAATTGGATCGAACAAAAATCATAAATGATATTTTATAATCAGTTAATAATGATGACCGGTTGGATTGGAACCAACCTAGTTCAAATGTAATGGGATGGCATAAATTTGAACTATATGTAGTTTTTATTCAGTTAAAGGGTTATTTTTGGAAAGAAAGAAAAATGAATTTAAAATTCATTTTTTATTTACATGTGGCAAAAACATATTATAATAAGGAATAAAAAGTCAAAGATGAACCAAAATTAGTTCATCTTCTTTCTACAACTTTCGAAAGCCAAGAAAGAAAGAAGAGAAAATATAGCAAAATTTTCTCAAGCCATTTTCAAGGTTTTTGATCAAGAACTCAAGCAAGGTTGTTTAAGGTAAAGTGATCTACTCTTCATTCTCTACGTTTTGATAGTAAAATTTTATGGAATTATGAAGTATTGGATTAGGGTTTAAAGAGAGAGAAATTAGGGTTTTATGGAAAACTTATGGAATTCAAGTAGTAGATGATGAATTAAGCTTAGTTTTGTTGAAATCAAGCTTGAAATCAAATTAATTTCATGTTGAAATTCATAAACCCTAATCTTGAATTTAGGGATTTGTTAGGGTTTTGAGAATTAAGTATGTAAATGGCTAGATTATGATGTTTGAAGCCTTATATTGATGATGGAAATCTATTTTTGATGTTTGAATATCAAATCCCCTTTGTAGGAAATTGGGGACCAATTTGAAATTTTGGAAAACATTTAAGGACTAAGTTGTAAAAATTATGTTGGTGATGGAAGTGACTAAATTATGATGTTAGAAGCTTATTTTAGCATTTTGGACCAAAATGAAAATTTTGAAAAGTTAGAGGACCATTTCGGCATTTTGAAGAAAATTAGGGATTAAATTGTCAAAAAATTTATATGATGATGGAAATGAGTATAAAATGATGTTATGAGGTTGAATTGACAATTTGGGACCAAATTGCAAATTCAAAAAAGTTTGAGGACTATTTTGGCAATTTGAGGAATTTAAGAGGATGTTTATGGAATTATTTTGTTGAAGAAGGATTAAAGAGTAAATTGTTGAAAATGTGATCAAATTGGCTTGAAATGATAAAAATGACCATTTTGGCAATAATGGAAAATATAGGATTATCTTGGAAATTATTGTTTTGATGGTGGCTTAGATGAAAATGAGCTAGAATTGATGATCCAAGCTTATTAAGGACTAAAATGGGAGAATTTCAAACTTTCCAAAGTTTAGTGACCAATTCGGTCAAATGGAAAATAAAAGGGAAAGTGTTGTAATTATTGGTAATAGGTGATTACTTGAATTAAATTTAAATTCAAGTACCCTTGATAAAGTTAGTGACTAAAATGTCACATTAGTAAAGTTTGAAACTTTATGAAAAATGACTCGAATGATTTTGAAATAGAAGAATTGGAACATTTAGAGCATTAATAGTTGTTGAATTTTCAAATCGGTCATTAAGGACCGTAATAAGTTTTGAACAGAACAAGGAATAAAGGAAAACATTTATAAATGTTATATTTGGGTGATTATATTAACAGTACGTCTAAGATATTGTTAGATTGGGATCTAACAAATATTTCTTTTATTTGATTTATGAAGTTTAAGTTCGAATCAAGAGAGGTTCGAGGGGTAATGAAGAAAAAGATTAAAGAGGACTTAGTGAGGCATACAAATAATTGGCTCAGGTGAGTGCAATGTATACATAACATTATACATGGATGTTTTATACATCACCGGTAGGACTTGCGATGAGTCTACGTGGTTTATATATTGTCATGATATTTAATGCCATTGATCATATATTTGACATATTTTAAATATGTCAAAGGGTGAAAACAAATTCAATGATCACTAGCTATTGATGATGATATGTTATGAATGTTATTTCGGGTATGAACTACCCAATGTAATTTAAATTGATATACATTGCCATGAATGGATTAAATATGGAAATAATGCCCAAATAAGTCAATTGAGGGACACGATACAGTTGGCATGCCATAGAGTCCAGCAGCACGCTGCATAACCGGGATAACACTATAGTGTACATAGAGGACACTTAGTGTATGGTAAGCACAGCCTTATAAATGTACATGTATTATGGTAAGCACAACCTTATAAATGTGTAGGTATTATGGTAAACACAGCCTTATAAATGTGCGGGAAGCACTTTGGTGCATATTTGACTCGTGTATCCAGGGTCCTCATAGCTGTTAAATCAGGTTGTTAAATCAGGCTATGAAATCAGTAAATAATTGATAAACAGGTGAAAGAGTTTCAAGTGAAAGAGTTTACAAAACTATCAATGTTACGACAAGTATATCGGTAAGAAATTTATATCTAGTTTATATTACATTAATACATTATTAACATGATGGTAAGATATATCTAGTGATTCGAAATGCACGAATACAATTACATGTTATTAATTATAGTTATTTATATTGCACTAGACATAATTGTTGCCTCACTAAGTAAATTCGTAGCGTGTGACTGTTTTACGCGTAGGAAAAGTGGAGCATTTGGAGTAAAGAGCACTAGTGGACATCATCTATCAAGAACATGTACCTCAGTATCAGTAATATAATATTTAAAGTTGTTTGATATTCACTAGTTGGCATGTTTATTAAAAAGTTATGCATGCTCTGATATAAATCATATTTTATTTGGAATCTGGATAAATTTTAAATCGGGCAGTTCTTGGGCAGTTTTGCTAATTATATAAAGTTAAATTAAATTAATAAGTTGCTGCCTAAAATTAAACTCGATTTGAGAATGAAAATATAAAGTTTTAAACTTTACGTGATTAATTAGAATTGTAAATAAAGACTAAAATGTAATATTGTTTTTATAAAAAAAATGTTTACCGAATTATTAATATTTTATGGTTTTACAAATATTTTGTTATATCTCTGTCTCATATTCAATGATGGATACGGGAAGGGGTGTTACATTTATTGGTATCAGAGCTACAAGTTTAGCCGGTTTTTGGCCTAAATGAAAGTGGTTTTATGTTAAAAAAGAGTATACATGCTACTAGGATATCAATATTACTGATCTGATGCTTATATGATTTGATTGATGTCGCTCCTTACTAAAATAAATTTGAGATGAGTCGGTGAATGAGAGGTTCTGAAAAGAACCAGCAGTGGTAATAATAAAGCTTACTATAATTCTTTGAATTTAAAGGAACAAGAAAGAACACCGACACAAAAGGGAGTGACGGTGTAGGACTAAGGAATATCTAAATTTAAATGAAAAGCATATAAAGGTCTAGTGACTGCAGATTTGTGGATAAATTATTTGAAGATCATGCTGGATGGATTTTATTGTTGGATAGAAAGAAATTGGATGAAATTGTGTTGTTACTCTGAGAATAAATTAGATAGAGGGAATCGTGATAATTTTCTTCACAGTCAAGGTTGTGTACATCAGTCTAATTTTATAATTTTAGGGCTGATAAGGACTTGAATGAACTGAAAATCATTATTGGCACATTTTAACTTTTTGATAAAACTGTGTTGGTTTTGATTGATCAAGACTTTATGTGCATTCGTATATAAGTATGAAGTTGAGTGGTGAACGAGATATCCTCTTAGAACCTATTTTGAGTAATATAGTGACCACAAACTTGTTGAGTTATAATGTAAGGATGAGTTGGACATGTGGAAATTGTCCGAAAATGTGTAGGAAACTGAGTTTCTGGCAAACCTAATGGAGCTACCTTTTGAAGAAATTGAAATGGTATTAGGCAGAGATTGGTTATCTTTTTATCATGCTATTGTGGATTGTCACTTAAAGCGATTAGTCTTGAATTTTTGAAAGGTGAAGAATAATAGTAGTGGATGAGATGATGAATCTTTTATCTAATATGATTTCAGTTGTTTCTGCTAAGAAACTGTTGTTACAAGGTTACTAAGTTTTCTTAGCAAATGTAGTGGATACCAGAACTGCTAAAATTAAATTGGAAGATATTCCTACAGTTCAATAGTACCCAGAGGTATTTCTTGATGAATTATCAGGATTACCCTTGATTAGGAAGTAGAGTTTAAAATATAGGTATTACCTGGTACTATACCCTATTGATAACCCCGTAAAGAATGGCGTCAACTGAGCTTTGAGAGTTAAAGGCACAATATAAGAATTGTTGGATTGGGGTTTGTAAGATCAAGTGTGTCACCTTGGAGCACACCGGTGCTATTCGTGAAAAAGAAAGATGGGTCTATACGATTATGCATAGATTATCGTTAGCTAAATAAAGTAATAGTGAAGAATAAGTATCCTTTTTCAAAGGTTGATGATCTTTTTGATCAGTTAAAATGGTGCAGTTTTATTTTCCAAGATTGATATTCGATTAGGGCATCACCAGTTGGAGATCCAAGAAAAAGATATTCTAAAGACGGTTTTCCAAATTTAGTATGGATATTAAGAGTTTGTACTAATGCTTCTGTAACATTCATGGATCTGATGAACCGAATAATTTAGTCTTATTTGAATTAATTGGTGATGATATTTATGGATGATGTTTTAGTTTAATCAAAGACAAGAGAGGAACATGATGCTCATCTTCGAATTGTTTTTCAGATCCTTAGGGGAAGGAAACTATATGTCAAATTATCAAAGTGTGAATGTTGATTTTCGGGAGGTACTCTTCTTAGTCATATGGTTTCGGAAAAATGAATAAGAGTGGATCCCAAGAAGATACAAGCTATAATTGATTGGAAAATACCAAAGGATATATCAGAGGTTCGAAGTTTCTTGAGACTAGCTAATTATTATAGAAAGTTTGTAAAGAATTTTTCAATGATTGCTTCTCCAACGACCAAGATACTAAGGAAAAATGTATCGTTTATTTGAGTGAATAAAAAAATATTTTCAAAGAAAAGATGAGAAGTGTTATCAAGGTTCAAACAAGTGGAAAATGGAGAAACCAAAGACTTTAAAGTTAAATTGAAAGATGCTTGTATTCTCGAGCAAGAATCTATATTTCGATTGATGAAGAATAGAAGAAGGAACTTCTGTTTGAGGCACATTATAGTCTTTTGACTATGCATCCAAGTGGAAACAAGATGTATCAAGACCTAAGATGGATATTGATGGTCAAGCATGAAAAGATTTATAATTGAGTTTATTTATAAATGCTTGACATGTCAGCAAGCAAAAGCAGAACATCGGGTACTTTCTGGATTGTTGCAATCGATTTCCATTCCTCAGTGGAAAGGGGAAACGAATAACCATGGATCTTGTAACATGGCTACCTTTGACACCGTATAAGAAAGATTTAACTTGGGTAATAGTTGGCAGATTGATTAAATCAGTGCACTTCTTTTCTGTCCGAAATAGATTATTCTATAGACAAGTATGCTGAGTTATATATTAAGGAGGCAGTTCGGTTACATCGAGTACCTATTTCGATGGTATTTGAAAGAGATCCAAAGTTTACTTCAAGATTTTGAAAATCTTTGTATAAAGTCATGAGTACTCAATTCAATTTTAATACATATTTTCATCCTCAACAGATGAACAATCAGAATGAACTATCTAGATTTTAAAGGAAGTGTTAACAGCTTATGTAATTGAATTGGAAAGATAATTGAAAATGTATTTTCCTTTAGCTGAAATTTCTTATAATAATAGTATTGGGAAAGCATCAAAATGGCACCATTTGAAGTATTATCTGAAAGAATATGTAAAGCTCTACTTAATTAGTTTGAGCTAAAGGATCAAAATGTACAAAGTGATTCGAAGGAAAAACGGAGTTGATCTAACTCTAGAAAAGGAGAACAAAGTGAGATCTATAAATTCTTTAGGTCATTCAAGTTAATGTTGGGTTAATAAATTAATTTATGTCAACCAAGTTTATGGTATACCAGCAAGAGCATCAATTTAGTCTTGGTTGATGTTAGATCTAGGATTTGATCTCATATAATTTTTTTCTCTTTATAAATAAGTAAATAAATAAATAAAAACTTAAACTATACATTTATAACTATAAATACACATTATTTCAAATTTATGGTTATTAAAATTATATTTGAGATCCATGGATCAACTGTGTATATTATTTTATGTAGCAAAAGGATGGTCTTTGCACATCCAATGCCTCGAGACTCGGTTTGACTCATGCAATAACTGTGAATTTATGTAAAATTAATTGAGTTTTTAAATAATGTAAGTCAATCTTATCTTTTATATATATATATATATATATGTATATATATATTCTCAGTCATTTTCAATCAAAACTATTGATCCTGCATATGACAATATCTCGTCACAATTTCAAAACAAAAAAGAAAAAATGAAAAAAAAATCTTAATGAAGATCTCACGTTGCAAGATTTTCAAAGAAAATAATGAATAACAAAGCTTTATGCCATTTAAGAATTGTGACATTCTTTTTATGTCTTTCAAAATAATGGATATAATCTTTGAAAGAAGAAAACTCTACAAGACAACCAAAAGACAAGAGATAAATCTTGTAATAGTAGAGATTCTCTCTACTTTGTCCTTTTCAATTATGTTTTTAGTTATTGTAGAGGGAAAAAAAACATCGTAAAAAGGACGGATCCCTTATATACATACAGGTATGATTGAAGAATTAATTAACTTCAAATCCTAAAAGTATATTTTAATTTAACTTCAAATCCTTTTCAATAGCACGTAAAATCAGGGGTATATATTTGAAATTTTTCGAGCCAAAAAAATTTGGGTTAGTCGAGTTTATGAGTCTTATTTTACGACTCCATAATTATTTAAATTTTTTGGATTCAAGCCGAGTCGAGTTTTCGAGTTTCTCGATTTGTAATTATTTACTACGTGATAATACAAATTGATTCTAATTTAAACGTCTATTACATTTTTTAATGGTCTAAAGATTATTACAAGGCAATATTTGTTCATACATATTCTTAACCCTTTGATAATACGCATACATCTTGTAAACAAAGTGAATTGAACATGTGTCTCCTAAGATGAATATCATCCGTTTTTCCACTCGGTTCGATCAAATATTACATTTGCATATCCAAACGTGCAAATAATATATAGATTATAGTGGTGCATCGATTTCACAATTTACGATTGAATCTTTTAGAATCTCTTAATATAGTGAAATTTGAACGTTAATAACATATTTTTTCATTTAACCGTTGCTATCTGATTTATGGTTGATTAATACATATCGAATTTTGTATAGGCTCAATATGGGACGATCATCCCAACTCAATTTTCTCCATTCACAACGTCAAAATTCGAACATCTAACCTTGCTTTAGAGACCAATCGTCTCATCACGCTAGAGTAATTTGTTGTAGGTATAAACATGTCTTTAGTCCTTATTTCCAAGCACACGACAATCTCGTCATAATAACACTATCGTCTTAGCAGGGGAGCAACATGAGCTCTCGCTCATGACCTCTATTTTCTACCTTCGTAGTTTCAGTAAATTTTCAAGTGAAAAATCTTGTAAGATTGCAGTTGTACCTTATGGTTTTAATTCTATTTAAGATGGTTTCTTAACAAAACATAGAAAATGACGTGTTTGACAAAGTTTGATCATGTTTATATGGTTTATTAATAAAATATTAAATTAATTGTTCAAAGTCATGACTTATACTTTCATTCTATAGGACCTAATCTTGAGTTTTCGTTCAGGACCCAAAAATGTCTGAGACGACTCTATTTATAGCATATTTGGGAAAATAAGTCTGAGCCAAAGTTTGCATGTGTAAATATGGTCGTAAAATAACCAAACGTTCATCGAACCGTTCGACGGGAAGTTCATTTATGTTTGTTTATCTATTAAACAAACGAACATGAACAAAAAAATTTGTTCGTTTAATTAAATGAACGAACACGAACAAAGTGTTCATTTGTTCATTTATGTTTGTTTAAATTTATTCACATGTCCATTTATATTTTTTATTTTTCATAACAAAACATTATATTTAAAAAATATATTATAAATATGAAATAAAAAATTAAACAATACTCAAACAAATTAACTCTGAAGTTGCAACTTATATTAATGAATTTTATGTGGTCATTGTTGTGGTGGTTTATGTTCGTTTACGTTCGTTTATCATTTTAACGAATGAACATGAACGAATACGAACAAGCTATATTCCTTAACAAACGAACAAAAATAAGAAATTATGGTCGTTTAGTTGTTCATGTTCGTTCATTTATACGGTTAAAATTAAATAAAAATATATAAACATACCATCATTTATGTTCGTTTGGTTCGTTTATGTGTAAATCATACCCAAATAAATTTAAACTTGAGAAATCTGAACACGTGGCAATTCAAGTATGCGAAAAATCTTAATCTAAAAAAAATTGAGATCAAAAAGTTCTGAGCCCATAACTATTGAAGTCTAAGATTGATTTGGTTTTGGTCGAGTTAGATTTGATCCAAAGCCCCAAAAAACCTAAATTGTATAGCAAAATATGTTTGTATGAATATATTTAAAATATAAATATATGATAATTATATATTTTGTAAAAATGTATTTGCAAATGTTATATAATTATATTATAATTTTATTGGCAACAAAATTAATTACTAAATTTTTTTATATTGAATTGTAAATTTTTAAAATTAATTATATGTTGAGTTTTAAATTGGATTCGCGTTAATTTTATAAATGTATTTATTTAATATTTATGAATTTGGGTTTGGGTAAAATTATAATTTGGATTTGGGTTTTTTGTTGGGTATAGTATTTATTTGAGTTTGGGCTTTAAAGAGTTGAGTTGGGCTCCGGGTCATATAGTTAGATTTGGATTTGGGTATTTTAAAATATACAAAAAAAAATCCAAAGATAGGTCCCAATGACACAAAGTGATTTATTTTTCTTTCAATGGCCCGAGTTCGAGCAACAATATCTACATGGTAGAATAAGAATATGGATATCATAGCACGTTCGAAAAAGATATATAAATTTAGTAGGATACATGTTTTAATCGACCTCTCCAATCGGCTCAAAATTGAAATTAACTAAACTAAATTGGCTCAAAAAGATATATAAATTTAATAGGATATATGTTCGCAATTGAGTTACGGTAAGTATCATGTTGTTAACGTACCTTATTATAGTAATATGCATTTTAATGTTTGTTGTTGGTTTTAACCTTTCATCATCGAGCTTTGGTGATGTTTGTATCTATTTTATTTTGAGTCTTAGGCTTTTTTTATCTTTTCTTTGTATGGTCTTGTTTATGATCTAGAGACGTTAATTTTCGTGTATTTCCTTCAATAAAATATAAATAGGACTTGTTTATGGTCTTGTAGACAAAGCGATTGAATTCGGGTCTCCTAGGAAGAACATCATCCGTTTTTTCACTGATACCACTTGTTGGGTTAAGAATCAAAATCAATAATTATTGAACCCAACAAGTGGTCCAAGTGAAAAAATAGATAATGTTCATCCTATGACCCGAGTTCAAATCGCTTTGTCTGCAAGGTGTGTGCATTTTTCAAAGGGTTAAGAAATGTATGAACAAATATTATCTTATAATCACCTTAAGACTATTCAGAAAAAAATCAATCGGTAAATCATTACCGACGTTACATTATATTACATAATTTCAACGAAAATAACAATTACAATCAAAATCAATAATTACAAACATTGAAATTAACTAAAATTAAAATTAATTAGTAAACTAACAAATAATTTACGCTATGCATAAGAACTAATACCCTAACCAGGGATGAAGCTACCTTAGTAACGGGAGGAGTGTGTCCCTCCGAATTTTTTTTATCTAATGACAATTTTAATCTATATTAATTTGAATATTTATAAAATTAAATTTTATCACTCTTAAATTTTATATTAAATATTTATTATATTCTTATTAATTTTAAAATTAAGTAATTTTATCCCTCTTATTATCTAATTTTAGCTTAGTCCTTGATCTAACCTTAAACGACTAAGTAAAAACCTCGATTCAAAATACTGATTATAAAAATTAAATTTAAACCTAAATTTATACAATCTTTTTGTTTCTGTTTAGAAAATATCAACTTGAATATTATAATATATATTTATTAAATGTTTGGTTGACTCAATACATTTGTCTATTCACGTGATGGAAGATCCCAATGTGATAATAATCTCTTTCCCAATTGCAGACGTTGACTTTTACATGTGATCAAATGGATCCTAAGCCTATGGCACAGACATAACTATCTTTTCTAACCAAATGGGATCATGTCTTAGTATTTTGCTTCATCAGCTTGTTCGAATTATTTGAATCGGAAATCGATGATTCATTTGAGACGATACATATTATAAAAAAAAGTAACAATTTCGACATCAAACATATTTAACTTTCAAAATTAAAATATAAATTTTTAACCCTAAAATCTTCAATCTTAAACTCTATATGTTGCTCGTAATTCCAAACCCTGCAAACTAAATAGTTAAACCTTAAATTAAATCCAGAATCTTTAAAAAAGAAGGATCATGACTATACAGCACGTGTATTGAATAGTTTTATATATAGATAATTATATGGTTCATCGTAGTGTAAAAAAATTTGTAAAAGCACATCGAAGACTCAGTACAAGATTATATATATATATATATATATATATAATTTGGGCTTATCGAGCACCATTGTTGACACAAAATGTGAATCACATAACGAGGTTTTTGGTTTTCTTTTATCCTATCTGGGAATTTTCAGACCGACATGATAAGAAATCAGAGGTGTTTGGATCTCTAGAATTCCGCAAGTTTTCACATTACACGACATGGACAAAAGGGTCCCCGGAAAAAAAACCAACAAAAAAGAAAGTCAATTATCATGTTTTAAATCTTTTTTAAAATATGAAAATAATCAAAGAAACAGCAACGAAATGCTAATGAGACATTCCACCTGACCTAGGCAACAGAAATGTCCCTCCCCGTCAATAAACAAATATAAATCTCATTTTAATTATTTCAGACATTGGTGTTCTATGTCCGTCACGTGCCTGTTTTAAATCTTAAATTCTAAGTAATACTTATGAAAAAATAAATTTACCATATGTGCATGAAATATTTTCTCAATGTAATTTACTTTGTGCCAATCGTTGAAAGACAGGGATGGACGAGGGAGGTGTGGATGGGCCAGTCGCACCCCTGAAAATTTCAAATTCTCATATACTTCGTGCACTTTCTATGTATTTTTTTTATTTATGATCTAAGTTCGCACCTCCTACATTTCTCATATAACTCTTCCTAACAATTCGCACCCCTGGCATAAAATCTTGTGTCCGTCCCTCTTGAAATGTGACATTCAAATGTTCGAATATAAATAAACAACACTTTCTATCTCAAGCTGTGATCTTTGTATAAAAAAAACAAAAATCCATGACCCCATAACCTAACAAAAGGTGGTTAAGGATGTTTTTGTCTGATTCTTACAATGTTCAAGGAACACCTTATCAGACTATGAACATCAAATATTCAAGATTCAGAATGGTTTCATCAGATTAACAATGAAAAACATGTATTTAATGAATCAAAAGGTCAGCAAATCCATGCTAAATGCAAAGAACATGGCAAGGGTTTGTCCTGAGAAACACAATTGATTTATAACTTGTCTGATTAAATCATAAAATTGACAAAACAAAACCTTAACTAGGAATAGTTATTAAGCATGTTGCAGCCCTACAGTCTATGAGAAGCAAAAATGGCAACCTGCACCATTTTTCTTTCATAAATATACAGTTTTTAGGACTCGGATTAAATAAACAAGACGAAAGAAATCGATCCTTTTTATGTCAAAAGAAAATTCGAGTTAACCAACAAAATATGGTTAGCAGTTCCATAATGATGGTTGAAATGGAGCTTTCTTGCAACTACCAGGGAAGAAATGAAATGGAAATCAAAACCAAAGGCTTGGAGAAATGTACAATTTGCGGGAATCCGTTTATCTCTATCTTTCTAAGTTGTCGCTGCTCAAATCCATAAGAATCGTTAACCTCCTAGCCGACTTCATAAACTCACTGCGAGAGACGTAATTAAACGTAAGATAAATCTAAAGAAAATGTTTAGCAAGCATAAGTAATCGATGCCAAGGAACCTGTAGTACCTGAAGGGCTCATCTCCGGTGTGTTTAACAGAACCAGAAGCATCGCGATAGAGCACACTGCTCAGCATCTCTGAACTTTCTATGCCAAACATGTTGGCCAGCTTCCCATACAGCTCTTCATATGATCCGAGAACGGAAAGATCAAGGGTTCTTCCTACATCCTCTGATTCCATGAACACCTTGCAATGACCGGCCTCCAAATCGAGCTTAGTTTTTTTATGCTCTTTGTTCCAAGGAGATCCTTCATCTGAAGAATTTTCCCGAGCATTTTGATGCAAAGCAGATCCCGTTCCATCAGAGGAAATCACAGTTTTCTCCGTATTCCCATCTGATGAACTGTTTCCGACAGTATCAGCTGAGCAGCTCTGAGATACCTGAGGCTCGCTGAAAATGAGTTGACCGAACAACAAGATATGGGGTGTCTTTGTTTCATTGCGTCGTTTCAAACTCTGGGTCGGATTTCCTATTGTTAACAAGGAAGAAATATTCCTATTGTTCCCATTGTCACTACTAAAGTTGTCACCGGAGAGTCTAGTAGGTGGTGCGGTACGATCAAATTGATGAAAACCAGGTGGGAACAGACCTGGATGCAGCGTGTTGGAGCGGAGATCTGATGAAGATATTCCGAACGGTTCGTGCCTGGCTCCCTGTATGCCTCCAGGAATGTTGTTTGTAATGCAACACACGGGGCTGCTGGACCTGAAAGAGTTGCTGGAAAAGGATGGCATTGGAATTTGATAAGGGAAGGGAATGTCCGGGTTCTGTGGAAGCCGCATCTTTTTCCTCGGTGGTGAGAAAGGATTGTTAAGATGGATTGCCGGTATATTTGTGACCAATTCAACCAGCCACGGGCTAACACGCTTCACACTGTGGAGTAAATCTGGCTCATCCCATGCTACCTGAAAGATGTTAAACCGAACACATCCATGAGCTGACTATTAATGCTGAGAAAATATGGATGTTAATTATTCAATGGCAATCGATGGAAAACTAAAATACCTGCAGAAGACGCCATGGAGAGTTAGGCCAACGGATGGGATCGACAACCTGAGCAGCAGATATCATTCCCATGAACCAGCTAATCCGAGAAGAGTCCTCGGTTTCAAAAGCCATTTTGAACCTCATCCCAGGATACCACTGGATCTGCATTGCAGCTCTAACTGACGAGGCCTTCACACAGAACTCGGGACTGCTTGCTCGTGGATAGTAAACAACCTCGAAGGGCTGCCTGCTAGCAGCTCGAGTGGAAGCTTCAATCACCGATTCAGCCCTTACTCTTCCCCTCGTATCCCCATTACAGTCCTTCCTCATAAATTTACTCTCCCCCTCTCTCAAGAACGGAGAATAACCCCCGATTTGTGAAACAGAGCTTCCACCCCCCGAATTCCATCCAGATTGATACTCATGTCCACTCCCTAGTCCTCTTTTCGCTCTACGAATTCCCACACAAAGATCTCCATTATCTGCTCTAAGGAACACAATCGAATCACCAGCCACAAGCTTCTTGTGATTCACAAAATTACTCCACCCCGTCGTCAAAAGATGCCGACGAGGTGTTCCCCTATATATATGCCTAAACCTCCAAACCTCACCATGGACATCCTTTGCAAGAATAGTCTGAACAGGAGGTTCTGCATTATAATCCAACCTAGGAAATATAGTCTCCGCACAATAGCGCGGGACCGAGAACCCCCCACCGTTGTTAGCATCCGATTGAGTCAAAGTCTTAGCAAACGAAGCTGATTTCTCGGGATTCTCCATCTCAACATTCCCATCAAAAACATCATCCTCAATCCCAAAACCATTCTCTCTCAAACGAACCAACATGATTTTGGCATAAACCTCATCGGTTTCAAGATCTGCCATAAACTTAACGGCAGAAACTCGACATAAGACAAGCGACGGAATCGGTAGATTCCCGAAATGGACATTCCCATTGGCATGCTCAGCATGACCTTGAGGGAAGTAGAACACTTTGGAGTTCACTGATGGCATATTTACCATGCCACCAGCACAAGCATGCCATAGCTGAGGATCTAAGCATTTTTCAGGAATTTTCATTACTTCTTTCCTAGAATCCATGACAGTTATCATCTCTTTTTCCAATTCTATGGGGATAAAATAACTAACCCTTCCTTTACTCTGTTTTTTTTACCTGCTAATACATGAAAATTTATGGCATGTCTCAGTAAATATTTAAAGCAACAAAATTTATATACGCATATACATAAATCTACCCAAAAATACAAAAATTGAATTACAACCAACTGAGACCGATAAATTGGCTACAATTGACCAAAACCCAGAATATTTTTTAAAAAATATATTACGAAAAAACAAAAAAAACAAAGGCACAATCCATTGAAATTTAAGGGGAAAAAAGGTTAAAGGTCTTACCTTTAGAATAAAAGGAGAGATTTTTCCAGAAAAAGAAAGGAAACCCAGATTATAATGAATCAAAAAGAACGCAAAAAACTAAACCCTTTTTTTCAAGGACAAAGACAATATGACAGAATCCATGAATTCAGACAAGTTTGAGAAGGAGAAGAAGGAAGAAAGTGAAAAGGGTGTTTTTTTAGTTTAGGAAAAAGTGAAGAGAGAATGAGAGTTTTAAAGAAGATGAAGATGAAGATGAAGAGAGGAGAGGAGAGGAGAGGAGAGAAGAGATTTTAACACTAAAGATTTTTGTGTTATTTGCCGACCAGGGACTGAGTTAAAAGCCTTTGTCACTAGTTATATATATAAAAAAATTATAATTAATATTATATGAAATAGATTTTGTTTTTTCATAAATCCAATTAAAATGAACTTTTTACCAAATTTTTAATTTTATATATATTTTTATTTTTATTAATTATAAATATTTAAATTATTTTTATTAAAAAAACAAACAGTAAAATTAAATTGATTTTTATTATGGTTTAATTTACTCACAATCCCCGTATTTTCGATCTTTTGAAATTTTTGTTAATTTTTTAGGTCTGTTTGGGATCAACTGTTTGTTGGTAAATTTTTGTTAAATTTTAATTTACAATATTCTAATATTCAAGTGCCAAATTTAAAAACTAAAATCAAATTGTTAATACATGATGGAGTTTAAATGAAATCAGTTGGATTTTAGTTTTTAAATAAAATGATTAAAGGATTAAATTATTGGAAATAAAAGTGAGTTGGATAAATTTTTAAAGTTGAAATAGTAGGGGGACTGGCAGAAAAATTAGACCATAAACTTATTGTTGTTATTGGCCCCTCATTTTGATAAGGAGTGTCTACCACGCGACAGAGAAGCAAGTGGGGGACATATCCCCTACGAATCAGAAAATGGAACATCCAAACTAATAAAAAAATTAATGAGAGAATTTAATTTTATAATAAATAAATTTGTGATAAATTAAATATTTAATTATTGGTATTATAATATCACGATATTTTGCTGGAAGATATCACGACTTTCATGGAACTCTGAAATCAAGGCTGACTACAGTTAAAGCTTTCATTTTGTCCGAGGCCCTAACTCTTCGGGGCTAACCATGGTTAGTTCTTTTTTTTAATTAATTTATAATATATATTGGCAATTTAATATTTTCAAAAAAAATTAAAAGAATATTAACTTTGATAGATTATTTGTTTAAAGCGCTACAATTTAAGAAAAAAATAATTAATTATACTTTATTTCTTTAAATATCAATATATCATCATGTCACTAGGGTCGTAGACGGATGGATTTTGACGACCTAAGTTGAGTGAGTTTATTTAATTTTTTAAAAAAAGAAAAGTTCAAATTAAAATTTTCAAAAATTTTAAGATTTAATGAAAAGTTTTAAAATTTTTAGGAGGAGACTTGATTAAAAATATTCAAAAATTTGAAATATAATAATATTTTTTAAAATTTTTGAAAGGGACAAAACAAAGATTTTAAAATTTTCAAAAGACTAAAAATTAATGTGGGGCAAGATTAATCAATATTAGTGAGAAATTCTAAATCATTAAAGAAAGCTCTGAAACTCTACAAAAAAAATTAGAGCACTTTTGGAAGCTCTAAAACATGTAAAAATGTTCTAGAATACCATGGTAGGTTTAAGAAGATTCTAAAAATTCTGAAATACGATGAAAGACTGTTTAATGTTCTAGAAACTTGCGGAGAATTCTTCAAGATTAATCGATACTAGAATTGTGTAGAAAGGTTTAGAGTTGTAAAATACTTTTATCCTTGTATAGGTTTATCTAAAAGTTAAATATAGACTATAAAATTAAATTAATATCCACCGTTCATTTAGGAGATGGAATGCTATAAATAGTTCATTTTTGTTCAAAGTATGGATAATATTAACGCAAAGAGCTACAATAGACAAAAAGACCAGTTGGATGGACAAAACTCAGTAGGAACGGCTTTAGGTACCCAATCGGTTATACGATTATAAGAGCGTTTAAAAGCAAAAAATAAAAATGAAGGAAAAGGTGAGGAAAGATCCAGCATATCGCCTTCTGATTCCCAAGCCACAATTTGCTGGAGTTAAGTTTTTCAATGACACTAGAGTTATCAAATTCAAAAACGGCCTTATCAAACCCAGCATCAATAGCTAAAAGTATGCCCAATCTTACCACCATTGCCTCAGCAACAAAGGGATAAGGAGCCTTTAATACATGCCATGCCTGTCAAGGGATCACAAGGAGCATGAGAATTAAGTTTGACAAAATCGAGAGGGGGAGGAGACCAACACTGCTCCGGATCAGAGGAAGAGGAAGAACCATTGGCGATCTTATGCTGAAAGAGCTTTAATTCAAAAAAACGCAACTTCAGCTCGCTGCCAAACATCAATGGGAAATTGATAAATCCATAAAACACTGTCAGATTCGAGGCTTCTAAAGGTGCCAGCAAAGAAAGGTAATAAGCTCAAATCCGCCTTCAAAATTAATTTTGTTTCAGACAGAAGAAAGCTTTGTCCACCAAATAAAGATTCAAAGCGTGGTATTAACATAAGGATAGTCACTAGTGTTCAATTTGTGACAAGATTCTACAGAGTTGAATATGGAATGATATCATAGCTTAACAGAGTACTCAATTTCATACCAAACCAGTTCATCTTCTACTGAAGGACCACCAATGGAAATCAAACAAATGGCAGAGGAATGTTATAAATAGTTCACCTTGTTCATTTGGCAAAGCATAATGAAATCTAAGAACATCAATACCTTGTAAAGCATTCTAACATTTTAAGGAGTTTTGATTAATTTAGTCACCAGAAAAATATTGTCTATGTGTAGTACAAGGTGAACAAGAGTAAGTCGGTGACATTAGACATTGGGGTAAAGTATACTAATAGTTATTAAATTATAAAAAAAAAAATCATTTTAGTCTTTGATTTTACAAAAGTTACATAATGATTGTTAAAATAATTAATTTTTTACAAAATTGTTACTGGACGTTATAAAATAGTATAACAATTCAGTTAATTTAACGATCATTTTGTAATAGTTTCATAAAATTCAATGACCATTTCATGACAGTTTGATAAATATAATGATCATTTTGTAATAATTTGATAAATTTAAGGGTGAACTACACCATTGATCACCGAACTATTGAAATTTTTATGTTTTGATCACTAAACCATTTTCTGCAAAATAGTCACTAATGTTACATTTTTTTCTATTTTGGTCACCTACCATTGAGTATATGTTAAAAACTCAAGAAAATGGTGACATGACATGGTAGAATACATGTTTTAATCCCAAAAACTCATATATTCTATCAATATAGTCCAAATTCAAAAATGATTCAATAAACTTAACCCTCAATATTTAAAAATTCTATCAATTTGATCCTCATTTTAATTTGGTAGAATTTACAAATATTAAGGGTTAAAATAAATTTATTAAATTATTTCTAGTTAGGACCAAACTGATTGAATGTATAAGTTTTGGGACTAAATCTGTTACTATATCATGTCACACTAACAACTAGTGGCCAAATAAAAAAGCGAAAAGTTAGTAACCAAAGTAGAAAAACGTAATATTGGTGACTGTTATTGCAGAAATAATAGTTTAGTGACCAAAAATAGTTTCAACTTGTAAGTGAATAATAATGTAGCCTACCCTCAATTTAATGATCATTTTATAAATTTTGATAGGCCAATGACCAAAACAATTATTTTTTTCATAGTTTAGCGACCACTTGTACTTTATCCTAATTTTATTAAAGAAATCAATACTTTTCACCTAATTTCTATTTTTATTAGAAAAACAGTGTATTTTAACTTTATTTGTATATTATTTATCTATCGAGACTCAAATGTTTAATTAACTTTGTTAATTAGATTTAGTTAACCTTGATTTTATATTAAACTGCTAAACAATTTGACTCTTCTTTTCACCGTTTGTTATTGTCTTTCTTTTTTTGATAAATTTTGTTAGTGTCTTTCTTGATCCTAAGATCCCAAGGACAAGATTTTATCCTTAGTATTCGGATGTTTTTTCCTTTATTAAAAAATTATTTATTAAACTACGAGATTATGTGAAATGATAAGGGTTTTTTTTACTTAAATTAGTGGTCGAGATTTCGATCCTCGTATTGGACATGAAATAAATTTAAAACTTGTGACCAGTGTCTATCCCCCATATGGATCAACAAAATACGGAACATTAATCATTGAGTTTTCTCCATAGATTCATCTAGATACAAAAACCACTTATTAAAATGTGAAATTACGAATTTATCCTTAAAATTAAGGTTTTCTCTACCTATATTTCAAAAGTGAATTAATTTTTTTAAAATGAATAGTTTTTTTTTACAGGGAATGAGTTTGGTACTTATGAAACAAGGGAGCTAATCAATTAATAATTAGAGTTGTTCGATGGGCAGGGACGGAGCTGCATGGGGTGGGGAGGGACAATTGCCCCTCACCCCCCAAGAATTTTTTTCACCTTTGTCCCCTTGTATAATTAAAAAAAACTAATTTATTTATAAATTTGCTCTCACTTTTAAAAATTTATGTTTTGCCTTCCCAACCCTAAATCCTCACTGCATCCCTGTCGATGGGGGATTTTGTCTTAATTTGATGCGTTGATATTATAGGTCAAAAAAAAAACGAGATACAATGCTAGGATTAAGGAATTTAGTTGGTAAGTATGAGATGTTGACATTGAGATTAAGGACAAGTTAATCTGTTTGATTACAAGTGTTGCATGAAAAAACCAAATTATTCGGCACTTGATTAAGACCTTGGTCGGTCTTGTTTTGAACCAATTGTTTAGGGTACCAAAATTGCAGGCAACAAATCAAAACAAGTTTGTGCAAATATTCAATTGTATTCATGTTATTTCCATCTATAATAGTAGTAATTAAGTTGCTGTGAATATTTGGTATATGCACTGATATTAAATTTATCAATTGAATAATTCGAATCAAATATTACAGAAACACTTCACAATGTTAAAATTCAAACATTTTTATTTATATTCCCTTTTGTTTCACAAAATTGTCCCATAAAAGTATTAAAATCGTAGTCTTGTGATCAAGTTGTCCTGGAACAATAGTAACAATCATAAACACTACTAACAACCAATTGGTTTAGTGAGATGAAACGTTAGATCTTAAGAAAGGTCAAGGGTTCATAACTTTAAAATAATATTGAAAACTTTAAAATAATATTGACATCACTTTAAAAATAATTGCCACCCATTAAAAAAACTGACAGTCATAACTTGCTCATGTCCACCTAAAAAATATCTCTTTATAATTTTTAAAATTATAACACTGTAATTCGAATTTGCCCTTTTCATTCCAATCCAGCTTATAGTAGGGGTGAGCGATCGATCGAGTCGAGTCAAAAAAATTTCGAGTTAATCGAGTTGACGCATTATATTTTACAACTCAAACTTTATTTGAAATTTTTTCGATTCGAGTCGAGTTTTCGAGTTCCTATAAAAATTTAATTGTAATTATTTATCATGTTATAGTATGGTTTGATTCCAATTTAAACGACTTTCTCTAATCATATAAGATATGCATATATATTTCTTCACTTTTTTACATATGTTGCAATATTTCTTCATATTTTTATATATCGGTATATATATATCATAAAAATTGAGGGACTCATCTCAAACTTAAAAATAAATCCACTAATTACTAATAATTTCGAGTTATTCGAGTTATTCGAATTTCCATTTTACAACTCAAACTTTATTTGAATTTTTTTTCGAGTCGAGTCGATTTTATGAAATTTCGAGTCAAGTCAAGACGAGTCGAGTATTTTCGCCTCGACTCGAGTCGAGTTATTCAATTTTTTCGAGTCGAGTTTTACTTACCCCTAGCTTATGGATACATTCTTTCAATCCAGCTTACTTTATTTATAACGTCGAGATATAAATCTCTGTTCATGTTATTTATATTTTAATATGTTATTTAATGTGCCCTTTTCATATTTGATGTTAGATTTTAATTACTTTTTACACCTAACTTGTGATGTAAAGGAGAAAACAAATATTGCTTTTAGAGAAGAATTATCTACAACTATTTATGGAAATAATTGTCATCTTGGTTATGAAATTAAAAAAAATAGTAACAACTATTCTCAAATTTTTATCAAAGTGAAAATTAAAGGTTTAAATATATAAATGGTCACTAAATTAAGTGAAACCAATCTTTTTTATCACTAAAATTTCAAAAACTACAAGATAGTTATTAAGTGTATTAAACTATTATAAAACGGTCATTGAACTTTGTCAAATTATTACATAATAATCATTTAAACTTATCAAATTGTTAAAAAATGGTTCATAAACTTATCGAAATTTATCACTATTTTATAATGTGTAGTGACAATTTAGTAACAATACGATAAGTTTAATGACTATTTTGTAACTTTTAAAACTTTAATGACCAATATTTTTTCGTAGTTCAGTGGTCATTTATATACTTTACCTGAAATTAAAAAAGAGAATGCTAACTTAAACAATAAATATAACATTTTAAAAAAATAATTATTTGATATGGACATGATACTGGTCTATTTAAACTATAAATGGATATTTATGACAACATTGGTCATGGAGAAAGGTAAGCCGTTGTCATGAACTTCAATGTTTGAATGATATTGCAAATGAAAATAGAAAGTGTACAAATCCATGGCCAAAAACCCTAACATATTCAATTATGATATTATTTTTTAATTTTGTTTAATAATTAAATTTTGATTTTTTTTAGTTATATATCTAATATTTATAAACTGTGAGTCCAACCAACGAGGTTGGTCCAAGTGGTAAACAGTTTTGTATCGTTTAAGTAGGTCTCAAGTTCGAGACGTGTATATAGAAAATCCCCGCTGGGAGATTCACCCACCAAAACTAGGTGTGCGACGCAAGTCGGTCTAGATTAATCAGGTCGAAACTCTAGAAACCGGAAGGGCAACAAAAAATTGTGAGGTCCAACTTATGACAAACGCACACTAGTTTGGCACAGACTTTGTCCCATCATTTTTAAATTGTAAGAATAAAATTCGAAAGTTATTGTTGCTCTAATGCAAGGTTGATTCTGTTAAAAACATGTTCTAAAACGGTGATAGACTTAGCAAACAAGAGACAGCTAAAGACTTGTCCAATGAAAATGTTTGAGGTTTTTTTTCCTTTTACATTTTTTTATACTTTATTGAAAATTTTAACTTTTTTTTCCGAAATTTTTATTATCTTTTTATAAATTTTAATGCTCCTTTTTGAATTTTTTTTATCATTTTTTATACTTTTAAATATTTCAAATGTTTTGTGGAATTTTTTTCTTTAAAAAATATTTTTTTTTGAAATGGTTAATTATTTTTTAAATTATAAAATGTTTTAAATCATTTTCATTTTTAAGAATATTTTTTTTAATTTTTTAAATTGAATAAATCCTTAAACTTTTCAAAAAATCAATCAAACATTATTATCATATTGTAATTTACATGTGAATTGTCATATCGTCACAATAAATGTCTAGAACTTGTTGTTAATAGAATGCTTTTGTTATTACACCATGTAATCAGTTAATCATTTATTTATTTATTTATTTATTTATTATTATTATTAGTATAAATTGTTATTGTTATTAATATTATTGAGTTTTTTTTATAAGTTATTGTTAGGCTTAAGGGTATAAAAAGCCTTTAAATTTTAGAAGAAATAAATCAATTAAGTCTCTAACTTTTTTACACTCAATTAAGGCTTTGAACCAATAAATTTAATCAATTAAGCCCTTTGACAAATTTTGACCATTAAATCTTGACAATTTTTTTCTTTAGATATTACTAGTACATGATACACTATAATTCTATCTGTAACACCCTCAACGTATATTTGATGATTTAATATACATTGAAGATGTTACTAAACTTTAACCTTGAATTTTCATTTCATTTTTCCTTGGATTTTAACCAAATTTTGCGAGTATTCTATTTTACTCGTTCTCTATCACATGACACCTTAAAACCTCAGAAACTTCTTTTCTACAGCCCATAATTGAGAAAATCCTAACTTTTGCATTTTTGTCATTTTAGTCACTAAGTAAGCTTTTAAGTCCTTATCTTAGTACTAAATGACCCTAAATTAACATAGCAAATTTTGGGTATTACACTATCACGTTGCATTTACAGATTTTTTTTAAATATTTTTTTATAAATTTCATAACTCTTTTAGAACGTTTAAATAATTTTTAAAAAAAATATGAAAATTTTAAGTGGAAACACAATGACACGACACACTACACCACCAAATCAAAAAAAATAAACTGTCAAGATTTTATGGCCAAAATTGGTCACAGAGCTTAGTTGATTAATTTCTTGATTCAAGGGCTTAATTGTGTGTAAAAAAATTTAGAGGCTTAATTAATTTTTTTCAAAAGTTCAAGAGCTTCTTACACCCTTAAGCCTTATTGTTATTATCAATATTATTATAAAATATTTTTAAATTTTGTTATTTTATTATTTTTGGTTGCAAGGATTAGGAGATAATAATCTCATTAATTAAGTAATTAAGTAATGAAACAAAAGAAAACAAAAGATGAAGGGCAATCTAATAAGAAATCCAGAGGGATAGGAAAGTGACCCTTTAACCAGACACATAAACTACAAATAAACATGAATGGATCAGACAAACAGTTGGAGATGCAACCAAACACTGAAACTGACCTCTATCTTGTCCCACTCTTCTTTGCTGGCATTGCCAATGCCCCTTTTCAGCTAAATTAGGTAATTATTGTGGTAAAAAAAAGTACAACTAATTTCCATATTAGATAAATATAATAAAAAAATATTCGATGCACTGTCAGGGTAAAGTTTAGTTCATACAAATATGATTATTTTAGGGGTTAGGGGATTGAATTTAAGGTTTAAGGTTAAATTTTAGAGTTATAATTTAGGGATTTAGGTTTCAGAATTTATAGGTTAAATAGGTATACTTGTGGAAAAAATTTAACTGTTTGTGCCTCAAATATTACTCTAATATAATTGCTTAAGTGATTTACGATATTAAATCATGATTAACGTACGCAGGGGCGGACACATGATTTTATGTTAAGGGGGCGAAGTTATAAAATTTTAAGAGGAGAAAATAGATTTTCAATAGAAAATATATCAAGATTTCTAAATCATATACGAATTTCAAATTTTCTAAGGGTTAGTACTCCCTCCAGCCCCATCGGTCCATTCATGAACATACGATATAGTTTTTTATTTCTCTCTTAGAAAAAAATATACAATTAATGAATATTTAAGTTTTTTTAAAATAAAAAATCCAATTTTCTTTTAAAGAAATGATAATAAAATAGTAATTTATAATTAAAGACATTCCGGGCCCATATTATTATAAATAAATAAATTTGTAATTAGTTTGCTTAGAGTTGAAACAAGCCTACCCCAATCCCTATCTCTAAAAATGGTTGTCTTTCTTGAAGTGGGCCTTTGGTAGGTCCGTTTTAGATAATAAAAAAAACTAAAATAGAAAACATTTTTTTTAGAACTAAACGAATTTTTGTGTATGAAATTAAAATTATAATATTATTTTTGCACTTTATTTTTTATAAATTATTTATTATTCGTGACAAAAATGAGTGTTATTTAATATTTAGGAATCAAAAATATATTATTTTAGTAAAAATAGATCGTTTAATTATGTGTTTGGTTATATAAATGGGTCATTTTTAAGCTTTACAATTTAGTCACTCATTTAAAAATTTGTTACGAACATGTCATTAGGTCATTAAAATTAAGACATGACCGAATACAATAACAGTTTTAGTCCCCAAACCTTATGCATTTTATCAACTTGGTCCTAATTCAATAAATTTAACCCTTCATATTTTAAAATTCTAATATTGCACCCTCATGACACGCCCTCCAAGCATTTTTCACACTTCCTTTTATTGACCATCATTTCGAGAACAGACATACGAGATAGCTCGACAAACACAATCACTTCACTTTTAGACACCTGACAGACTAATGGAGCACGCATTATGACCTTAATATTGCATGTTAGTATATAATGTCACTACATTAATGAAAATTTTAAATATGAAGGGTTAAATTTATTAAATTATTTCGAATTAGAATCGAATAATCGAATGTTTAAGTTCTAGCGAAAAATTGTTATCATATTAAGTTACATTAGACGTATGTTCCAATTTTAAAGACATTGTGTTTGTTTGTAATAAATTTTAATTGAGTGACTAAATTTCAACTTATATAAAACAAAAGTAATTTATTTATAACCAAACACATAATTAAACCACTTTGAGTATTTTAACCAATCTAAAACTCTAATATATACCAAATATTTTTCTTATTATTAACCATTTCCATTGCCATCAATAAAAAATGTGATTATAAATGTTTAAAACTAAACTAATCCACACGTGGTGTGTCGTTATTAGAAACGCAACTTGCCAATGGAATAATTTATGCTATTAATTTAATTTATGTAGTTATTAAAAAAAATCAATTCCTTATTGTTAGTACAATTTATATAAAAAATATATTTAAAAGAGCAAAATGGTTCCTTCAAAGTTTCATTAATTTTGGTCCTACAGAAAAAATGTCAAATTAATATTTGTTCATTTTGAAAAGAGTAAAATTATAAAAAAAATTAGAAAACTACCCTCATTAATGGATATACAGAAAAATACTTCATTTTCAGTCCACGCAAAGGCAAACTCACATTTAGTCAAAAGCGAGTTTTAAATTCGCGCTTAGCTAAACGCGAGTTATGTGTTGAGTGGGTAGGTAAAAAATAAAAAATAATTTATCAATTCTTTTACATATAACTTACTTTTAGCTAAGTGCGAATTTGAAACTTACTTTTGACTAAACACGATTTTACTTTACGTGGACCGAAAAGAGATATTTTTTTACATAACTATTAATAGGGTTTTTTTCAATTATTTTCTCTAAAAAAGAATATTCTCTTAATTTCGCCTCTAATGACCGCGTAATTTGAATACAAATAAACTTGAAATTTTGATCATGAAGAAATTAAATATCATATAAAATTCATTATTCCTATTTTTTAGTCTATTTTTCTTGAAGTTACAATTATGATAGAAAATAATAATACATATAATGACTTGCGTAATTTGAATTGAATATTATAACATATGATTTTGATGCTTTAGTGGTGGTTATCCGATGTTTTATTTTATATTAGCATGATATTCTTTTTCTCTAACTAAGTTTAGAGAATTTTTAATAAGGCACGTGTTAATATTGTTCTTGTACAGTTTTCATCAACAAAATTATACTATTCAATAAAAAACATATAATCAAATTAAAAAATTCGAATAATATTCGTAATTTAAATCCAAAAACTACCCACGTAATTCCTTAGTCTAATTTGATCCTTATTCCAAACAAATAGAGCAAAAAATATAAACTTACCAATCATATTATTCTCAATCATTGTGAGATGTGACAATGTATGTTCATTTCAATTTATAATTCATCTCCATCTACTAAGCTGAAAATTACTTACTAATAGTAAAAAAAAAGAAATTTTGTCTTTATATGTCCTAGATATAATCGTAGCCGTGTGTCAACATTCATAGCTGACAAACAAGTAAAGTTAGCAGTCACTGCCGAAGCCGGTCCTGCCAGCACAATGACAAGGGCAAAACGTTTTAGAATATTCCACGTGTGGAGTGGTGGCGAGGTCTGATTTGTCTGATGGGACTGTGAGAATCTCGTCAGAGAATGGGGTGATGGGACAAGATGACGCGTGGGACCCAAAAGGTGGGTGGGGTCATGTCCGAATCTCTGTCGTTACTTCTAGGTCGGAAGGAGAAGCCATGGGGATATCCTTTTGTTTAATCGAGCCTTGTCGGCTACAACATTAGAACACGCGTTAAGGAAAAGTGATTCCCCCTAGATCTTTGCTATCCAACGATTGTATGGTGAGATGAAAATTTATCTAGTCGAGCTTATGTTCAAATTTTATTATAGATATTTATAATATTACAATAGTATTAATTAGGGGTGCACATTTTGGATCGAATCAAATTCAAAATTTTGCATTGGTAATTTAGGATTTGTATTTGATCTGAAAAACCATATATTCAAATATATGAATTAAGGACTTAATTTAAATATTTTTTTAATTTGTCAGTTTTATTTATGAACATTTTGAATTTTTGAATATACCAATAAACGATTATTGAATATAACAAGATTTATATTCATGTAGATTTTAATTTTTCAAATATAACAAGTAAAAATATCGAATATAACAATATTTACATCTATAAAAAATTAAATTTTTGAATTTCGGATAATTGGATATCCAATCCGACTGAGAAATCACTATTCATATACAATTCAAAATTTTCAAATATCCAATTTGAATTATGCAAAAAATAAAATACGAATCAGATATTTAAAATTTTAGATTGAATTAACAAATAAACGATTCAAATCGATCGAATGTGATTTTATTGCATACCCCTAGTATGGACGGAGGGACGAGGGGTGGGAGGGACCCATGCCCCAACTCTCAATTTTCTTTTACCTTTGTTACATATATTCTTTTAGAAAATAGATTAATTCTATATTTGCCCTCTCATTTTTCAAATATTTATGTGTGCCCCCAACCTTTAATCTTGACTCTGTTCCTATGTGTATTGGTGGCTATTCGATCGAGTCGAGTAGAGTCAATCGAGTTGAAGAGTCCTAGTTTATAACTCAAATTTTATTTGTATTTTTTGAGTCGAGTTTAAGTTTCTGTATAAATTTAATTGTGAAAATTTATAATGTTATGGTCATAATTAGTTTCAATTTAAATGATTTTTATAAACATATACAATACACATTTTTTCATATGTGATATATATATATGTCAGGCAGAATTGAGATACTCAACTAGAACTTGAAAACTGATCCACTAATTACTAAAAGATTCGAGTTATTCGATTTATTTGAATTTTTATTTTATAACTCAAATTTTATTTGAAGTTTTTCGTTCGAGTCTAGTTTATAAAATTACGAGTCAAGTATTTTCGCATCGAGTCGAGTTGAATAATTTGATTTATCGAGTCGAGTCAAGTTTTGCTCACCCCTATGGTAGTAATTTGTTCCAATATATGGCTGTCTATAACGCGTATATGTAACACCCTTAACGTATACTCGTATACCGAATATACGTTAAAGATGCTACTAAGTTAATAAGAAAACTTGACTTAAACTTTTTTTATACCAAAAATTTATCTCATAGTTTAACCTTTTCTCGGTTTTGAGTTAAAAACTGTGTCAGACTGCGGTAGCTAGTTTTGACCATAAATTGTTTTATAAAATTTATACATGCGTTTTTGAAATAAAATATTAATCAGGGTGAAAACTAGATACCCTGCCTAGACCATTTCTTAATTTAAAAATTCTTACGCGATTAGGGTTAAACGATACTTAATTACATCCAAATTTATTAACTACTTGTAACAAACCATTTTATCAAATCCATACATCCATAATATATATAAGTACGTCATATACTTAGGTTTACAAACCCGTTTACTCATTTAAAGTACATACCAACGTATACTTTAACTTTTTGTACATGCCACTAGATATCAACTACTTTAAAGATGTACATACCGTAATTCTTATTATAATTTGATCTCCAAAAGACAGCTCCTCCTCACTAGTCTATCTCGGAGAATCTACGTGTGAAACAACATCACACGCTAATTACGAACTTAGTGAGGCATATAAAACATTTTATTAAAAACATAAAGTAATACAAATTGATATTTCATGTAATGAGTGTATTACCCATTCTATATAATTGACAATATGTCATATATCAGTATATCGTGTATTTTTACTAACATGTAAATCATAAATCATCTCTATCATGTAACATTTGTATCATGTATCATATAACATATGTAGCAAGTAACATGTAACATCTTAATCATGTATCATCTTGTTATTATTATCATCGTGTCTGGCTAGAGGCCCATGGAAACCCCGTAGCCTATCTGCACCGTAGTGCCATATAGAGTAAGTACTCGAGATGACGCTCTTTGCTCCTCATATAAGGATGCCCATTGCTCCTTATATAAACACCTTGTTAGTGCATTTGCACTATGGGCGTGGATCCCCAGGTGTATCTTGTTTCATTTTAGTCTTGTTATTATCCATATTCCATATACAAATATGCATTGCCATTTTGCAAGATAAATTCTTACCTCATGTTCTACTAAGTTTACATTTACTGAAATATGCAGCAAGTCAAGTTTCATATAAATAATGCAATATTATTTTCAATTTAGGGTCGACTTATCTCAAGTCTTCCCTTTTTTTTTTCATCATTATGCAAGCATATAAAATGCACTCACCTGTTTATGTAGCCTAGCCTCACTAAGCTCTTTTGATATCCTTTCCTTTCTTGCTATTACTCGGTTATTCTTCAGTCTTTCTTTGAACTGTAGAAGACCAAACGAACACATTCTATTACTATTCTTTGTTAGACTTAAATCTAACATTACTAACTCGATTCAAGACATATTTATTCGAATATAAAATATTTTCTAAAAATTTCCCAAAAATCCATCTAATTGCCGAAAAGGTCCCTAGGTCTTTAGTGACCATTTTGAATATTATTCAATTGCTCAAGCTCAATTTAAAGCAATTTCCATCACTATTTACTTATTTTGGACTATTTTCCTTTTAGTCCTTAAATTTTAAAAATGTAACATTTTAGTTACTACATTACAGTTGTACATTTAATTCATGTACAAATTAACTTCTCTACTCATTTCCAATATTTCTAAAATTTTCCCTTAACTTTCAACTTTGTCCAACTTAGTCCTTCAAAATTCCTTTATTTCGAAACAGGTCCTTAAAATTTTCCTTTCTTGTCATTTTAATCATTTAACTTTCATAACATGCTTGAAACATCAATTCTATCAAATAATTATTAACTCCAAATAAATCCCCCATTTTCTCAAATTGCCAAATTGATCCTCCTAATTTCCAAAATTTTCATTTTGGTCCCTAATCATCAATTCAAGCTAATTTCACCATAATTCATCAATTCCAATTGCTATGATAAATTTCAATAATTTCCCTTAATTTCTCATCAAATTCAAAATGGTCCCTAAATTCAACTTGGGGAAATTATTTAATCTAACATCAAAATTAAGCTTCCAACATCATAATCCATTCAATATCATCCTCAATTTGATTCCCTAACCAAAATCCCCAATTCTTAAGGTTAGGGTTTATAACTTCAAACAAGAAATTAATCTAAACTCAAGCTTGATTTCATGTCTATATCATCATTTCTACAGAATACTACTTCAATTCCATCATATTCTATCAAAATCATAATCATCCTCATCCATGAACATGAACCAACTTGACTTTTATCATGCAAAAATACTATCAACATGAAGAGAATCAAGTGTAGAATAATTTACCTCTATTAATTTTACTTGAATCTAGCCTTTGATCCTTTGATTTTAGACTTGAAATTGAAAAACTTTCTTTCTTCTTCTTTCTTTGAGGTTTCGAACAGCCTTTGTATGAGAAAGATGATATTTTTCTCATCTTTTTAATTAATTCACATGTTTTAAAGTAAAATGAATTTTTAATTCATTTTACATAGTGAAATTACTATATTACCCCTTTAATCCAATGGCCAAGATTCAATCTTATCAAAAATCAATGGCCATGATCTATTCCAAGTGTTATTCACCTTCCAAATTTGCCCTCAAAGTTTCAAAATATTTCAAAAATGTCATCCATGGCAAATGTCCAATTTGCCCTCCAACTAGTCTTTATTTACAACAAGTCTTGAAAATTGCCATTCCATCAAAATTGAACCAAATTGGTTCCAATCCAACCGGCCATGTCCCAAAATATCTTAGATTTTTATTTATGGCATTTATTCGATCCAAAAATTCAAATTTCACTCAATACGATTTTCAAATTTTCTCCCTTTGAATTTTTAAATCTTTATAGCCACTAATATAAACCTCATACGAAAAATCCGGGTAACAATAAAGTGTCACTCTTGGGGATGAACTATTCATTTACGGGGTTAGATTACATAACTTTTGGAAATTATGCTTTGGTCCCTAAACTTTTCCAAAGTTCACACTTTAACCCCCAAAACTTTTAAAAATTACAATTTGGTCACTAGTCCAAAAATTGGGATATTACAATATATATATATATTCATATTTTTTTCATATGTGATGCACATATATCAGACAAAGTTGTCGTACTCGACTCAAACTTAAAAACTAATCCACTAATTACTAAAAAAATTGAATTATTTGAATTCTCATTTTGTAACTCAAACATTATTTGAACTTTTTTCGAGACGAGTTTCCTCTAATTACATGAGTTATGATTAAAGATGAGTATAGTTCGATTTTAGTCAGATTAATTTGGTTAGTTGATTGGTCAGTAAAGTTAATTCGGCTAACCTAGTTTGAAACTGATCAATCAAGTTTAATAATAAACTGTCACATATTATACACATAAGCTCAATATCATATTATATATATTTATTTAGTACTTTTGTGTTATACTATTTTTTATTTTTTTATTTTATTGTAATGTTGTTATTATTTTCTATAATTTGTAATCAATTTCAGTAACTCAAAATTTGATCTAATTAATAAATTAGTTCGGTTCAGCTAATCATTTTCACAAATAATTTAATTCGGTTAATAACTAAATATTTTAAATTTTCAGAGAATTCGATTAATAACTGAAACACCCATTTGAATACCTCTAATTTTAATCGTATTTGAAGTCAAGTCGAATAGAATAATTAAACAATTGCAAAAAAAATCTAATATTCTTCTTTTATATATAGGAATCAAACTTAAGTTATTTTTTTATGAAACATAGTAAATGCATGAAAAATTGGATGAAGACTGACGCACTAAGTTGGCATAAAATTCGAGATTAAAATATGTTAAATAATATAACAAAATATTATATGACGCGTCAAAACGATATAATTATAAGTGCACATATAAAAATTGAATATGTATGAACAAATACTACTTTATAATCACCTTTATACTTATTGAAAAAATATAAGCACACGTATAATAAATACATTAAATTTTATATAGCATAAATTATTATTATCTTTTATAAATTTATAAACAAATATAAATACTTCAAACACAATTATGATGGATTTAAATATTTAAATATTGTTGTCGTGTCTACTTAAATTTATTTGATTGTTTTTGTTTTGATATATAATAGAAGTTATAATTATATACATAAGATTTATATCCAATACACTGGCGGTAAAAAAATTTAGTTTCTACAAATGCCTTAGTTTTAGGGTTTAAGGATTCAGTTTAGGGTGTAGTGTTTATGGGTTGTAGGGGTTTATAATTTAGTGGTAATAGTTATGATTTAGGGGTTAGGATTAAGAGTTAGGGTTTAGGGTTCTATAGATTATGATTTAGGTTTTAAGATAACATGATAAGGATTTATGTTTTAACCTACAAACCCTAAATTTTATTCACAATCATTAAATTCTAAACTACTAAACAGAAACCCCTAAACTCTATACCCTAAACTGAGTTCCTAAACCTTAAAAACTAAAGCGCTTGTGAACTAAAAATTTTCACCTCCAGTGTATCAAATAATTATTCATATATATATATATATATATATATATATATTACAAAATAAACGGTTTTAATATTCTTTAGTTGTTGTCATTTGAGGGTTACGAATGGATTAAAATATATAATTGTTGCCATTTTTTCAAAAATTTTATGTTTGTTTTCTAATTTATATTCAAAATTAGTAATAGTCCCTTTTAATAATAGTCTTTAAGGTTTGAATAAGGATTTTCTTGTAATACTGGTTGTACTACACATGTAGTCACTAATATTTTAGGGTGTTTTCATTTTGATTACCAAATTTTTTAAAATTTGTATTATAATAATTGAACTCTTAATTCGTTTTCATTTAGGGCAATATCCTTAAAATATTCTTTCCCAAAAACAATAATTTTAAGAATTGAAAACAATCATAAACGGTCAATTTTTGATGATCGGAACAGTTATCGGTCAATCCTATATGTGGGAAGGCTCCATTTAGTCAAAATATTAACAGAGATCGATTTCAATTTGATTCGATGGTTAATAGTGACAAATCATCTTTCAAAAAAATTGTGATAAATCAAAACGTTTTAGCTTTAGTTTATATTGGATCGTTATCAACTTTTACCATCGTTTCTACCGTTATTTGGTGGTTTTCCGATCAAAAAATCACTAAACGACTCAACATTATTCTTATATTCTTTTCCATCGGTTCAAACTCATCAAAAAAACCTTTTTATCTCCTTAAATGTCAATCAAATACCAATCTAATCTAAAAGATAAAACTTTTTGACCTGTCACTTTCAATCTTCAAATTAATTTGAAATCAAACTATAATAATCTTCCGGCCAAGTAGATCCTCCCACCGTTGGGGGTTGACTAGCGACCGTTCTATTTATAAAAAAAAATGGCTTTTATGGCGACTATAAGATTAGAAAATTAGGATTTTGTTTGAGGAAAAAAAGACTTTAACTTGTTATGTTGTCATCATTTCTGAACGACATCTAACAACAATAACAATAATAAAAGCAAATTAAATATTTAGTAATTGTAATTAAAGTTTTAAAAGTCCATTGACGAAAGTGGAAGTGTTAAAAATTTAGTGATTCGTCATCATTTGTCTTTTGACTTACGAATTTTAGAATTTATTTTTTTAATTTTAAATTTCTACAATAATTTTTAAAGTTTTTATTTTTTTTAATTTCATGAATTTTAATAACTTTTATTGAAGAGAAAATGATGAGATTATATTGCTATTTAATCTAAATTTTAGATGTCTAATTATAAATTAGTTATTTTTTACAGACAAACACATGATTTTATGTGAGGGGTACAGACTTTTAAGAAGCTATATTGTAATTTTATGGGTGTAAAATTACAAAATTTTAGGGGTATAAATTTTTAAAAGAAATACCTAAATTATATAAAAAAATTTAAAATTTTCAAGAGAGTGTTTGCACCGCCAACACCCCTCGATTCATCTGTGTTTTTTTTGTTATTGTGTTACATTATCAATATAATACGGATAAACATTTTTAGTGACTAAATTATAATTAATCAATAACGTAGGTAACATAAACATTTCGAAAACATATATGTCACATCCATTGAAAACATTGAAAAGTTCCTTAAATTGAATACTAATTAAGGCAACATGCACGTAAAATAAGATGTTCTATTGTTTTCGAATTTAATATTCATGGCCCCAATGTTTCAAATAATTTTCGTTAAGGCAATCAATAAGTTGAGAAATGAAAAAACTTATTTGTCCACATGTTCTTGCCCAACCCAACACTTATCTGACCAACAATGTTCTAATTTATTTGCCCTAATAAATGAGATACCATTTCACCCTCTTCATTCACACTAAATTATCTAGAAAAACAACATAAGTAGTCACCCAATTATTATTATTTTTCGATTTTGGTCACCGAACTATTCTGCACATTTGATAATTAATGTCAAGTTTTTTTATTTTGGTCATTGCTTGTTAAGTTTCTTTTAAAATTTAGCAGAAATGATAATGTGGCTTAGTATATCAACAATTTTAGTCCCTATATTTTGAATATTCTATCAATTTGATCATAATTCGAAATAGTTCAAAAAATTTAACCATCGGTATTTTGAAATCTTATTATTTTGTTCATATTCTATCAATTTAGTCGTCATTTAAAAAAATCATTTTAGCCCACTTCTACAAATCATATGCAACATCGAGAAAGAAAAAGAAATATTAGAAAGGACAAGAAGACCATGTTTGGTAAAGAGCGATTTGAGCCAAAATCAGAGGTTTGAGTTAATATTAGAAGTTTGACTGGTCAAATCCGCTAATTTGGATGTTTGATGAATAGCAGATTGGGGTGAAATCTCCAATTTTGAAAAAGCTGTTAATCGGAACTTTTTGAAATTAGAGGTTTTGACATAAGAGTTATAAAAGACCATTTTACCTTTAATAATTATAAAAAATCTCCAAATAACCTAAATTTAATATTTTCTATTTTAATTCGTCACTCTCACGTATTTACATTGTGATGTTTGTAAAATAATACATAAATAATAAATTAATATATAAATCCTTCAAATATGCTTAGTAATGTTATATTAAAAAATTATTTTCATAATCTAATTAATATTAATAGATATAAAATATTGATAGCTAATAAACTATTCAAACAAATATCAAATATAATAATGTTCTTCTTTGTCATTTTACTTGTTTAAATAATCAAATAGCTATCAGCTATAAATTAATTTTACCAAACACTTTCATACAATCAGCTAATACAATCCGCTAGTCAAATTAATTAATACAATTAGCTATCAGCTATCCGCTAATGTAATTCGCTATCAACTATCCGCTAATTGTTAAACATGGCCGGAATTTTGTAAATTCCTTCCTCCTTCATCTTCCTTAAAGAACCAGTCGATTTTCCTTCGAGAATATGACTTGTGAGTAAAATTACGAGACAATCACTTGTGAGTAAAATTAAAAAAATCGGCTCAAATCCGATTCAATACGAAATATGTTTTTTAAATATGGGAAAGGAGAAGGAATGTTTTTTTTTAAATGTAAGATGTGGTTTTCAAATGAATTAATAAAGGCTTAAGGGTGCAAGAAGAAATCCTTGATTTTTTTGAGAAAAAAAAATCAATTAAGCCATTGAATTAAGAAATTTAGTCAATTAAGCTATTGAACTAAGAAATTGAATTATTTAAGCTCTTTAACAAATTTTGACCATTAAATCTTGACAGTTTTTCTTTAGATATTACTAGCACATGATACACTACAGTTATATCTTGTTGCATTTACAGATTTTTTTCAAAAAATATTTATTATAAATTTTATAAGCTTTTTAGAATTTTTAAATAAAATAAAATAATTCTGCAAATGCAATTGGAAATACTGTGACACTACACACTGCACCAATAAATCTAAAAAAACTGTCAACATTTAATGGTCAAAATTATATTAATTATACAAACATATTATTTTATATTATAATTATTTTTTCCATTATTCTCCAACTGAATTGTATAACTTACTTGGTAATTCAAATTCAATTAAAGTGGAACTGTCTAAATGCTGAGTTAAGTTTAGCTTCTTAATAATACGCGCACACACTATGTAGACAAGCTACTCAAACTGAGTTACTTAAAGATAACAAAGTTTCATTTTCCACTTGAATCACTTGATAGATTATATATATTAAATATCGAGCAAAAACTTGACTTCCATTAAAAAGAATGTTTTAAATTTAAAAATTTGTGGTTATGAATATAACTAATAGAATATCGAGAGGTCTTTCTCAATACTCGACGTCTAACTTGGTTCAATTTTAAAATTAGTTGTGATTTTTAATTAAATTCAGATATTTATAATTGATAGAGATGACTGATTCTTTTATCACAAAATATCTAGAAAAATAAACGACTGATCATAAAATATATTTTATTCTATAAATCAGAATTAAAACCTAATTTATATGATTAAAAGCTGAGATAAACCATTGTTAACAGATAACTTTGGAATATTGAAATTTGTAGACAAAAAAGTGTTTCATGATTGCTTGGTTCCAAAAGCATTGATTACGACATGTGTCCTACAACACATACGGCGGAGAGGCAGCTGACAAGTCGTACCGCCGGCTGTGCCGCCTGCCCTTTCGGTTGTTTGCTTCAATCTCAAAAATCTTCAATTCCCTTAAATGCAGTCAACTCCCCTCCTTTTTAGGGTAAACTACATAAGTAGTCACCAAATTATGGTTTTTTTTCTTATTTTTATCATCGAATTATTTTTTTGACAAAAACATTACTAACGTTATGTTTTCTTCATATTTTTGGTCACCGAAACATTACTAACGTTAGTGATGTTTCCTTCCTATTTTGATAATCAGCTGTTAAAAACTTAATGGTTTTGCTTACGTGAAATTTTATTTTATTTTTTAAAATTTTTCATGTCATTTTTTCTCTCTCCTCGTAAGCAATATATGTTATTTTATAATTTTTTATTCAAACTAACAGGATGGTGACACATGTCACTGCCTATTAGTGGAATAAAAAGAATGAAAATCAAGCCCCTTATGCAGCCAGAGAGATTCGACTAAAAGGCAGTTTACACGTGTCACCATCCTATTAGACAGTTACACGTGTCACCATCTCTCTGGCTGCATAATGGGTTTGATTTTTTATTCCTTTTATTCCACTAATACGCAGTGATACATGTCACCATCATGTTAGTTTGAATAAAAATATTATAAAATAACATATATTGCTTACGAGGGGAGAGAAGAAATGACATGGAAAATAAATAAAATAAAATAAAATTTCACGTCAGTAAAACCGTTAAATTTTTAACGGTCGGTGACCAAAATAGGAAGGAAACATAACGTTAGTGATGTACTTTTCATGTATAGTTTAATTAGGTTCGATCTCATCCGTCGATTGGAATCATTGTAAGCCGTTGGATGTGTTGGGGGCCAACTATAAATAGAGGCTCTCCCCACCTCATTTCTCATCCCATCTCAGAGTAATACAAAGCATAAGTATTCACCCACTCTCTTGTGTTTTTTGCCATTTTTCCTTTGTTCGCTTTCGCAAGCTACAAAACACTCTAGCTTTGCGGAGATGCTGACTTAGTCGATTTCGACCGAGGTAATCGTATATGGCTGCACGATTTCTCTAGTTCGAGGCTAGCCATGTGACATGGCCTATCACGAGAGCGGAAACTCGTGACGAAGGTGTCACGAGGTTGAGTGGGGGAGAATGTCACGCTTGAGAAGAGAAGAGGTCATTAATTCCATATCGAAAAGGAAAAGGGAGAGCTTGGGATATAAATACGGTGGCGTTGTACATCCTATCATACATGTCTTTTGGGAAGAGGGTAATGGCCCCGTGACAAGTGGTATCAGAGCGACCCTTTGACTGCCCGATTTCACGCCGAGCGCCCATGAGTTGGGTAGGCAGAGTGGACAACTGTGACAATGTGGTTCATCACGAGAGCGGAAGCTCGTGACGAGGGCGTCACGAGGTTGTGTGAGGGAGAATGTCATGCTTGAGAAGAGGCGGGGTCATTAATTCCACATCGAAAAGGAAAAGGGAGATCTTGGAATATAAATACGGTGCTGCACATCCTATCATACATGTCTTTTGGGAAGAGGGTAATGGTCCCGTGACAAGTACCCTTAAAATATAAATTTTATATATTTGACTTAATAATCGTAAATATAAGTAACATATATACGAATTTAAATTTATTTTTTAAAATATTAACGTATCTTGCAAATTAGTTTTTTAAAGAGAGATTTTATTTCAATATTGTCTTTTTTAATTACTTCTTAGACAATATTATCTTTTTTTATTTCAATATTTTATTTTAATTACTATTGTTTTCTTATTTTACATTATATACACGAGTTATTATTTTGAAAAGTAAATAAATAAATAGGATTTTTTCTATCTTAATTAGATGTCGAGGGTTCAATGTCTTCGGGCATGAAACAGCTTTAAAATTTGTGACTACCATCTACCTACAATATGAGTCAACGGAACACGAATGATTAATTATTGTATTCGCTTAGGTGAATAGCTTGAGAAGCCAAAAAAATAAAGAGATAAAAGTTGTATTAGACTTTTTGCATGCTATTAATTAATCCTTTGGATGATTTTTTTTTCAGAAAAATTGAAATCGATAAATTAAAAAAAGAAAGCATTATCTTAAAATATTGATATTTTTAATTGTTTGAAGTTTGTGAGTGATACAAAATCATCCTGGGATCACGACAAAAAAAAAGTAATTAATCATTCTTATAAAGGATAATATTTAACGTGGTTCGACTCCACTGGTCTATTTCGACGAAACTAAAACGATAAAATATTTTTATCAAAATTTCTAATTTTTTGCACGAGAAAGCTACAAACCCTTGTCACAACAAATTATAACTTTTGCACGAAAAAATTATAAATCTTGAAAAAAAAAACTATAATTATGGAAGTGGAAATAAGAGTTGGTTTGACGGGGCAATTTGAGGGCCAAGCTCCTGTCGTAAATTTTAAACGTTTAATAAATTTTAGTCTAATCATAATTTGGTCTATGTAAAAAGTAAATATATAAATTTAAAAAAATATAAACTTATTAAATATTTAATCGGATGAATTAAAGATTAAAAATTATTTTAGAAATATAAAATATTTTTTAATTTTGAAATTTATTCAAAAATAATAAATAATATTTTTTCAAAAGATTAAAAAATTTAAAAAAATTAAAAGTATTAAATATTATTATACAATTATAAAAATTAACTGAAAAAATATAATACAATAAAAGTTATTTTGATTTTAAAAATAACTTTCCTTGTTTCATATTTTTTTAAAATAACTTTTATTGTTTTATATATTTTTTAAAAAATATTTTTTTATATTTTTTTAATTTTTATTTTAAAAATCAAAATAACTTTTATTGTTTTACATTTTCTTCAACTTAGTTTTTATAATTTTTTAATAATACTGACTATTTTTAATTTTTTAAAATATTTTAATCTTTTGAAAAATTACTATATAATATTTTTAAATAAATTTCAAAATTAAAAATATATTTTAAAATATATATTTTAGATTTTTTTAGATTTTTTTATTTTTTATATAATTTTTAAAAATTAAATTTAAAAATTCCTAGAAATGACAAGTAACATTATCATGTTGTGACACGTGTTAATGATTTTTTAAAAAATTATTAAAGTTAACGGTCAACGTTGGTCAAAGGGCCAAATTAATTTTTTTCCCTTAAGTTAGATGGCTTAATTGGGTGCAAAAAAATTTAAGGGTTTAATTGATTTTTTTTGTAAAAGTTTAGGGGCTTGTTGAACCCTTAAGACCATAATCTTCTAAAAATTTCAGGATAATTAATATACATGAATTATTGAAACCAACTTCTTAATATATATATATATATATTAGTGATGTATCCAGTAAATAAGAAATGGGGTCTAAAATATTTTTTTTCTTTAAATGAGTATACAAATTTTTTTCGTTTTATACACTAAATTAAACTCTCTTTTTCTAAAAACGTACTAAATTAGACTCACTTTTCAAAAAAATAGGATGTGATTGCTCCCCTTGAGTGCTTAATTATCTGATAAGTTGTTTCCCAGCTCTATAGAAGTCAAGTCCAGCTTCACCTGCTAAGGGAAGCTTTTGCATACTTATAACTATTTATTTATTTATTTATTTATTTATTTATTTCAATCTCTTATGTCGATTTTGTAGTTAACATTCAGAGTTGGTAGATTATTTTTCTTATAATATATTTTTTTAAAGTTCGAATCTGAATTCTTGAAGGATTTTGACAAAAAAGTTTAGGAGACCTAATTAAAATATCGTTCAAAAGTTTTGAGAGATTTACAGAGAATTTATTTTAAAAAAATAGGAGTTTAATTAAAAAGTTTAATACTTTTGGAAGACTTAATGAGAACTTTTCACATTTGAAGGATTTGAAATAAATATTTATTTGGAGGAGGTCTGTCATTGTATTCTGGATGTATAATGTATTTTACCACTATATTCATACTAATTGGTATAAGGTACATGAGACTCTTAAGTTGTCCGTTTAAATAATCTAACGAAGACTAATATTAGGGACGAATTCAAAAAATCAAAATTTTCTACTCGACTTGACTCGAATCGTAATTTCATAAACTCGATTCCACTCAAAAAAATTTCAAATAATATTTGAGTTGTAAATTAGAATTCGAATAACTCAAAATTTTTAGTAATTAATGGATTGATTTTTAAGTTTGAGTCAAGTTCCTCAATTTTTATGATATGTATATATCGTATAAGAAAAAATATGAATAAATATATATGTATATCATATATGATTATAGACATTCGAATAACCTACTTCCAGGGGCGGATCTAGAAATTTAAACTTGGTAGTTCACCCAGTGAAATCGTACGTGAGATACGAGTAAATTGAGTAAATCATCGAAAATTACTTAAAGATGCTCATAACTGAGAGAACAAAAAATCCTTCAATCACACTTGAATGTATATGTAAGAAGTCTACTATGATTTAGTTACTATCTCTCTTTAATAAAACACATTTTTAGAGGAAGCACACTAGTCTATATGAATCTTCTCCCTAATCAACTCATTCCAAAAGATCATTTTTTCAACTAATACTCTGAACATAAAACTTTTCATATTACTTGTAAGTAATTAAAATATCTAAATAGCTTTCAACACTTTCATATAAATGTTCGCTCACATCTATTACCAAATCTTTATTAATTTACAAAATATTTTATTTTTATTTGTTAAAAGGGTTCTTTACTCTTTTCACAAGTGCAAGACTTGAGTAGATAGTAAGATATCAGATTTTTTAATTATAAATTTTCATAATAATAAAAATTGTTTAACTAGAAAATTTGTAGATAATAACAAAATTTTAAAATTATTGTAAAAATTATACAACATTTTTAAAGAAAATACACAAACTTGTTAAAAATTTATGAAATATGTTTAATAATAAAAATTCCGTAACTAAAAAAGTTTAATTATTAATTTATTTTAAAATAAAAGGGAAATAATGAAGTCATTCGAAAATATAAAATCACTAAGTAAATTGTATAATAATACGAAAACATGAATTTTTTGTAGAAAGTTACGTGGTAACCGTAACTAAAACTGAAGGTTTTCATGAATAATTTTAAATAGATTTCATTAATTTTAATGTAGATACTAATTATCGATCTAACATTAAAAATTAATTATAAATATATTTACATTTATAAATTTGTGTATTAGGTTTTAAATGAAATACTGTGGTGTTAACGAGGGTATGCAATCAATTTGGGAGAAGAAAATGGCTAATTTGATGTCTTATTTAAATATGAATAGTTAAATTTATTTAATTATTTTGAATTAGGACTAAATTGGTAGAATATATAAGTTTGAGGACTAAAACTGTTATACCAAATCTTTTTATATGTCTGTTTGTATTAACGTAGGAGTGATCTGATTGTAACTAAAACTTTAATTGACCCAATTGAAACTTTTAATAAATGAGTGACCAAATTGTAACTTTACTAATTATTGAGTGATCTCCAATGTAATTTATCCAAATTTTTATGGTAGGTCAATACGCCCCCTGCCTACTTCTCTTACGCGTACATACTTACGTGATTTAAAAACTATAATTTCCACTCATTTCTCGTTGGCTTAAATACCGGAATGCGTCTCAAAAATTAAATTACGGTATTTTTTAACTTCTCTTTTCCACCTCAACAAGAATCCATGTAACCGGACACGTCAGCTCACACTCAAACCCTATTAAAATTATTATATTTAATTTAAACATTTTCTCGTTTCATCTCTCACGAGATATAGGGTGTTCATTAGACGAACTGTTTGTATAACATTAGTATATTAAACTAAATAAACAAATATAAACAAAAAGTTTATGTTTATTTAATAAACGAACGAACACGGATAAAAGTATGTTCGGTTTATTTATGTGCACAAAATAGCTCGTTTATTGGCTAATTTATAAGCTCGTTTACTCGATTCTCCTTTTACTTTTTTTTTACATTTTTAAATATTGGTGAAGTTTGGGACTAAATTGAAGTTCAAATTGTGGAGCTTTGGACTAGTGGCATAATTCCACCATTTTCTTCGACAAACATGTTCGCAAACGTTAAAGAACATGTTCGTGAATGCTAAACGAACGAACACGAATACCTTCAAAAATAAATAAACGAACACAAACACAACCTTTTTCGTTCAAGCTCGGTTCATTTAGACCCCTAGATATATATGATTAGACACATGACAAATTATAGAGTAAATAACATTCGTCATCTAAATTTTTTTGAGTCTACATTTTGGTCCTCATATTTTCAAAAGTCACTTATTAGTCCTCATATTTTCTACTTGAAACGATCATTGAATTTTAGGGTGTTTCCACTTTGGTCACTAAAATCGAAAAACTTTCATTACAATCACTAAACTTTTAATTTACTTTCATTATGGTCACTACCATTAACCCTATTAGAAATTACTGATGTGACACGTTAAAAATTCTTTTGCAAAAAGAACCCTAATTTTTCAAATTTGTAGGTATTGCCAAGACTAAAATTTCGATTAATAGAACGATCATCGATCAATTTCAGTGGTGAGAAAGATTCATTTTGTTAGAAGTTTACCATAGTTTAGTTTTAAGTTAATCTGGCGGTTAACATTGGTGAATCAGAACTAAAAAATCTCATTTGAAATTAAAAATTAACTTTTTGATATGCCATTGTTAACCATCAAATCAACTTTTTGGCCAAAGAAGTCATTCCCACCGTTGGGATTGATTGGTGACGTTATCATTTTCTCACAACAGTTGCCGTAATGATATCGAATTAAAAGTTTACTTACTGTTACGAAAGTTTTTCGAGTTTAGTAACAAAAAAGAAAGCATCTTAAAAGTTCAGTAACTACCAGTGTAATTTATCCTAAAAAATATTAAGTAATTTTGTTTGTTTTGAGCTCCTAAACTATTTTTGGTTGTCTATAACTATTTTCAATATAATTGTTTGTCCCTTTAAAAAACCTTGGTTAAATACATTGACACTTATATCAAATAATTTAACTAAATGTCTGATTTAAAAATTTAAAAATAACTACACTTAAATTTAAATAAAATTAAAAACTAGTAAAATATTTTTTAGTTCTCAAATAAACATGTTTACCTCAAAAAATATTTTTTCTAATCATGTAATCATCTTAATTTGGAAACTCTCTTCTCGTTCAAACCATTTTGAAACCTAAATTCATCTTCAATTCTTTTATTTCTGATAAGTTATAATCGGTTTGAGTATTTAAAACCTAACGACTTAACTGAACAAACATGAAAACATCATTTCAAATACTTTCTTCCACCTTAACTGAACAAAACTTCACTTATCGCATCAAGATGTGGCCCGATTCACCAATCCTTTGCCTTTCCAGGTATGGGTCACTGAAGCGGGCGGGTCGACCCAAAATAACTTGCCCCTTTTTCAACTTTCCTTTGACTAAACTTTTATTCCATTTAATTAAGAGAAAAACTTAAAATTTTAGATTACATAAATTTTTTTAGGGATTAATAATTTAGTTCAAGGTTAAAGATTTGGTTTATAGGATTTAGAGTTAAAATTTAGGGGTTAGGTCTTAAGTTGTTTTTCTCTAATTTATAGGAAACCTTCTAAACAGTCTTACGATGTTTATAAGGTAGTATTTGTTCATATATAATCTTAATTATTTTGACAATGTACACACACTTTGCACACAAATAAATTTTTATTGAATAAGGAAAAAATGCAATAAAATTACAATAAGAATGTACAAAAATTAGAGTAGACTATTTACATTAATTGATGAATTTTAAAACCTTTGAAGTGTACAAACAAGCCACTAAAACATAAAATAGAATCATACAAGTAAAGGGTTAGAACCTAATCAAACAACTTGAAAAAATGATGTAGAAACAAACACCATTATCGTTGGTGAAGGATAAACATCGTCGACACAATAAAAAAATGCATATAACAATGATAACACGTAGACAAAATTAACTTTACCCAACTCAACCGTGAAATATTTTTTATGATTGTAAGCGTCTATTAATATTAGAGAATCAATCTGACGATCTAAATTAGATGTAGATCAGCAATAAGAATCATGGCAAAACATGAATGACAATAGTTTAATCAAAAGTCAACAATATTGTCCTCTTAAACTTCCTAGAAGAAAAAACTAAAACAATAGAGAAAAAATCTAAAAAAAAAACTTAAACCAATTTTATTTTTATTTATAAAAATAAAAATGTAAATTTCTATTTTTTTACTAATCATGTTATGTGTAGAAAACAACTTTTTTTACTAGTAAGGAGGCCTAGGCAACAATAACTAAATTCGAACATGTTGACATGAATACAATGATTATCTCACTTCCTTGATATTAGAGAATAAATAGACAAAATTTCTATTCTTTTTCGGTTCAAGATACAGGTTTTTCTAACGTGAGACGTTTAAAATGAGGCTAAAATTAGGTTATACCCAAAATTCTTATAAAAATAATAAAAATTTCGATATCAACTTTTCTGTATATACCGAAATGCTTACAAAAATGGTAAGAATTTCGGTATATACAAAAATACTTACCGATTTTGTAAGCATTTCGGTATGTACAGAAAAGTCATACCGAAATTCTTATCTTTTTTGTAAGAATTTCGGTATAGCCTCATTTTAGTCTCGCTTTAGGCTGTCTCACCCTAAAACTTCCCGAAAAGATACATTGCAGATATTATGATTAAACCCGAATTTTTTAAGATGAAAATCATCCATTTTCTACTGAGACTACTTATTTGGTTCAAGAAATCATTTTTTGTTATAAACAATATTCTATTATGATAAATTTTTGTTATAAATAAATATTATTATAATAACATTTTTTATTTCTCATATTTTTATATAATTTTAAATAAAAAAACTAAGAACCATCATTTTAAGGACCAAACATAGATTAATGGACTTTACCTCTCCACCATGATCATTTATTGAATAAACTTTTATAAATATATTTTCATATAAAATATTTTTATTCACTCACATTATAGATATGATTCCTTACAAATTTTTACATCTCAATCATATATGATGCGGTCATAAAATTTTTGACATTTTCGAACTTTTTTTCCTAACTCACTATAAACTCGAAAAAAATAAAGAGAAGATGTGTACGGGCGAGATATCCGATAACACGAAAACAAGTGGTATCTTTACAGTTATTGTATGCCTGGACTTTTTTGACATGGCACCGTTTTCCGATAGATTGCGATCCTCCCTCCGACATGTTTGTGTTGCTGAATGTTGATGGTGCCACGAACTGCGGAAGGATTTTCCACTTCTCCAGAAGGAAATAGAATGCGAACAGACGATTGGACATGGATTTTCACTTCTTCTGAAATGTAATCATACCAAGATATGCGATCGAACAGCTGATTATGCCGGTGAGAATGAGGATGACTATACAAAGAGTCCATTCATCGAGACTGTAACCGTTTTTTAGAAGAGCCATGCATCGAGTAATTAACCGCACACCGTAGTACCTGAAACGTAACATGACTCATTCGGTAAATGAGGTTTTCATAGAAAAGAAACCGAAGAAACTTGCAATGAAAGAAACATCTAGCAGGATAAATGTACTATGGTTGTGCTCGATTTAGAAAATGATATAAGGCCTGCCTCGGGAATCCTATGGTCTCTTTCAGGTTTTTCTAAGTTTCCCTGAGCTCAAAACAACATGCATAGAGGTTTTCTTGTTAAATCCGAACCACGAATTCTGAATGAGCTCTGCCCCTATCTGGAGAAACCTCGAATTCATGCATTTATCATGGAAAACTATATGTACGAATAAGTTGTTCTTAAGGGTCAATACAGCGTACCTTTCGGCGTTTGATATCACAAAAGCTTCCAAAGCCCACTTAGGATAGCAGAAATTAGATATCTTTTTCAAAACTTCATTATCTTGTGTCCGAGTGGCCACGAGAGTCAAAACAACCGGAACAAGAACTGACCACTACAAGAAACAATACACATCAACGAAAAGATAAATGACACTATAAATCGGTAAAAGACATTATTTTCCCACTCAATGTGGTTTGAACTTTGCTTACCAGTTGGGCAGGACCAGGTTGAAAGAAGATGGCAAATGCATAGCCTATACCGGTTACACAATAAACTAGGTGTAGATAATTGTCATGTAAATAGAGTTAATTCTTTTGTAAATATCTAAGTAATTTAGATATCTTATAACTCTAATCTCTTAAAGTAGTTTAGATAGTTATAACTCTTATCTACTAAGTAGTTTAGATAACCCTTATCTCTTATCTTATAAGTCATATTTTATCTAGACTAGTTTGAATTTTATTAGAACTCCTTGTACTAAATCTATAAATAGTTGGCTTGTATGTACTCTTCAAATTAATTCAAGGAAAAACAGTGAATCAGATTGATCACTGACCAAAATACTTTTCCTATTTTCTACATGGTATCAGTCTAGGTTTTTCAGATCCTATCCGAAAAAATCCTTAGTTAATGGCTGGCGAAAAAACATTCGAGATTAGCTGAAATGCTAGTCCATCCCCATGGCCACAGAGGGACAATCAATCACATTTGGTCACCTCTGTAAGAAATATTAGAGGCCAATTTAGCAAGCAACACGGAGGTAATCTTTCTTTTACAAATACTGTTGATAACACAAACTTTACTACTTGGATTGTCGATAGTGGAGCCTCTGACCACATGACAGGAGATCTGAGCTTATTTACGGAATTCAGCCAGCTTGGGGCCCAATCCAATGTAAAGACGACAGATGGTTCCTTAGCATCCATTGAAGGAAGTGGAACAATTCGAGTAAATCAGGACATCGAATTGAACTCTGTGCTTTATGTTCCAAAATTAGCTTGCAACTTGTTATCTGTTAGTAAATTGTCTCGTGACTTGGGATGTTATACTAAATTTGATTTACATGGCTGTGAATTTCAGGTACTAGATTCAGGGAAGATAATTGGCAATGCTAGGTTGCACCGTAGACTCTACATTCTTCAAGGTTCTTTGCCTTTACCAAAACAAGTATATTCCAGTTGTATCTCCGAATCTATTTTCACATCAGACCCTATTTCCAGTCAGATTATGTTACTACACTTTAGACTAGGTCATCCCAATTTCTTTTATTTGGCCAAGTTGTACCCAAATTTGTTCACCAATAAAAAGATCAAATCCTTTCATTGTGACATCTGTCAAAATGCCAAACATCAAAGAACTACATACCATCCATCCACTTATAAACCTTCTTACCCTTTTTCCATCATCCATAGTGATATTTGGGGCCCTTCCAAAGTTAAAAATGTTAGTGGATCTAGATGGTTTGTAACCTTTATAGATGACCATAGTAGGACTACTTGGACCTTTCTTATTAGGGAAAAATCTGAAGTTAGTGAAATTTTTAAAACCTTTCACAATATGGTCGAAAATCAGTTTCAAAGGAAAGTCCACATTTTTAATACTGATAATGGGAGTGAATATTTTCTCCAAGAGTCTAGGATCCTATTTTAAAGAAAAAGACATTGTTCATATTAGCTCTTGTGTTGATAGTCCTCAACAGAATGGGGTTGTCGAGAGAAAAAATAGACATCTTTTGGAAGTAGCTAGGTCTCTTTTATTCTCTTCCAATGTTCCTAAATATTTTTTGGGGGAAGCTGTCATAACTGCCACTCACCTTATTAATAGGATATCTAGTCGAACACTAAAGTTCTAGTCTCCTAAAGATGTTCTTCTTAAAAAATTTCTTGGTTCAAACCTATGTCATGTGATCTTCCACTAAAGATTTTCGGGTGTTCCACTTTTGTTCATGTTTATCAACAACATAGGTCTAAGTTGGATCCAAAGTCACTCAAGTGTGTTTTCTTAGGTTACTCATCCACTAAGAAGGGTTACAAGTGTTATTCCCCAATTACAAAAAAAGACTTACGTTACTATGGATGTTACCTTCCTTGAAAATAAACCTTATTTCTCTAAAACTGAAATTCAGTGGGAGATTCAAGATGAATTCCAATTTCAGTTTTTGATAAATTTTAGAACTCGTCAAGTTTTATCCCACAACCCGTGCTTTCATCTCCTTTACAACCATCTCTACATTCTTCTCTTACTAGACAAAATTCCAGCCCTGTTAAAACTCCACAAAGAACCCATCCATCACCTTCCAAAACTCCTCAAAAGACCCAACTAGAAGGGAGAGAACTTAGAGTCTACAAAGGAGAGAGAAGTCCACCTTGCAACCTAGACGCTGCCAAGAATTGGAACTGAGTCCAATTACCATGGAAAACTTGGAAGGTACGGATTCTCCTCTTAATGAAAATCCTATTCCTTTTGTTAATACTGATGATTTGCCGATTGCTCAAAGGAAAGGTGTGAGGAATTGTATTGCTCATATGATAGAAAAGTATGTTGCTTATAGCCGTTTAATGCCATCATTCAAGGCACTCACGACAAAGATTGATGACATTCAGATTCCTAGAACAATAGAGGAGGCTTTAGATGATCCTAGGTGGAAGAAGGCAGTCGAGGAAGAAATAAATGCCCTTGAGAAAAATGAGACTTGAAATCTGATAGATCTACCTCAAGGAAAAAAGCCAGTGGGATGCAAATGGGTTTTCACAGTAAAGTACATTTCGGATGGCAGCATTGAAAGATTCAAGGCCAGGTTAGTAGCTAAGGGATTCGCACAGTCTTATGGTATAGATTACCAAGAAACCTTCGCTCCAGTTGCAAAACTAAACACAGTAAGAGTTTTACTGTCTCTTGTCGTGAACCAGGATTGGCCACTTCATCAATTAGACATCAAAAATGCCTTCTTGAATGGCAATTTGATAGAGGAAGTGTACATGGAAATTCCGAAGGGCATCAAGAGAGATTCGACAGCTCACAAAGTATGCAAATTGCAAAAATCCTTGTATGGCCTAAAGTAGTCCTCAAGGGCTTGGCTCGACAGATTTGCCAAGGTAATTATTGCGAGTGGTTATAAACAATGTCAAACCGACCATACCTTGTTTATTAAGGTAAATCAAAATGGTAAAAGAACAATTTTAATTGTTTATGTGGATGGTATAATAATCACTAGGGATGATGTTGAAGAATTAAAGAGGCTAAAAGATTCACTAGCCAAGGAATTTGAAACCAAAGACCTTGGCAGTCTTAGGTACTTTCTTGGAATGGAAGTGGCAAGATCAAAATCCGGTATAGTTATCTGTCAGAGGAAGTACATCATTAATCTTTTGACAGAAACTGGCATGCTTGGTTGTAAACCAGCCGAAACCCCAATGGAGCCCAACTTAAAGTTCGGAAAAGATGATGGAGGCGTTCAAGTAAGCAAAGAGCAATATCAACGATTGGTTGGTAAGCTAATTTATTTGTCCCTTACGAGGCTTGACATTGTTTTTTCTGTTAGTGTTGTTAGCCAGTACATGAATGATCCAAGAGAGGAGCATCTTGATGCCGTATATAGAATTTTACGGTACCTTAAAATGACTCCGGAACATGGCGTATTATTTAAGAAAAGTGAAGAAAGGTCAGTAAGAATTTTTACTGATTCAAGTTGGGCTGGTGAGTTAATTGATAGAAGATCAACTAGTGGGTATTGTGCTTTCGTGTGGGGAAACTTGGTCACTTGGAGGAGTAAAAAGTAAGCCGTGGTGTCTAGGAGCAATGCAGAAGCCGAGTATCGAGCACTAGCACTTGGGATTTGTGAAGACATGTGGTTACAGAGAATGTTGACCGAAATGGGATTAGATCACTACAAACAATTTGAGTTGCAAACTGATAGTCAATCTGCTATTAGTATTGCGAAAAATCTTGTTCAACACGACCGTACCAAACATGTGGAGATAGATAGACACTTTATCTCTGAAAAAAATCAGAAATGGAGTTATCAAACTCGGCTATGTTCCTACAAAGCAACAGTTAGCCGATATTCTTACCAAGACTCTTCCAAGAGTGGTTCTTGACGATCTTAAATACAAGCTGGGAATTTACAATATATATTCACCAGTTTGAGGGGGAGTGTAGATAATTGTCATGTAAATAGAGTTAATTCTTTTGTAAATATCTAAGTAATTTAGATATCCTATAACTCTGTTCTCTTAAAGTAGTTTAGACAGCTTATAACTCTTATCTACTAAGTAGTTTAGATAACCCTTATCTCTTATCTTATAAGATCATATTTTATCTAGACTACTTTGAATTTTATTAGAACTCCTTGTACTAAATCTATAAATAGTTGGCTTGTATGTACTCTTCAAATTAATTCAAGAAAAAAAAATGAATCAGATTGATCACTGACCAAAATACTTTTCCCTATTTTCTACACTAGCCACAACAGGACAGTATAATTTTCCGCAAACGAAGACCTCGGATTTGTGAAGAAAAAGAACATAGAGAGATACACCACGGGCTTGATCACGGTATTAAAATGGTCGACTGCGTCTTTGGCCAAAAAGTAAGCCAAGCTGCTCATGCCAGTGCACTTTCTCTCCGGTACTGTAATTTATCGAGCGAAAATGATCTCAATGCGGCTATTTTGCATAGAAGGGCTGAAATCATTGAGAAACTTTATGGTAAGAAATTTGACATGCAATTTATGTGTCATTTGCGACTTTCATGGGAACAAATCGAAAGAGCATATACGAGTTCAAAGAAATCCTTCTAGCACAAGTAACAATTGTCCGACTTACAGACTGCAATTATGGTATAAGTATAACCAATGGCCCCGAAGTTCTCTTCGCCCGTTTTAGCTATTGATCCTAAGAAGGCTCCAGCAAGCAGTAAGATCAGAGAATCAGTTGCTTGTACTTTGGCTTCCCTCATTCGCTGCTTAGTAACCCTGAGATTTTACGGAATTTCGAAGGTGATTATTTGTCAAGTAAAAAAAATAATGAGAAGAAATTGAATTGTTTGCCCGAAAAAGTAATCATTGAACATTTAACTGAAGTAATCATAACGAAAATAGTACTTACCTCCCGAGAAAGTATTTGTATTGCCCGAGTACACCCGGAGTTCTCCGCCTTGATAAGTCCTTAAACTTTAAGAAATTGTGACGTATGCTATCCCGATGTATCTCGACATTACTCCTGACATCTTGCCATAACTCTCCAGCAAAAGATCTTTCCTCTATTCCAGCATGAGAAGGACGTGTCCCATTTGCAGGAGCTGGACTTGCCGAGGGCGTAGCAATCCGAGCAGCAGTTTTCTGCAGATCTGGGGGCACCGGGTAGCCATTGTGAAGCATCCACCTAACAGGAAGCTCTTTATAGTTCACGCCTGAGCTTTGACTTGGTTTTACTATGACCTCTAAAATGTCAATAAAGTGGTCCGGAGGGTTAACACGATCTGCGACATGGATCCCGAGGCCGGAAAAGTACTGTTCTGCTTTTTTTGCTGAACCATGATAGACTGTGAGTCCCCCTTTCGCCAACAGGACTAGATCATCAAACATTTGGAACTAGGAGTAGCTGAACCGGAATTTTCAGCAATTAATACATAAAAGAAGACACTAAACTCGCAAGCCTTTGATTCTAAAATGAAATGCAGACTTCGGATAAGAATTCGTTACCTCCGTTGATGAAGCACCATGCAGATGTTTACTCCTTCTAGAGCTTCATGTCGAAGTGCTCGAAGAAGCTGCAGAGAGGACGCACTGTCCAAACCAGATGTCGGTTCATCCAAGATTAAAAGTGAAGGTTCCATGACCATTTCCAATCCGACGTTCAATTGCTTCCTCTGGCCTCCTGAGATGCCTTGCTTCTCTACGGTCCCCACCAAGGAATCACGCACCATCTGAAGCCCCAAGGACTCTATAACTCTTTCTACGACAAGAACTTTATCCGGTTTTGGTAAATGAGCAGGCAGTCTTCAACATGGTCCAGAAAGGAAACAAGAATTTATTTTTAATATGCACATGTTTCAAATGTATGTCGATATCATAAAAACGGGTTTGAATCTAGCATACCTGCACTTTGCATTAAACCATAGATTCTCTTCCACTGTCAAGTTCCCATGCAGAATGTCATCTTGTGGCACATAGCCGATTATTTTTCTATATGAGCGGATTGATTCGTTCTTTCCATTTATAAGAATCAAACCAGTCATCTTGCAACCCATAGCCTTCCTAGCCAGAGCAGAAATAAATGTCGTTTTTTCAGCACCGGAAGGTCCCATGACAGCAGTGATGCGACGGGCTTAATTTTTCCGGTAACACACCTCAAAAGATGCTTATCTTTTCCTTTCAAAGTGAGTGTAAGGTCTTTGAAAGAGACCTCAATCAGAGGCCTTTTCCTCATTTCAGGATTGGTAGCCATATAAACCACTCCGGAGAATGTAAGATTCTTATTGTCTTGTTGCTGAGCTTTCTCTTTCTCGATTTGTGCGTATGCATACTTAAAAATCTGGCTGTGTGTATGAGGCTGTTTTCCCTTTGTGGTTTGACCTTTAGATTTTCTATCATTGCTACTGACATTAAATTCATCATAATTCTCAGGGTCTTCAATCTCATGCATCACCCGCATCGGATTGTCAGGTTTTATTGGTTGTCCCTTGGATGGTGCAGATGACGATAGAGACTCGCTTGAAGTACTTATATGTACGGGAGCATACAAGTGTTCATCCGTTTCTAACCTTGTTTGATCCAATATTTTAAGTTCCTCGTCGGGTGCAGCTTTTTTAAAAGAAAATCTCTGTGAAACATGAGTTTGTAGTCCACTAGCATGTCTTTTAGCAGCATTCTTAGCAACTTTCCACCTCTGCTGTGCTTTCACCGTCTCCCTTGCACTTCTTGCTGCTGCTTCTCGGGTTTTGCTCAGTCGTCTTTCCCTCGTAGTGAGAACTTGGTCGGAACAGTTGTAGATAATCAAGAGCAAAGTAACAGTGGCAGCCTGCATAAGCAAATGAGATTTTTTTTACTTTTGGATGTTGGTTGTCTATGGAGCTATAAGCATACTTGCGCAAGTATGCCCGATTATGGAAAATAATAAGGTTACAAAAATAAAAACCAGTGATCGATTTATGTGGCTCCCGGAATAAAGCAAACAACTTACTATAAGCATAATTCCATAGGCCTGCAGATCTTGAGTTGATGTGTTTGATTTGCAAGAAGTCAGCTTGAAGCAGCCTGTAAGATCAATGAGGGTTAAACCAACAATCCAGACAACATTAAGCCTCAAGATATATTCTGAGAGCAGTCGGAACTCGGACATAGAAAATTAATGGTCTAAGTATAGGGCGTATGCTTTTCAGATGTAGAACCCGTCCTGCAGTAATGTCTGAAAAGGCACACAAAAAATACAATAGCAACAAGAAGGATGGATATGAAAGCAAAAGTTTCAGACAAGATAATTAAATACTTTCAAACAACAAATGTAGAAGAAAAGCAATACCCGCTACTGCAAGGCTTTTCCTGTACCGTCGTTGGACAATATGACCCCGCTGAACAGAACACTTCACTACTTGTACGAATATCAGCCCATATATTGGCTCCTCCACAGGTATGGTCCGGCTGTCCCGGAGGCAGCTAATAATTATATCTGAAATCATATCAAGAATCCTTTTTATTACGGGACTTCGTCAAAACTCACAACCATAGGCCATTCAACTTGTAACAAAATGTTTATAAATATTATGAACTTACAGCTCACATAGGCCGGTTTGGGTATTCAGTGTTGCACTCGGACAATGGGAACCCAACAGACAAGCTTTAGGAAGACAGCATCCAACGAAGCATGTGCAAAAAGTATAGAAATAATGTGTTAAGGAGACACTAAAAAGTTACATGATTATTAGTGGTGTTAATGTCGGTAATTAATAGAAACTAGCTATCCAAGATGAAAGTGTTTACAAGATTCTCAGAGACTTACGGATCATGCACGCAAGACCACGAGGGCAGAAAAATCATGCACAACATGGTTGACAATCGGTAGTCCTAGAAGGAATGACCTTAGAATTTTCAATGTCGACCGCCTCATTCGGACCAACACTACAAGCCCATCCCGGCTCACAACCGGAAACCCATGAGGTTAAATTACAGTTCTTGTTAGGCCTCAAAGCATTGGGGTTTGAACTTTTGAAAAACGAATTAAAGTAGAATTTCGCCTCCGCTGCCGTGCACACACGCCTCATAAGACTTCCTGTTCAACCAACAAACACGGCAGCACCATACGAAAATGTGAGAAAACATAACTCATAATGCAATTCCATTAGACTCAGCTCCAAGTAAATCTCTACTTACTGCAAAATCATACTCGAAAAATGCCATGAAACTATGTTACTCCGATATATCCAGAAACGGGTACAAGATATGATCCTCTAAGAACCCATGTCTAACACCTAAACTCGAATCCGAAATCATACCTTGTGTTTGCTGAATACATGAAGCCAAGAAGTCCAAATTTGATGAAAAATTAAATGCTTTGTTCCACTCGGCTTCTCTGAAACATAAAGTCAGCTTCAAAGTTCAAACTCAAAACAAGATCCAACTCCATTGTATGCACAACAAAACATTCATTTTTCTCATCAAATTCAAGTTCAAGAACCTAAAGCAGCATTAAACATAAAACCAATGAAAGCCCCAATCAAGGATTTAAATAGTCATCCGCAACCGCAATAGCGGCAACGTCCGAAACCACGATATCCGCAGCCGTTATGTCTGCAATAACATATAAACGCAATGCGGCCGCAACTGAAATTTAAACCCCTTCAATTTCCTCATCAAATACAGTTCAAGAACCAGAGAATCAACGGGTACAACAATGGTGGGAACTAAAAAGGGAGAAAAACTCACGGGTCCTTCATGCAGAAGCTGGCTTGGTCTCTGATATCCTTGCTAAGAACAGTGGTGAGATTCGAAAGCTGGCTGTTAACACGAGCTGTAACATAGGGAAGAACAGCAGGGTTGTCCAGTTGATCATAATCGTTGACATCATTAGAAGCACCCAAATCCGTGTAGCACTCTTTTTTTTTATTTCGGTTTAATTTTTTTTTTTAATTTAATTTTGAAAAAAAACCTGCTCGGTTTTGAAATTAAAAATATAGAGTCGCCACAGATCATTTTAAAAATGGTAGAACGGACACCGAAAAAACCAAAGATAAAAATATTTGGGTCCAAAAGTCGGTTATGGATGAGAAGGATGAACACCCCACACCGCCCAAAAATTGGTACCTAGTCGAATATTTAAAGTCTTAACGTAAAATTTCGAATTCGAATAAAATTTAAAATAAGATTCTTAAATGTATGAAAATATTGAGAGAACCGCGTCCTTTTGCGCCCGAGACATGGCTTCTCGTTTTTTTTTGAAAATATTCGAAGAAATCACATCCCTTTACGTCCGGGACATGTTTTTCGAAGTTTTTTTTATTATCATATAAAAAATAATTTACAAAAATCGGATATTAAAGTACAAAATATAATATATTAAAATATGGGTTTCGAATATTTTAAAAATATAAATTTTAAAATAAAAAGTAAAATACTATTAGATAATATATATTATACTTAATAATATATATATGATGACCGTAATATAATATGAACATAATATATATATATTTATATAATACATATATAATAATATAATTAATACAAAACTATATTACATGATAAATATATATATGAAAAAATTACATAAAAAAAACATGCATAAAAAACAGAAATTAAATCATATATTAAATCTAATCTAATATAAACTAAACATGCTAAAAATTTAAAATACATACGAATAAACAAACGATATATTATTAAATTAAAATAAAGTACAAAGATAAGATTCAAACTTTTACCCTATAGAAGCTCAAACTCGAACAATCCCCTAACGTGATCTACCATGATCTCTCCAAAAATTAACTAGATCGAACCACCCGAAAAATAAAAATTTCTCGGGGAGAGCACTGCTCTCGAACCGGGGTCGGGGTACTAGGGGCACTGCCCCCATAATTCCCCCAGCCCTTATGGCCAGTTCTTCATGCCATAAAATGGCAGCCCCCTCCATCTTTTATTGGGAAAGTGGGGGAAGATGGGGAGATGGCTCTTTGTGAGCCACACACTTTTTTTTTACAATTTTGTATTTTTTATTTTTTACAACTTTTTTCCTTTTTTACACCCTTTTATTTTACCTAATAAAATACTATAATATTTCACAACCCGGACAAAAATGAGTGATTACAGCTGCCCCTCTTTGCTTATTGTTGTGAAACGACATTGAAGCAAAGACCAAAAGATCATTGCTTTTGTCCGGTCCGGCTGAGCTTCTCTCCTCTTGACATATGTCTTCATTCTTCGGTCGATTCACCAGGTCACTCTTGGGGAAGCAAAACCTTCAAAATGGGGGTTGGGGAAACAGAATGAGTTCGGCTTGCTGCTTCTCTTCTTCGGCGTCGGTCTTATGTCTTCGATCTTCTGTCTTCAATCTTCGGTAGGTCTTCGATCTTCGCTCTTCGAGGATGTTGAGTTCTTCAATCAATCTGTTTCTCTGCTTCCTAAATTGAGACTTACTAAAGTAAAATGATGTTCGGTCGAAAACAAAGGCATTCTTGCTCACCATTTTCTCTTTTTTCTTTCTTTTTTTCTTTTTCTTCTTCTTTTTTTCTTTTTTTCTTTTGTGGAATGGGTGACCCGCTCTATTGGAAGTTCAAGGAGATAGGGTCGGGTGATCTGCTCTATTGGAAGTTCAAGGAGTAAAGATCTGAGGTTGTAGTTCCTCAGCTCTGTTGGAAGTTCAAGGAGATAGGGTCAAGTAATCTGCTCCATTGGAAGTTCAAGGAGTAAAGATCTGATGTTGTAGTTCATCTACTCCGTTGGAAGTTCAAGGAGAAAGGCTCAGATGTTGTAGTTCATCTGCTCCATTGGAAGTTCAAGGAGAAAGGTTCAGATATTGTAGTTCATCTGTTCCACTGACTTGTGTTGGTACTCATTCCGCTGCCACTCTAGGGAGATGAGACTAACGTATCTTCATTTTGAATGTCTAAGGCTCCTTATGGGTTCGTGCCTTAGAGATGTTTGAAAAAGATCTTTCAAAGGTGCCCGTTTGGGTTTTCACATTGATTTTCATTTTTCATTTTTTGTATTTTTCTCTTTTTCTCTCTTTTTTCTTCTTTTTTTTTTGATTTTTGATTTTTTTATTTTTCTTCTTCTTTTTTTTACAATAACAAAACTGATAAAAGGTAAACTTAACAGTCAGTAAATTTTGACCAAACTGCCATATCGCCGAGGAGACAAGGTTTGGAGTTTGCAAGGTTGATCCAGCTACAACACTGACGAAGAGGCAAGATCAGAAGTTTGTATTTGACCAAGCTACCATATCGCCGAGGAGACAAGGTCTGAAGTTTGTAAGGATGATCCAGCTACAACACCGATGAGGAGGCAGGATCTAAAGTTTGATTTGACCAGCTAACCATATCGCTGAGGATACAAGGTTTGAAGTTGAAAGTTTTGATTTTTTTTACTCTTTCGTGTCGAGGAGGCTGGACTCTGTCAAAGACTATCTGCTTGTTCTTTTTGAGGATGTCGAACAATCTCGTTCTTTCTCTTGGGTTCCGCATCTTCATGTCAAGGGCACTGAAACTTGATGGAAGTGATCTTCTTCATTTTCTTTGTTTCCAAGGCCTCAGTTTGGATTCATGCCTCTAACATTTTCAAAAAGGTTCATTTCAAGGTGTCCTTTTAGGTTTTCACCTTGTTTTTGAAAAAAATTTCCTCTTTTTTTGAACTTTTCTTTTTCTTTTTCTTTTTTTCTTTTTTTGTTTATTTTTTCATTTTTCTATTCTTTTATTTCAACTCTTTTTTGAACTTTTCTTTTTATTTTTTTTATTTTTCTCTTTCTCTCTCTTTTTTGATTTTTTCTTCTTTTGTTTCCTTTTCTCTCCTTAAGTAAGGATGAAAATAAGAAATTTATTTTGTCAAAAAGATATCCTTATAAAAGGATAAAGTTTGAAAAAAAATGTTCTTATGAAAGGACTGAGTTATGAAACTCGGTTTTGGAAATTATCCAAAAGTTTGGAAAAATATCCTTTTAATGATTGAGTTATGGAACTCAGTTTTAGAAATTATCCAGAAGTTTGGAAAGTATCCTTATGAAAGGATTGAGTTATGAAACTCAGTTTTGAAAATTTTCCAGTAGTTTGGAAAAATATCCTTATGGAAGGATTGAGTTTTTAAAATTTTCCAGAAATTTGGAAAAATATACTTATGGAAGGATTGAGTTTTGAAAATTTTCCAAAAGTTTGGAAAAATATCCTTATGAAAGGATTGAGTTTTTGAAAATTTTCCAGAAGTTTGAAAAATATCCTTATGGAAGGATTGAGTTTTTGAAAGTTATCCAGAAGTTTGGATAAATATCCTTATGAAAGGATTGAGTTTTGAAAATTATCCTTATGGAAGAATTGAGTTTTTGAAAATTTTTCAGAAGTTTGGAAAAATATCCTTATGAAAGGATTGAGTATGCTTTTTGAAAATTATTTCCTGTATTTGTAAATGAGATGCACGTGCATACTTTTGCAAGGATGCCATGTTATGTATGTCATGATGTATGGTTATGTTTAAAAGATGCAATGATGCATATGCTTCCAAGTATGCTTTCATGATGCATGGTCATGTTTTGGTGATGCAATGTTATGTTTGTCATGATGTATGTACATACATGAAATATTTGTAGGGGTCTTCTTCCTTTGGTTTGGTTTTCTTTCTTGATTTGAAGATTCACTGTATCTGATTTATTCATGTTTTTATATATGGCAGTGTATATACACTTGTTGATGAATGCACCCTATTTTTATGGTGTATGTATACAAAAATGCTTGATGTAGAGATGAATGGCATGCAATGCAGTTGACTATAGCTTGATTTTAAAAGGAATGCCCCGTGGCTCTAGCTGGTCATATCATGCCTCTTTGCATTATGCCCCAAGTTTTTTTCTTTTGACTGATAAGGTCATTTTTGTCGAACAATGCCCCTACCTCTCTCGGGTTTGATTGTCTCTTTTGGAAATCGTCTCTTCGAGCAAATGTCAACTTTTAAGTGTTTTCTTTTCCTGAATCCAGAGTTCTATTAGGCTCACTCTTCTATGTTTGTGGTGTTTTGTGGACAATAATACCCCACTAAAGTTCATGTTCTTCAACCCAATATGCAGAGTTTGCCTTATTTTGGACACTTAGGGTGAGAAAGTTTCGAGTGCAAAAACTTGTGAAAATGAGTTTTTTCCTTTTTTATGGAAAAATCTTATACAGAGTTAAAAAGAAATTATAAAATTTTTAGAAATGTGAAAATTTTAAAGATCAAAATCGAGCACTCAAATATCAAGTACAAAAAGTACTTTTTCTTCAAATTGACAATGAGCAACCCGAATGAAGCATATGTTTTAAAAATTAACAAGGGTTGCAATGACACAAGCACATGTGAAGTCCTTTCTGAGCTATTAGGCTTCTGAGAGAAACATTTCCCATACCTAATTTCTACCCCATTTAAGTGGCTCTCTTGATCTCACTAACTCACCATGCCCCATCCTTCCTTCATTTGGTGTCGATCAGGCACTTGAAGTTTGACGTTCCTTGAAGAAAGGTTAACCCTTATGGGCGGAATATAGTCTGGAGACAAAACTTAAATATCCATATATGATCAGAATGGTCTTTGTAGGCTTGTAATGTAGGCTATAGGTCATGGGTATGAAAAGAAGGATATACAGGCCCAAATGAGTGTTTGAGGGTAATGAAACCAAGGATCATTTCTTCTTGGCGATCTCTCGCTTTTGCACTTGCAATTTGGATGCATTTTGATTAAATGCTCTTTTTTCTTTATTATTTGGATCGCTCTAGACTGCTCATTTTAGGGTTTTCACCCTAGAGTTCATTTCCTTCTTTTATAGCTCTAGGACACGTAGCCTTCAACCGATTTGTGTCTTGGCTCGGCATTGATGCGTTTCCATTTTGAAAGTGTTCAATCCACCAAAGTTGGTATAATCTTTTAATTAAAACCTCATTATTGTATTGCTTGATTATGCTCATAGGGAGTAACCTTTTTCCATTCCTTGGATCGCTCTAGACTGCCCATTTTTGGGTTTTCACCCTAAAGTTCATTTCCTTCCATGTTTAGGAAAATGCAAATGTGAACTATTCTGCAATCTTGATTAAACATTGACTTTTGCTTCTGCTTGAGAGTAACCAATTCCTCAAGGCTCTTGCTTCTCCTTTATTGCACTTTTTGACTTAGTGTTTTCTCCGTTGATTGTGTCAGCCTCTTGTTGGCAATTTCCAACTAGATTTGGTCAGCTTCTTTGAGTATAAACTTTTATTTCATTGGCCTCTTCTAATGTTTCTTTGACCCTTTCATTGAATGTATCTGATCACACTTCTTGTTCTGATTGGTGTGTTATCTGTGTGGCATAATCCAGATCGGGCTGCTTTCATTTGCAAACAAAATTTTTGCCTTCTTTGTCCCGATGTGTGAGTGATCCTTGGTTTGGGTTTTATTAGAAAGAAACGATCAGGCTCAAAGGGGGACATCAATGGATATTTTCTTATTTGTGATAGGGATTGAAGGAATGCCATTCGTCTTCTCACATACGAACATCTAAGTAGTCTTCAGGGGGTAGGAGTTTAGGGTCAACACTCGATTCAAATACCTTAAACAACAAATGCCTGAGAGGGGAAATTCACTCAATGGGATCAGCCCATTTCCTGAACACTCATTTTGTTCCCTTTGTCTGCCTAAGTAAAACAGAAAATCTTCACATTTGCAGTATCCTTGCAACATTTACTTTCTTTTAGGCATAGACTGTCCGAACTTGATCATTGGATTTGAATAAAAGGTATTATTGCAATTGAAATTCAAGGACCTGATAAAAATGATATGTACATATGTTTGGGAAAACAAAAACTATCTTATAGCGATGAAATGTTCAAAGAATCAAAGAATATGAATTGTTTGTCAAATGGGATGTAAAATAAAGTTTATTTGATTAAAATAGGTAAAAAAAAATTGACAAAAGCTCCTCATCATTTTTTTGAAAGAAACTAAACTCACCCAGGAAAACTATAGACATACTTCTCTCATTCTAAAGTTACAGCCAGTTTAAAAAGATTGCCCCATTTTTCTTCCCACTTCTTTCTGTTGTGGACATTTTCTCTTACTCTCTGCTTAGAAGGGTCTAGTCCTAAAATTATGGGTTTAATTGGACCTAAATTGGATGACCTAGGGTAAATTACTAAAAATGGTCTATGAATGCAAATGCAATATATGTGATGAACATGTTGCTGAATGTGCAAAATGCAATAAAGATGCAAGTTGGATGAATGCAGAAAAGAGGTTGATTCTGGAGTGAACATCTTAGAACAACTTTCATAAAAGGTCATGTTACATCAGACATTAGAGTTACAAATAATGTCGGGCCCTAACGCCTAGCTTCTGTAACTTCTCTAAGAGCCTAGCCAACTTCTCACTTCATTTTGACTCAATTCTGTTGTTGCATCTGCCAATTCTGTCACCTGTCGAGCGACTCTTCGTACATCAGCAATAACGTCCTTCATGTAGTTATCTTTTTCCTTTATTTTCTCTGAAGACTCTTGAAGCTGAAGATTCCACTTCTCACTATTTTCTTTCCAGGCTTTCTTGAGACCATCCACAAGATCTTTGTACATTATTATAATGTCGTTACACTCATCCACTTGTTTTTTTAGCTTTCGAACTTCAGCTTGACTATTATTTAATTCAGCAAAGATGTCTCCGCGCAAACGTATACACATGTTCAAGGTCTCAATCTTGGCTTGACTGCTCCTTAGGTCTTCCTTGAGGGCAAGACATTGATTTTCCATTGCTTGTAGATTACAAGACAAGGTACTGGCTCGTTCCTTGTTGGCCTTAGAACTCTTTTTCCAAAATTTGACATTCATTTTTATGTCGTTAATTCCTTCTTTCCATTGATCGGGAGTGTCGCCCAAACCAACATTTTTGAAAGTCAAATGAAGCTTTTCATAGTTGTCTTTTATTTTTCAGGCAGTCCATCTCTTTCTTTGACCCACTAGCTCGAGCATCATGCTTCGAATGACCATTTTCATTTTTTTTCAATTTTGGACTCTTTTGGCTCCATAACTGATGAGTGAACAGTAGTTGAACCATATTGATTTTCTTTTTCGAATTTTCACATGTTACACTCTAGGAGGTTCTGAACTCGACGCTTAAAGGCGGTACAATTTTCAATTGAATGCCTCCTAATTCCGGCATGATATTTACAACGAGCTTCGGCATCATACCATTTAGGGTATGAAGGTTGTAGATAAGTGACATGACATGGAACCAACAACTATGCCTCCGACAATTGCCGATACAACTCTCTATACGAGATGGGTATAGGATCAAAGGGACCATTAGTTTTTTGCTTTTGGACGACGGTCGACGATAACTCGGAAAGCTAGCCACTAAAATTTGAAATCTGCCCCGGGTACTGGATTATGAGTGTTGGAAATTGGCTCTTCTTCGTATGCTCTGGTGCACTAGTATTGGTCAGGCTTTTGAAAGATTTGGGAATTCCTTCTTCAAAACTCAGCAACCCTTCTTCGACCAAGTTCATGACTTTGTTCCTTAGAGCTCCACAATTTTTGGTATCATGACCTGTACCTCCTATATGATAGTTGTATCTAGCTTTGTTGTCGTACCCTTTAGGAAAATGGGCTCTTTTGGCTTGGATTAGACTGTAGTCACAAGACCCTTCTTGACCAGTATCGGAAACAGATATGCGTATGCCATCGAAATTTGAAATATTTTTTTTGTCTTTTCTCTTCTCTGGCTTAACCACACTCTCTTTGAAATTGAAGCATTTGTACTTTCGGGTGTCTTATTGATGTCGATCACAACGGTGCACCGACCTTTGGGTTTATCGAAATCATCTTGTTCGGATATAGGGTCTTGATTGGTGGCCATCTTAATTTGGCTTTCATTCAGTTTGTTCTCATCTCTTTGTACATCAGACTTTTTCTCTATAGTGGTCAGCATTCTCATCATTTCGGCCATCTGTCTTTTTAACTCTTGCATCTCACTAATCTCAGTATCGGTGTTGGCATACGCTAGTAGGTCTAACGTGTGAATCTCAAAAGGAAGACTTTTCATTTCTTCTGGCGTCACTTCAAGGACTACCCCATATCCGTGGTCGTGTCTATCTGATCACTTGACCTTTTCATTATAAAAGCCTTCTTAATTGTAGCTCACTCGTGAATCAACACCCTTTTTTTATGTCATGCACATGCAATGCAAAAAAGACAAAAACATAGAAAATAGAAAATTGGACAGTACATGTGTAACGAAAACAAGAATAAGTATGTAAGTACTAAAAAATAAATTTGTACAAATTACTCTAGCATAATTTTCTACCCGACATAAACAAAGTCCTACCTGTCATGATTTTTACCCGGTATACTTTTATTTGCAAAAAGAAAAATCCTACTCGGCATGATATCTACCCGGTACAGAATGAAAGATCCTACCCGTCATGATTTCTACCCGGCATGCTTTATGTGCAAAAAGAAAGATCCTACCCGGCATGGTATCTACCTGGTACAGAATGAAAAGATCTTACCCGACATGATTTCTACCCGGTATGTTATTATTTACAGAAAAAATCTACCCGGCATGTTATTATTTGCAAAAAGAAAAATCCTACCCGGCATGATATCTACCCGACATATTATTCATTGAAAAAAACATAGGGTATACAAAAGGTTAGAAACGTTTCTCCTTTGAACTTTTAACAGGTTTCGTTTTTAAAGCAAAGCTCCTATGGTCCATTATATGAGGTTCGGTTCTAGGGAAGGGTACCCAAATTGTCCTCGTTGTCCCTTACTAAAGGTAGAAAGGCCCCTGATCCTCACCCATTATAGGCTTCAAACGGACCAAGTTCAATTCAGGGACACATCCCTTATGCCTATACGGAGGTAACCCACACGAAAGCATAAGAAATATATCCCGAAAGCGATTCACCAACCTATACGGTGGTAGCCCACACGAAGGCGGTATCACGCTTCCACTTAAAATAGGACAAAGCTCAGGTAGAAAGCTCATGGAATGCAATGCAAGTACACGGTGTGTGAGGAGAAACTTTCAAACCTTTGACATCATATTTCTATATTCACCTATACTATGTAGTAAAAGTAAAACAGTTATATTTATAGAAAAAATGCATGTTCATTAACTAAAAGACAGAATCATATTTTAAATTAAAATCGAATTCGTAAATTTCCAACAATAAGACTAAAAATATTCGACTCGTGGCTTGACTCTCTTTTTATTTAAAAAACGTCCCCAGCGGAGTCGCCAGCTATAAGCACCCAAATCCGTTCGGCGCTCTTTTTTATTTCGGTTTAAAAATTCTTTTCTTTTTTTTTTAATTTTGAAAAAAACCCTCCCGGTTTTGAAATTAAAAATTTAGAGTCGCCACCGATCATTTTAAAAATAGTAGACCGGACACCGAAAAAACCAGAGATAAAAATATTTGGGTCCGAGAGTCGGTTACGGATGGGGAAGGGTGAGCACCCCCACACCGCCCAAAAATTCGTACCTAGTCGAATATTTAAAGTCTTAACGTTAGAAATTTTGAATGCGAATCAAATTTAAAATACGATTCTTAAATGCATGAAAATATTGAGAGAACTGCATCCCTTTGCGCCTGAGACACGACTTCTCGTGTTTTTTTTTTGAAAATATTCGAAGAAATTACATCCCTTTAAGCCCGAGACATGTTTTTTGAAGTTTTTTTATTATTATCATATAAAAAATAATTTACAAAAATTGGATATTAAAGTACAAAATATAATATATTAAAATATGGGTTTCGAATATTTTAAAAATATAAATTTTAAAATAAAAAATAAAATACTATTAGATAATATATATTATACTTAATAATATATATATGATGACCGTAATATAATATGAACATAATATATGTATATATATATATATTTATATAATACATATATAATAATATAATTAATACAAAACTATATTACATGATAAATATATATAATAAAAAAATTACATAAAAAAACATGCATAAAAAACAGAAATTAAATCATATATTAAATCTAATATAAACTAAATATGCTAAAAATTTAAAATACATGCGAATAAACAAACGATATATTATTAGATTAAAATAAAATACAAAGATAAGATTTGAACTTTTACCTCATAGAAGTTCAAATTCGAACAATCTCCTAACGCAATCTACCATGATCTCTTTAAAAATTAACTAGATTAAATTATCCGAAAAATAAAAATTTCTCATAGAAAACACTGCTCTCGAACCAGAGCTAGGTACTAGGGGCACTGCTCCCATAATTCCCCCAGACCTTATGGTCTGTTCTTCATGCCATAAAATGGCAGCCGTGCCCTCCACCTTTTATAGGGAAAGTGGGGGGAAGATAGGGAGACGTGGCTTTTTGTGAGCCACATATTTTTTTATAATTTTATATTTTTTTACAATTTTTTTTTACATTTTTTTATTTAATAAAATACTATAATATTTCATTGCCCGAATAAAATGAGTGATTACACATTGTACCATGTTTACCATCAACCACAAAAATCCAGATTGAAACTGACCAAAAGGTGCAAAATTTCAGTTTCTTCAACCCCATTTTGAGTATTTGAAAAGGAACCCAACAAAGAGACAATCTTTTGCTTTTCAATGAGGATAAATATGAATGCTTTCAGCTAAATGAAACATGAGAATGAAAGGATACAAAGACATGTAGGGAGCCAAGTTGCGGGATTTAAAGGTCAAAACTTTTTGTATCAAAAATAGAAATTTTGATTGTTAATCTTCAAATTGCTTTCTGGTTCATGTATAAGAAGAGAGCTGAGAAAGGCGAAGGTGTTAACTGAGAAAGGCAAAAGGAAGGTGATGAAAAGTGGGACCCTTGTAAGAAGAGACCTTGTCTTAAGGACCTTTTCTTCTTGTTTGCCGGCTTTTTGCAGCCCATGACATGCTTGGTTGTGTAATGAAAATCTATATATTTTTTAGTGTTGGATTCTAAAATGTAACAGTAATAATTTCAAAACATGAACTTTTTAGAAATTACTGCATTTCTGGGTTATAAGAACTTAAGAGCCAGCCCATGTTTTTTTAACCTTATGTTTATCCTAATATCCTCAATGTCAACAATTTTGCTTTAAAATCTGAACTTGTTTTTTCCCTCAACATATACCATTGAGCTTTAAATCGTATTGTTTATATCGCGAACTTTTAATTTGTTCAATTATAACACTACATTTTGATTTTGGCGTCTGTTATAAAACTGGGCCGTTAACTTAATAACGATATGATGACGTGGACGATGATTGTTGATGTGGCCAAAACGACGTCGTTTTAATGTTGATATTGATGTTCAAAACGACGTCGTTTTAGACCATAAACTTTAGGGTCCATCAATATTGTCACTAAACTTAAAACAATTCTATTTTTGTCATTGAGCATTTCGGCCACCGTTGCTGACCAATCGTCATCCGTCATTAATCACCATTCACGACAAGATCATTAACAAAACATTTATATTTCTCTTTCTTTCTCGAATTGGTTTTTCACGAAATCTGCTCAAAATCGAAAATCCATCAGAATGTTATACGTGCTAATACTTCGATCTCCTCCGACGACAGTCCGATGACGCTAGTTTCGAGTTATGTTGTTCGTTTTCTCATAGGAATGCTTCCCACCATTTAGATTTTTGAGCAATACCCCACAAACCCCTCAAATCCGAGAAAGCTCTCAAACCATAAAATGATGGTTTTTGACTTAACTACAAAATAAGTGTTTAAATTATATTTCTTTTTTGCTTTAGGTGCCTAAAGTTTTTTTTTTATCAAAATAGGTGCCTAAAGTTTACGCTGTGGCCATTTCTAGGTAACGACAATTAAAAAAGAAAAATAAATAAAAATAAAAGCTCAAACTATGTCTTCTTTTTGTTTTAGGTGCCTAACTTTTTTAAAAATAAGTGCTCAAACAATGTCGCTTTTTTTAGGTGCCTAAAGTTTTCTTAAAAAAAATTAACGGTTGTTACCTGGGAATAGTAACATAGTAAACTTTAGGCACCTATCTTGACAAAAAAACTGTAGGTACTTAAAACAAAAAAGCGGCATAGTTTGGACAATTATTTCATAGTTAAGTCAGTGATTTTTTGTTTACTTTCATCGGTTCTTAATGGATTTCGTGGAAAACCAATCCAATGAGAAGAAAGATGAGTGAAATATAAATGTTTTGATATCTATCTTATTGAGAGTAGCGATCGGTGACAGACGATGATTGACCGACACTGGTGGTCGGAATATTCAGTGGCAAAAATAGAATCGTTTTAAAGTTTAGTAGCAAAAATCGATACACCTATAAAGTTCAATGCCTAAAATGACATTGCTTTGGGCATCAATAGCCACACTAAAATATCGTCGTTTTGTCCATATCATCACACCGTTATCGAATTAACTGCTCAATAGGATAACCGAAGTCAAAAACCAAAATTTAGTGCTATAATTGAAAAACTAAAAATTCAATAATATAAATGATATAACACCTAAAATTCAGTAATATCTGATATAATTTACACTAAATACGATTTAAATAATATATTAGTGATAGTGAGAAAATAGGAAAGTAGGCTTTTGCAGGCCGTCTTCTATGAAAGTGTGATACTCAAAGTTGAGAAGCATCTACCTATTTTAGGAAGTATTAATTGAAATGGTAAAGTTATGTATAATATCATAAATACGATAAGGACACATACACATACAATTGGTATTAAAATTTCCCATTGTCAGGTTCAAAAGAAATAATTAAAACTTCGAATAATTAAAACTTCGAATAATTAAAACTTCGAATAAACAGTGGATTGATTTTAAAGTTCGAGCCGAATCTCTCAACTATGTCTGATACATGTATATCACATGTGAAAAAATAAAGATATATATATATATATATATTGTATATGGTTATAGAAACATGCTTAAATTGGAAATAATTTAGTAGCATTATATTGTAAATGTTTACGATTAAATTTGAACATAAACTCGAACAACTTGACACGAATTTCATAAACTTGACTTGACTCAACTCGAAAAAATAAATAAAGTTTGAGTTATAAAATAGAAATCGTCAACTCCACTAACTCAAAAAAAAATTACTCGTCTCTTGAATACGCCATTCATATTTCATAGATGTAAGAATATAGATAAAAAATAATCTTCCAGATTGTTCTGATAACGGAGTAGATTGTATCAAATACAGAAAAACCTAATCATACTAAACCGTTGATCAATCCCTAATCAAAAGATATGTGTATTGATCGCTACATGCAGTTTGATTACGGTATCAAAATTTGAAATACAATATGTAAATTCAAATTACATGATAAAAATTTAAAAAAAAACGATATACATATATTTTAAAATAATATTAAATTTATTTTTAATATATAATATCTATCTAAAAAAACTTTTCAAGAATAGAGCATAAACCCTAAAGTTTGGACCTACAACGTACAAATTTATATATTATTTTATATAATTTAATTACCAAAAATACTAATTCTAAAAGGTACTTCCATGGATGTGTTGTCCAAACCAACATAATGTTGGTACAACATGTCATGCTCATCAATTCATGTATCTCAAATTAATTACTATTTGTTATGGAATTTAAAAACAATTTAATGATTCACCATTACTTTTCCCATTTTATTTATATACACTTTTGTTAAGAGTAAATGACAAATTTAATCACTCAACTTTCTTTCAGTTCTATTTTAGTCACCCAAGTTTAAAAAGTTTCAATTAATCAACAAACTTTTGATTTGTTCTTATTTTAGTCATTCGGGCGTTAAATCAGAAATGGAAGGATGACATGATAACCGCGTGTGCTGACATGGATTGCTTTTTACTGACATGATAACCACATGTTATCCACATTATTTCGTTTTTGTCTTTTATCTTCTTCCCCCAAAGATGTAAGTTTTATAGTTTCACCCCTCTGTCAAGTTGGTGCTAAAATAACTATTCTCTGGTGTCTTCTCTGACCACTCAAGACAACAACAAACTTGTCTCATCATCTCTACCCCTCAATCAGTTCAGATTTTCTCAAAATCACTTTAAAACTTGCAAAACTAGATTCAAAACCTAACATGTGCAAAACCTCAAACTACTCCGAACTACAATATCTATTGTTCAACCAACATAGAATCAAAATATATTGCTATCTTCCTCCTTCTCCACTTTCCCATCGTTGGATTTGGAAGAGGCACCATCATTAGGAAATCAAAGGAAATCTGGAACCATGGAGTTTTTTCGCAAAATAAAGAAAGATTAAGAGTAATTTTATAATTTTAAAAAGATAGATGTCCAATCATAACACCGTTAAGTATTTAACGGCAGAGTGGCCAAAGTAAGAGCAAATAGAAAATTCAGTTATTAAATTGAAAATTTTAAATTTGAGTGACCAAAATAGAAGTGAGAAGAAAGTTAAATGATGAAATTTGTTATGTACCTTTCGTTAAATTAAAAGTTCAATACGATCGGAATCCTCCTAGTGGTTCGAATAGAAAAGAGTATATAGCATTTGTTATTCCTAGAAGATTCAATTCGAAGACTTGTTTGCGAGTATGTATCATATCAAAAGACAAAAAGTTAACAGATAATCAAATTCAAATCATTGTATTTTTTTTTTTTTTGCATGCTAAAACAACTTATACCGACTCAACTAGAAGTTAGAACAACCCTTTTTTCCCCTGCTATTTTATTGAATTCTTATGTTTTCTTCTTCTTGTTTCTTGTTTTATAGATCTATATATATATATATATATATGAAGAATTTAAAGCCCATGGTAATGGTTGCAAGCTACGTCAATAGTTTCCAACTGCCAACTACCTTTAAATACTATACTTTTCTTATAAAAAAAATATTGAAAGATATGGTACACCAACGATTCGTTCTCCGTGATTTTTTCCCCTCAAAAATCCTTTCTGTCCAAGAAAGTGACACTCAAATCTTCATCTTTTTTCCACTTTTCTTCTTCAAACCCCCCACAAATTAATGCTCTAAACTCATTTAGTTTTTTTTCTTAATTATATTTTTTGGATTGTTGTTGTTTACTCACTCAAAGCTCTTAATTCTGCCAAATGGGGTTCTTGGTTGTTGAGCTACAACTCATCTGATTTTGCATTGACTTATTATTTGCTTTACATCATGGGCACCTCGTTTCCATTTCCTTTAGCTTTTGCATTTCTGGGTTTCTTTTTTATATGATGTTGGCCTCTAGATTCTATCTCTTTGTCGTTTGTCCTTTGTGTGTGTGTTGGAAACTGAAACATTAGTAAAAAGGTAAGTTCTTTCTTTGAAATTGTTCCATTTCTGTAGGAAAAGTGTTTGAATTTATGCTTCTTTGGTCTTTCACAGCTCAAAAATGTTGTTGAAAGTTCACATCTTTGTCAATATTTCTTGGTGGTTTGGTAAAGATTTCCTTTTGAGTTATTACACAACATAATTGTGGATTTCACATTGTTGAAGAAAAAAAAAACTGGGTTTTGATCTTAGACATGTTATGTAATTTAGCTGTTGTTTGAGTTGATCATGTTGTCTTGTTTCATGTTATGGATTTTTGCTGTTATGTTGATAGTTTCCATTGATTAATTTGTGTTAATTTGCAGTGAGGGCGGCAATGAAGTGTTTTAGTTTCTCTGGTAAAGAGAAGAATGGTAAACCGAAAACTACGAAGTTTGTTTCGGTTCGATCTTCCGAATCTGTTTCGATGTCGATGGATCATGAAATGAGGAGATCAGGGTCTGAGTTTAATTCTCAGAATGTCTCGGATATTAGCAGCACTGAATCTTTGACCACGAAGAACTGGTTTGCTGCTTTGTCTCAAAGACAAAGTAATCTCAGAGAGTTCACATTCCTGGAGTTGAAGGATGCAACAAAGAACTTCAGCCGGTCCTGGATGATCGGAGAAGGTGGATTCGGCTGTGTGTATCGAGGTGTAATCCGAAGCACCGATGCTTCCAACAAGAAACTCGATATTGCTGTTAAACAACTCAGCAGAAGAGGATTGCAGGTGAACTTTCTGCTTCTCTAACACAGTACGCAGTGTGATTGTATTTATTACATCGGCACGATTTTCTCTAGTTTGCGAGTGAATTAGCAAATTTGGTATCATATCTATGCTGTTAAGATATAATTTACATGGAGGGGAAATCGATAGTTTGTTCTACGGGCCGAATTTCAGTGCTTCATATGTTTCTTAAGATCATTGTACATGAATAAAGATAATATAATGCTGTTATTCTAAGGAAATACATATAGTTTCGTTTATCCGAACTGAATGATATACTCTATGAATGCCCGGTTATCTCGTTAGCACATCCTTTCCTATGACATCACCGGATTCGATTGTTGACACTATGAAGCATTTTACTGAGTTCAAAGGCCTCGGTATATTAGTGTAGTCGTATCGATGCCCTTTTCCTAGACTTGAGCTAAACTGTTTCACCATAGACTAATGCATCTTGATTCTTCCGGTTTAAGATTGCGAACTTATTTTTTACGTTTTTGGTGAGAATTGGTTGCGAAAAACCGAAAGCTCTGATGATTTAATAGGTTCCTATGATATGTTCGTTTACAGGGGCACAAAGAATGGGTGACTGAAGTTAATGTTTTAGGCGTAGTCGAACACCAAAATCTTGTCAAATTGTTGGGTTACTGTGCTGAGGATGATGAAAGAGGGATACAGAGGCTACTGATATATGAATACATGCCGAACCGGAGCGTGCAGGATCACTTGGCGAGCCGGTTTCGAACAACTCTTCCTTGGGCCACAAGAATGAAAATCGCTCAGGATGCTGCTCGTGGCTTATCGTACCTCCACGAAGGAATGGATTTTCAGGTTTGTTTTACTTCTCAGTAGTTATAACATTACGGAAATTGATAACTATGATGCTTCGTTTTGTAATCGAAACCCAAAGTCACCTCATTGTTACTTTTTGGTTTATGATTGCTACAGATCATCTTCAGAGATTTCAAGTCTTCAAACATACTCTTGGATGAGCATTGGAATGCAAAACTCTCGGATTTCGGGTTGGCCAGACTGGGGCCTTCAGATGGATTAAGCCACGTTTCAACTGCAGTAGGTTCGAAGTTGCTATAAACTATGTTACTCGGACTTCTTATTAATCAAATATTTCTGGATTTTGTATTCCTTTGCCAACAACTTTATGCAAAATATTCATACGCATGCTTGTTTTATGAAAATAGAGGTACCGATTTGTCCCGGTTTTGAGCAGGTTGTAGGAACCATTGGCTATGCAGCTCCTGAATACATTCAAACCGGCCGCATCACGACAAAAAGCGATGTATGGAGCTATGGAGTTTTCCTTTATGAGCTCATAACTGGTAGGCGTCCATTGGATCGGAACCGACCCAAGGGTGAAGAGAAACTCTTGGAATGGGTGAGGCCACACCTATCTGATAAGAAGAGGTTCGTGCTGATCTTGGACCCCAGGCTTGAAGGCAAGTATTCCCTCAAGTCTGCTTGTAAACTCGCACTGGTAGCCAACAAATGCTTGTCTCGGCAGGCGAAACAACGCCCCAAAATGAGCGAAGTTCTACAGATGGTGAATGAAATCATGGAAACTGAAGATATGGTAAGCCCTCAACCTGCTACAAAGAGTTCAATTCGGAAACACGGTTCTGAACCATCGAAAAGAGAGCGCTTGAAAAGAAGGTTCGTTGATCTGATAACCGGGGACAAAGGGTGTTCGGTTTGGCGAACATGGAGACCAAAGATAATGAGAACTACATAAACAGAACTATTTAGTCTGAATTTTGTCGAGTATATTCGAGTAAGAACAATTGTAAAGGTTAAATGGAGATAATCAACTGCAAGTTCTATGTATAGGTTGTGTTTCTGTAGGAAGTTTCATATATATATATATATTAAATTTAACATTAATGCTAAATTAATCAAACAAACAAAATGCTTGACAAAAGAAGCTTTAAAAAAAATCAAGAGAAAAGACATCACTGTTCATTTCTCTAACAAAATTCCAGAATTCACTCAAAAATTTGGAAATTGTAAAAAGTTCACAAAATGAGGAAATTTAAATTAAAATTATCCATTGCTTAAATTCTCAATAATCTTGGTGAGTGCTGAGTATGTTCCAAAACTTGATGAAACTACTCCCACTGCAATGATTATAATACAAATTGCAGCCTGTAATAATAAAATGGAAAGATTTTCAGCAAAATAAAGTATTTGTGCATCACATTCATGTTCGATAAATACCCGTGTTCGAAACTCGTGCATGTATTATACGATCGTACCTGAAAACGGCCTACTTTCCCCCTCAGGATGCTTAAATAACAGGCAGGAGGAAGTATCAAGGTCTGCAATGGAAGTAAATTATATTAAAAAGAACAGTAGTCTTTAAGTTCTATGTTTATTTCAGCTAAGTAGCATCCGTGATTAACAAGGGCAGAAAGATAACTTACGACGAGCATTGTGAGTAAAGATCCTATCAGCGGCACACCAAGCCTGCAACGAACAATGAAAAATATCCGATTATAACCCGGAAATTTCAATGAAATTCCAAGAGGTTTTGCTATTTGAAAATGAAAGGTGGGATGTAAAGAAGCTTACCGGAGAAGGGAACGCTGAGACCGACGAGCAAGGTCGACATCACCAATAATGTTCGAATCAGGATAGGGTAGATGTGAGACTTGAGATGGTGTGATGGTAACAATTCCTCAAGACTCATTGCTACTGGAGACAAGGTTAATGCATACGTTTGGTCTTATTAAGGCAAAACATTCATTACCCTCATATATATATGTGTGTGTTTCAGTATCTCGTACTTACACTCGAGTTCGAGTAATATAGTTATAAAGAAAAGGATATTTGGTAAATGGGTTGACAATCTGCAAAAGAACAAAAATGTTTATATATTAGTTTAACAGTAATGATCGGCTATGTTACTCTAACTCTTATTTTCCTTAAAGTACTTATGTCCGACATATTTGTAATTAAGAATAGAACAGCGTACCGTCGCCCAAACAGCGATCTTCGAAGCAATCAGATCTTTAGGCATGTTAAGTGTAAACTGTGACTCCGTTGCTTCTCCGAACATCTTGTACCCCATAACTGCAGTTCCAGCATATAACAGAGTACAGATTCCAAAACTGCAAGGAAAATTAAAACCAAAGATGACAATATTAGATACAATGCAACACATTGCATGGTCAATTTTTCGAGTGCAGCTGTGCACCGACGAAAGGATCCGAGAAACAGTAACACCACAAATGGATTCGATGAGCTTTAGTTTACCATGATAAGAGTACTGAGGAGAATTGAGCTGGTTCTGACATTGAAGTGTATATATTCGGGAAAACAGCATGTCCCGAATAGCAGAAACCGTAGAGTCCGACAGCGACCGGAAGATTAGCCAAATTCAGTGGTGTCCCTTTGTTGTGGAACCCAACTTGATCTACCAAGCCAACCCAAAACAAGCAAAGTACCACCAAGAATGATGCAACGACTCCACCGGCTGTAAAAACGGACACAGATTCCACTTAGACAACCTCAAACTATGTCACAGAAAGGTAGTGAAACTACCAATTTTACTACAGAACAGTTTGTTTTATCACCGAGATGTAACTAAGGACACTGAGGTCTCTGAGCCAAGCAGTAAGAAGAACGGCAAGGGTCGTCATCAAACAGAAAAATGATGCGAGTTCAACTCGAATCCGCCCAAACTAAGATGTGCATTTGGGAATAAGGATGATAAGTTATCACCCTCTAGAATTATATAGTCAACACAAGAAGCCTACATTGAAGATTGTAAGAGTAAACTCACTGGTATAGTACAGAATCAATGTTCAAAAGAATATATGTGATATGTCACATACATACATATGTACATACATATATAATACATAATTATTTCAGGAAAAGACAGCTGTACTTACATATAATTCCACATACAAAATTATCTGCACCCACAGAAAAAGAAGCAAGAGCAAAATTAACTCAGTGGTCATACAGATTTCGTAAAGTGTGAACACTAGTATTTCGAGAAAAATGAAGAATCAGAACAGTGTAGAGATTATGGCTTACAGAAAGGGTGATTCTACCGGCGGCACCAAACGCAGCTTGGCCGATGTCTGGGTAAGTTTCAAGCACTGCAAATGTTAATAGTATTATAAGCCCTAACCATCCTCCTTCTTTGGCTGCATATGGGGTGGAAAGGATTCCAACTCCACATAGCACATTAATCCTCGCACAAAAAACCACATTCAAATTACCAACTAAAATGTGAAATTTTAGCTTGTTTTTTAACAAATATTAACCAATCATTTCTCTAATGATTACATTTTCTTGGTCATCAAATATAATCTTATTAACAAGTTGATATGTCATGTGCACCATGTGACATGGAAGTCATGCCACCTCATCATATAGTTTTTTTTTCATTGGGAAATACATGGCATGTCCATGCATGACAACATTAGAGAGCAATGGACTGAAATGGCAATCATGGATCCAAAAATTAGAATAAAATATTTAACTAAAATATTATAAAGAAAAATCCTTAAACTACTTCTATTTTTTTTAATCATTTGTATCTGACTCATTGACCAAACTAATCTAGATTGTATTTTGCAGAGGTTAAATATGAGAGCGATTCTCCTGATTCAGTTTTTTCCATTCACAACACCATAATTTGAACACTTAACCTTGCTTAAGGAACATAACATCTCACCCTGTTAGACTAATTTATTATTAGTAGTAACTACAAGTATAATAAATAATGGATAAGGATATATAACAAATCTAAGGTGTGGGTTTTAAGCCATGTGATGTAAGGAGGGGTGGAGAGATGGTGATAATGGGATTTGTCTCTTTTAGTTTTTTAAATGATGTGATGTGTTCCCACATATTTAACCACATATCACTCATTTTTGGGTGTCTCCCCTTTCATTGCAAAAGCCAATAAAGGTGTGGTAAGTATTTATCGGTCGGATCAAATTAAAAATAATAATAAAATATTATCTTATAATTGAATTAGAATGCTCAAAAAATAGATCGAGCTATCCGAACTACTCATACAACTCTTGAAAAAGTCTAATTGGTGGTTGTATTGTAACCATTCTTAAATGACAAGTGAAGTGACCACATAAATCAATTTCTATAGGTGAAACCAATTTGAAGGCACTTTTGGTTTATTCCAATACCAATAATTGGTTTTAATAAGGTTCTGCTCACGTTCGAATCTTAAATCTATTGAATACTACTATTTTTAGAAAAAAAATTGTATGAATTAACTGAATTAAGTTACGAATTTGAGGTAGAACTAACCATTCATCACTGCTTGACCATAGGTGCTCTGGCGACCGAGGGGGATTCCATGGGCATGGTCAACCTCGTATACTTTGTCATCGTACCGATTGTTTCCTAGACGGTGGTGCAGTCACTAAAGAGTGCGTACTACGTTTATGAGGCTGTATTTCATCGTCTACCGACGGTGGTAGCAAAAGTTTCCTCACCGGCGCATGTAGTGTTTCCGGTGTAAATCTTCGGGTCCATGATGACCCAAGAAACGAACTCCCGAGTCTTGACAGTGTAGGAGTGCCCAAGAACCCAATGGTGGGAGATGGTACACTACTATACATATCAATAGACTGCCTGAACATGGAAAATTAACATAAAACCATCAGCTTTTCGAATTTTTATGTAGAATTTATGTTACTTAGAATTCAGATGTGAGTGTCGGATTACTCGAACATTAATATTTAAAAACAGAGCACCTGTAACTTTGAGGCCATTGAGTGGCCTGAGAACTGGGTTTGTTCTGCTGCAGATTTTCAGCCGAAGAAAAAGAACCATAAGAGACATGTCCATCATCTTCTTCCCGTCTGTTAAACTCTAGTTTCTCCATGTCTTCTTCTTCATCTTCGCTCTCGATGTAGAAACTCTGATCCGAAACCGAATTTCTTCATCCTGTAAATTCCTCAAAATAAACACATTGACAATTTATGTCCGCGAACATAACAGATGTTATTAGTAGTCGAAATCAGAAAATAAAGAACTTAGACCGTACCTTATATGGTAGTAATATTCAATTCTTCTCAGTGATATGGCAAGTAGTTTTCACCTAAAAATATCAATAAATCGGATAAGGTTAATCAAGTCGTTTAGAAATTTGCTTGAATGAGGAAAATCGAATATTCCAATGCAAAGGCACGCCATGTTTTTAGGGAATTGAATTTGAAATTTTCAAAAATGTTGGTGAAGGTTTAGAGAATCAAACTCAGTTTTCTCGGCAACCAAACAGAAAAACCTTGAGTGCATTGAACAAGAGAACTCTAAAAAACTGAACTTTTCCAGGAAATTTCTGGGTTCAATCAAACAGAAACCATTGGCCTTACGGAAAACCTGTGTCTTGATAAGAGAAATCCTTTTTCTTAACATATGATACAAAAATGAATTGGGTTTTTTTCTGGAGATGAAGATCTGAATCAAGAACAAATATATAAGAAAGCAACCACACAGAAAATGAGATAGAAGTTGTCTGCTATGACTTAAACTGAGTGATACATTAGATTTAAACCAAAGTTATTTACATGAAAGATGAAAAGTTATTTATGTGAATCATGAAGAACAGACAGATTCATGAATCATGCGGAAGAAAGGCATTTTCCCATTTTTGGTATTTGCATTAGAATGCAAAGCTGTAAAATAAAATCTGCCATTCGGGTATATTTAAAATATAATTATGATAAGGGTATATTTTTTAAAAAAGTAATTAAAAATAATAAATAATTTATGTCGAAATAACATCGATATATGAATCCAACGAGTAGTTTCAGTAGAGAAGTAGATGATATTCATCTTAGGATATCCGAATTATCTGTGTTAAACCAGCTTTATTTGCAAAGTATGCGTATGTTATTAAAGAGTTAAAAAAAATATAAATAAATATTATCTTGTAATCATCTTTTAAAAAAATAATATTTTAAATACGATTATAACACGAAGAATTTGGGAGCGGCTAGAATTGTTTGTCCAATTATTTCTCAACCCAAACATGGTGCCACATTATTGTGACAAGTTGAGTAAGTTAAGGATAAGAAAGTGTTAAAACAAATCAAATAAATCTTATCGAAAAAATTATCCATTAAATGGTAAATAAATTCTTATCTACTTATCAATTTTTTATACATTTTTCATAAAAAATTCACCAGCTAATTTTTATTATAAATTATCAAACAATTTTCAAAATTCACAAATATGAATTTATTTTTCCGATATGAATAAAGTAAAAGAAATTTGGTTTTCTTCTCTTATTGTCTTCCTTTTAACGTTTTGATTTCATCGTCAAAAAATTATTTATGACACATTATATTATTATATAATACATATCAATGCTTACATGACAAATAATAATTTTATAAAAGTTTTATTAATGTGGGATATGATTTTCATATACTAATAATTTGAGGATGATATTAAAAAGTTCAAAAGTTTTGGAGACTATTTTAGAATGATAGTCATAGTTTCGGAATGAAATTGGAATGTTTAAAAGTTTGGAGCCAATTTAGAATAAGAGTCATAATTTGAGGGTAAAATTAAAATGTTTTAAAGTTTGAGGATCAATTTAAAATAAAGGTAATTGTTTGAGGATGTATGATGTAATTTACTCTACTACTAATATCCCTATAGGGATATTTTTTAACTGTATTGTATATTTTTATTCAAATATCATTTGAATGTGTTTATTCAATATTCGAATGGATGAGTAAAAAAATCGATTAAACTGAATTAATCGATTTTTTAATTTATTCGGTTTCAACGATTAATTCAGTTCAATTTTGATTTTGAAAATCCAAATCAAATTAAATGTTTAAATTTTTTTAAGTAATAAACTATGCATATATGTTTAATTAATTTAATTTAAATACAAAATTACATAGTCAAATATGAAATAACTCAATCTAATTATTTAATTAATTTCATATAAATGTTTAAATTTACAATTATTGTTTTTTATTTTATAAATAAATAAATCTTAAAAAAGTGAAAAATAAAATGATAAATTTGAACTAATTGATTTAGTCGATTATTTCAGTTCGATTCGGAACAAATTTGGTTTGATTACTTTGATTTGGCTTAAAGGTGTAAAAAGCCCATAAAGTTTTGGGAAAAAATCAATTAAGCTCATGAACTTTTTTTGCACCAAATCAAGCCCTTGAACCAATAAATTGAATTGGTTAAGTCTTTTGACCATTAAATATTGAAATTTTTTACTTTAGATATTACTGTCACATGGTAAACTACACTTCTATCAGGTGGATTTACATTTTTTAAAAATATATTTTAATATTTTTATAAGTTTTTTTTAAGAATTTTAGGACTTTTAAAGACATTTTTAAATAAAACAGAAAATTCTGAAAATGTAAGGTGACAACAGTGTGACACAACACGTTGCACCAGTTGATAAAAAATCGTTAGATTCAATTATCAATGTTGATCAAAGGACTTAATTGATTCAATTTATTGGTTTAAGTACTTATTTGTGTGCAAAAAAATTCAAAAATTTAATTATTTTTCTTCAAAAATTCAACTGCTTTACAATTGTGTTAGAGATTCAAATTTGGAAGGCTTTACAATCATTTTTGAAATAGTTTTTCAAACCCAAAAAAGAAAGTTCTCTACATAGAGTCTAGAGATTCATAATATCAAAAATCCATAGAAAATTCCAAAATTTAATTGTTAATTATTAAAGGTAGAATAATCTTTCTAACTAGTGGCGTAATTTGGCGTAAAAGTTCGAGGGGTCTAACTTAAATTTTTTAAAAAATTGGAGGCTTAAATGAAAAGTTTTAAAAAAAATTGAGGGTTTAACTAAAATTTTTAATAATTTTAAGAGATTTAACAAAAAATTTAAAAAAAAATTGAGAGGAAATTTAAATAAAAAATATTCAAAAATTTGAAGCTTAATATGAATTTTTAAAAATCTTTAGGGGTCAAATTAAAATTTTTAAAATTTTGTATAATAGTACATTTAATCATCTATATTTACACATTCAATCAATTTAGTCCTAATTAAAAAATTCACTAAATTTAACCTTCGTTATTTACATATTCTTTTAGTTTGGTCCTTGAAACAAAATTCCAAAGTTGTTCCACTTGGGCAATAATTGAATTTGCTGAAACCCTAGGTCTGTATCAAATCTGTGAATAAATTTATCTTACTTTGTTTTGTATATTTCTATGAATTTTTAGTTAGTTGTTTTGAGTTGATGAACTTTGATTATGCTTTTAGTATTAGATTAGTTGTTTTGTAGAGGAAATGTGAAAACTTTGTAGAAATTTTTTGAATGCTATGTTATTTGATAGTTAATAAGTTTGAATTTGCTGCGATAGTTACAATTTAGACTATTTTGAATCTTTCTTTAAAATCAGGAAAATATATAAGGATTCGTACTGATTCATAAAATTAATTGTAGTAAAGATGAGTACTAAATTTATATGTTTTTTTTTGGCTGATTGGAAGCAGAAACTGAATTTTTCAGCGGTAACGAAACGCCCGTTTGAAGGCTAAATTTGGTGAGACAACAAGAACCAAAGCCTGTTTGGTGGCCTGCTCAGCAACATTTTTTTATTTAGAGCTGAAACGCCTGTCCCATAAACGTTGCTGAACGGGGCCTTAGTTTACACTGATTTTTGGTTAGCTTTTCGAGTGCATCTACTAGTTAAGTTTCATGCCATACAAAATTTGCTAGTCTTTAGATTTCTATTTGCTATATGGGGAAAATCATTTTTTCATAGGCTTTGCTAGCTAGTTTCTGCTTATTCAAATAGTTCACTCACAAAGTACTTTGTGTGATATGCAAGGTCTTCTCTGCTATTACCTTGAAGAAGTCAAGGAACTTGTAGACTGTTGTGCGTTAAAGAAAAGAATATGTTGCCTAATTGGAAGAAGCTCCGCAGTAGAAAAGAATATGCTAAAGAAAAATTTTCTGGAATGTAGTGGAACAATTTTGGAATTTTACTTTAAGAGCCAAGGAGCAAGTTTACATACCGTCGAGTGGATGCCACCAATGGTCGCATAAAGTATAAGATCGAAGAAAGCTTTATAGTTCCAATAGCCAACACAATTATTTATCCACAGACAGTGATGATCCTGCGTTCGATTTAGCATTAGAAACCATCATGGTGAAACAAAAACTATTCACTTATATAGAAATTGCTTAAAGATACCATGTCCTACCATCCTTAGTATGCATCTTTTGCAAACCCGGCAATGATGAGTCCTCGGAGGCTTATACGCAGCACATTTGTCACAGTATTTCGACTGTAGAACCTAAACCATCCGTAACAGAAGTCAGATCATACAATGAGTTTGTTTGTTAAAGTGGAAAACGATCCTCAGAGGACGGATGGTCTTTTGGCCTCTAAAACGAACACATCAACAGTATTTCGATTCTAAAACCTATATCATCCCTTACCGAAGTCAAATTACACAATGTAAGTTTGTTAAGGTGGTACAAGATCCTCCATCGATATAAAACAAGAGTCGCCCTTTCGACACTGAGGCTCTTTTTCTCGATAAAGAGATATACTTCGCAACGGACACGACAATCTTTGCATCAACAAAATGATCAACTACAGATTCTATTACTACATAAATCATAGGGGTATAAATAAACAGAACATTTGACAATTTGTTTCTATAATGTTTGTTTATATTTGTTTATTAAGCTAAACAAATGAGTATGAACAAAATTTTTATGTTCATCGTGTTCTGGTCAATGGTCAGGGAGAAAGGTTAGAATCTTTTGATCAAATGTCTGCTGAATCTGTGCAATTCTTTACTAAGCTCATAGGGTCTAAGGATGCAAAAGTTGCTGGATGCAATGTGGATTTGTTGAAGGACATTTTGCAATACTCTTTACCTGAGGATGCTGGTGAGGCTTTGACAAGAGAGATTACTGCAGAAGAGATTGCTTTTTTCTCCCAGGTGAATGGCAAGGCCCCCGGTCCTGTTGGTTATTCTCCTTTCTTTTTCAAGAAGGCCTGACAGATTGTTGGGTCTGATGTGGTGGCAGCTGTTAAATTTTTCTTTGATTCACCGAAGCTTCTGCCTGCTTTTAATTCTACCTCCTTAACGCTTGTCCCTAAAGTTCCAAATCCTTGTGAGATGAAGGATTTCAGACCTATTGCTTGCTGTTCAGTGGTGCACAAGGCCATTACTAGGATTTTGGTTGATAGGCTTATGCCTTACCTGCCAGGCATGATCTCTTCGAACCAATCTGCATTCATCAAGGGCAGGTGCATCTCTGATAATACACTGTTGGCTCAGGAGTTGGTCAAGGGTATGCAAGAGCATCTCTCTCTCCAAGGTGTACTCTTAAGGTGGATTTTTAAAAAGCCTTTGACAGCTTATCTTGGAGTTTCATTCTTAGTTTGTTAGAGGCTCTGGGCTTGCCTGAGAAGTTCAGGGAGTGAATTAGGGTGTGTCTTACTACCTCTAAATTCTCAATGACATTCAATGGGAGCTTGACTGGATACTTTGAGGGGGCCAGAGAGGGATCAGGCAGGAGGATCCCCTCTCACCCTATATTTTTGTGATGGCCATGAACTGTTTATCAAGATTGCTGGATATTGCAGCCTCTAAAGGTGTATTCTAGTTCCATCCAAAGTATGGGAAGCTTGGTCTTACTCATCTTTGCTTCGCGGATGACCTGCTTATATTTTGCAAAGACACTTTGGACTCGGTTGTGGGTGTGTAGTGTGTGCTGGCCAAGTTCTATGACTTCTCGGGGTTACAGCTCAATGTTGCTAAGAGTGAGCTTTTTATCTCGAGGGCCAAGCCTGATGTAGTGGAAACAATTATACAGGGAACTGGCTTTAGACTGGGATCCCTACCAGTTAGATACCTGGGAGTGCCATTAGTCACATGTAAGTTCAATGAGGGGGATTATCATGCTTTGTTAGATAAAATAAGGGCTAAGCTGGGGCAATGGTCAACTAAACATCTTAGTTTTGCAGGTCGATTATAGTTAATTCGATCAGTACTGTATGGTGTGTTAAATTTTTGAACTCGACAGTTTATTTTACCTAAATCCGTGTTAGGGAAGGTTAACCAACTTTGCTCTCGCTATTTCTGAAAGGGGAGTGATACCCCTGCTACTGGTGCAAGGGTGCAGTGGCATTAGATATGTTCCACGAGGGCTGAGGGAGGGCTTGGGTTATATGACCTGGTCTGTTGGAGTAAGACTTATATTATCAAGTTGATAAAGACTCTTTTGGCAGATGAGGGCTCTTTATGGGTTGCCTAGATTAAAGCGTATGTGATTCAAGGCCAGGATTTTTGGACTCTTGAAGCTAGAAACTCGATGAGCTGGTGCATACGCATGATTCTTAAAATGAGAGGCGAGGCAGCTTGTGTGTTTGCCCATGTTCCTGATCTAAGTACTCTTACTACTAAGATTATATGGGATGGGATTCGAGTAAGAAATGATAGAGTTACTTGGCAGGAGTTGGTCTGGTTTCCACAACATGCTCTTAAGCATGCCATCATTACCTGGTTTGCAATTCTGGGCAGACTCCCAACTAGGGATCGACTCTAAAAGTGGAGAATTGTTTCTGATGCAACCTGTGTTTTCTGTGAGCAACATAACGAGTTAGGGATCATCTGCTTTTTGAGTGTAGCTTTGCTAGTGCTGTTTGGTTGCGTGTTCTATCTTTGTATAGTGTTTCCAAATCTATCATGAAGTGGAAAGATGAAGTTGCTTGGGCCATTCTGGCTATGAAGGGAAAGACTTTGAAAGCTTTCATTCTTAAGATTGCATGGAATGCGACCATCTACACTCTCTGGGAGGAAAAAAATCGTAGGGTTTATCGTAATCAATCTCGTACATTTACTGAGATTCTTGATGTAATTACAGGGATTGTTCGGGTTAAAGTTGCACATAGGGATATAGCTAAATTTACATTTGTTCATTCTTCAATTTGTATAGCGCGGGGGCTTGTCTGAGTTTAAGACTGTAATTGGTTCTTCGTAGCAAGTTTTCTTGCTTGAGATGAAATGAAAGTAAACAGTTATCTAAAAAAAATTATGTTAATAAAGGTGTATTCGGTTAATTTATGTTCACAAACAAACACGTTTATCTACTCGTTTATAAATTCATTTACCCGATTCTTCTTTTTCTTTTATTTTTTTACAATTTAATTGACCTTTTAAAATTAAATAAACAAACATGAACAGAGTCCATGTTCATTCAATATCAGTTCATTTACACTAATAATAAATGATAACCCTCTCTCCTCAACTTCCATCAAACATTAGGAAAATCCTATGGAACAGCAAAATTAAGGGCCAATACAGATTCAATCAGCAAAAAAACCCCTTATTTCCTAGATTTTTCAATAAAAAAGAGTAAAAAACCCAGAAAAATCTACCATTAAGACCCAGAATTTCATTTCATTCCATTCCAATTCCGTCATCTTCCTACTCTATAAGGAAAACCCAAATAACATCAAAACTCGATCAGGCCAAAAACTCAAAACTTTCCCCGAAAGACCATTGATTCAATACATAATTTAGAAAAAGAAGAAGGGAAAAAATCTTACATTTTTCTTTGGGTCTTGATCCGATGCAAAAGAACTACCTTCAACATCAGGAATATAAGACAAGGGAACACGGCCTGGGTTGGTAAGAACACCGACGAGGAAAGATAGGAGACAAAGAGAAGCCACGAAACTGAAGATTGCGTTGTTTAAAGACCCGGCGGAGGTCTGCAAACCGACCCAATCTTCGATGAAAACGAAAACTGTGATGTAATAAACGAAACCCATCAGGAAAAACGCGGAAAAAACTGGAATCGAGAGGAATTTTTTCAACTTCATTTTTGGAGATTTGTTGTTTGAGAAGAACAGAGCCGTTAAAGTTTTTGGCCGTTGATAGAGAACATTAATTTCGTAAATTACTTTTGCAAGACGGGTCGAACCCACTTAATCGGGTTTTGGGCCGCTAGAGTCGGTTCGTTAAGAACTCAAGCAGAGTTTAAACTTGAGTCGAGTTTAATCAAATCGAGTGTTGACCGAGTTTTGACTGAGTCAGACTCGAGTAGCTCGCGATCTGTCATGTCTCATTTAAAGCCCTATTAGGAAAAAACTTTGATACACAAGTTGTGTTACCTAAAATTTACACAAGCTTGTTAATTTTAGGGTCCATGGTGTTAGTTTAGAGTTTAGAGATTTAGGTTGATGGGTTTAGGATTTAGATTTTAGGGTTTAGGGCTTATGTTTTAGGGCTCATGTTTTAGGGTTTTAGGTTTAGGAATTTAGATTTTAAATTTAAAAAATTATATAGTATATTATATTTTTGAGTAGCTCGTAAGCTTTTCGAGTCGAGTATCGAGGAGCTCGACTCGGCTCGTTATGAACTTGAGTCGAGTTTGAGCTCGAGTTAAGTATTGCCCGAACTTTGATCGAATCAAACTCGAATAGCTCGTGATCTATCTCGTCTCGTTTTAAGCCCTAGTTAGAATCAACCTAAATATCTCCCAAGGCCCTAGCATGGGCAACCATGGCAAAAAAATAAACAAAATTAAACTCATTAGAGTATTATACAATACAACCAAAAAGATTTTACATCGAGACATCTTTAATGATTAGAACAGAATTTGAGTCATAAACTCTAACATAAATTTTCAAAGATTAATTTTGGAGTATTTTTATATCTTCATAAATTAAATCAGATTAAGATAAAATTTAGTCACAAACTCTATCATAGACTTTGATCTAAACTTTCTCCATTCTCTTCGATATATTGTTTATTATTTTTAATTCAACCGAGAAACACTGCAATTCAATGTCGTTCATAAGAATATATGGATTTAAAATTTGTAATAGTTGAAAATAAGTACATGAAACCTTAATGGTTACCACCAAGCACTTTGTCGCCTGATTAAACTTGTATGGTCTGAAATGGGGACGTACAATGTTAATGGTTATGATCATTCAATTCTCACCAACGTCTCCTTTCGGTTTCCTACTGTGTTTTTTTGTATCATCGTGGCCTGCCATGGGGGACCATTGCAGCCCTACTGCACAAGTTCGTGGCCAAACGAAGACTAAATTTGTTCCGACCTAGAAAATGTTGTTCTGAAATTTAAGAGAAGAGTTTCTTTACGATAAGATTGGGATAATAGTGAATTTTGACGGTTAATCTTTTATGATTTAGTTGGAGAGTCGCAATTGATAGTTTGAGGAGAGAAAAGAAAGAAAAAAAAGAATAGAGAGGAAGGTGAACAATGGTCTAGGCATCCATAATCGTCATTTCATTGGGGTTTGCGTGGCCATTTATATGCCCCTAACAATAGAGGCGTGGCAGACTTAAGATTGATGGCTATTGAGAGTCGATAGCAATAGATTCAACTGTCAAATAATAGAGTCAAATGATAAGTTAAATAGACTTAATACCTACGTTCGTACTCAAGGTAGTGATCCCTATGGCATGCATGCTCTTGTTCTTTTTAAGGCACCATCTAACCAAAGTAGTGTGTGTGAGGGGGGGGGGGACCATGGGATTCTGCCTGATTCATTGTCTTAAATTTGATGTGTGACGCATAAGGCTTGAAGGTATCGAGGAGGACATGTAGAAATTAAGCTGCCTACGTAGCACCTAATATATTCAATGAATAGTGGTAGGTGATGTAGAAATTATACCGAACCATTTTGATTTTTTTATATAATCATCGGAGAGGACGGTTTAAAGATTTAGGGGTTATGTATAATTTATTAATGTTAGACTCTTAATTTAAAAAAAATATATCAAATGCTTAGTTATTTGTTTTGTGTGTGGTAGACTAGCTAACTTTTAACTAAAAATGAATGTAAAAAATTCAAAATCTATGAAGTACATCATTCAATATATCATGGTAGACATGGATTTTATAGACGCAGTTCGATTGCTCCATGATAAGTCATCTCGACAAGAATCACCCACCCTACTCTTACATATTCTTGAGTTGAGGCAACTAGGGGTGTTCCAAAACACTTGACTCGGGTGACTCGGCATGTTGACCAGACGATCCTTACTATTAAAAATTGGGTATTTTTTTTAAAAAAATTACTGGATCAATGATTTTTTTTGAGTAGTCAGGTCGGGTATGGGCCATATTTTTTTTATAGTCGGGTACTCAACCTTATCCGATACTTTTAATAAATATAATTTTAAATTTTATTTTATTTTATTTTAGGTTCTTAACATTTTACCCTAAAATTAAATTTAAATCTCTAAATTCTTTCTATTTTTATTATGTATTTTTAAATTTTAGATTTTTCAAAAATATTTGTATTAATTTGTCAATATGAGATTCAAAGGAAAAAATCACAATCGAGAATAATATTTTTAGTGCATTCTTTTGGTGATATGCTTTAATATATTAAAACTAACTTCAAGTCACTAATTTTTATGTTTAGAATATGTATTATAAACTTTTAAATTTTATGCATTTTCTATGTAATTTTAAAAAAAATTGAATTGAAAAAATATAAAAAATGTGAATCATGTACCTAATACATAATTTTACGAGTACTCAACTGTCGCGAGCCAATAAATATACTACCCAAAGAATTGAATACTCGACATCTCAATTGTCCGGATTTGAACACCCTTAGTATTTAGTAACAACTCAATTGAAATGTTCGGATCCAGCATGTATCTCGTGATGGAAAACGTGTATTTGATAAATTGGGAAAGCTTGCATATTCTATTTCTACGTATTTTGATGTTCATCATTTGTCCGTACAACCGGTTGCAGTCTTAGGCCTCTTGCATGAGGATGTCTTTTGTTAGTTTACTAATGTTTTAGGAGCATGTTGCTCTCTTCTTTTATCATAAAAAATCTATGAATTATTAACGAATTTGGTACAAGTGGTAATCAGTTTGGTATCGTTTAAGCAGATTTCAAATTCGAGGCGTTGTTTATGTAGAAAACCCTACGAACTGAGAGAACATCAAAAAAAATCTATGAATTACATCAACATTTTATTTTCTTTGTGTGCTTTGCCACTAGTTTATAACTAATCTTCCTTTCAACCTAACTTACTCCATTTATAACTACATGATTCAAACCTCGAACAATGTTTAAAAAAACCCAACGTTTTATCTCGTTAGATCGATCGGTAGTTGGTAATCATTTTTATCTTAATTTGAAATAATATCACATTTAGTATTTCTACTTTGATAAAATGTCTAATCTAGTATGTATTTTTAAAATGTCCAATATAACATATGTACGTTGACAAATTGACAAATACAATACATATTCATTTAAAATTTCTTATTGTACTTCGATAAAATATATCTAATATAATATTTGAACTATCATTTTATACGTTGTTATAGCATAATATATTAACATTGTCAATAAATTGATTTGGCAAAATAAAACATCATATATTTAAATAAAATAAAAAATTTGAAATTTTAGCATTATAAATAAAATAAAATAAATCGAAAAAATTACTTTATAATAAATTTAACCCTGATAATTATAAATAGAGACAAAACTATGTCCCCTCCCCCAAAGATTTTTTTTTTTACTTTTGTCCCCCTATTTAATTTTTTTTAAAATTAGTTTATTTATGAATTTGACTACCTAACTTTCAAACATTTATAGTTTACCTACCAATTCTAAATCCCGGCTCCGTCTCTGATTCTAAAAATATCAATTTCTATCCAAGTTTAAGGATCAAAACTTAGACATGTGATATAAGATTGTACAAATCTCTATATTATTTCGATCTTTATATTTTTAAATGATTATAAAGATCCTTATGTTTTAGAAAAATTAGTAAAATAGTTTTTTTTAACCACAAGTATCCAACCTATTGATTGATTAATCCGAATTGGATACTGCAGCGGCTTATTGTGGGGGCGGCCTTCTCATTCCAATTTTTTCTATTCACAATGCTATGACTCAAACATCTGATCTTATTTAAAAAATTTAATGTCTCATCCCACTAAACCAACGAATTATTGTAAAATATTTATTTTTAATGATAAGAGAAAAATTGATAATTTTATATACTAGTAAACTTAATAAATATATAAAATTAATTTAAAAATATGACATGATATTTTAAAAGCATATGATATTTTTAAGTTTTAACTGATGCATAGAATAAGGAATGGGGTTATCAAATTAAATGTCACATCATTTAATCAAATCCACCTCATAAAATTATCACTCTCTTTCGATCGTTACAACATAACCATATTAGTTGGTTTTATAATGTACATAGATTTTTATTTTTATTTTTTAACATACAATTTAATATAATGTTTATACTATCCAAACCTCTTCTTATTATAAATCAAAAGATATTAAATGTCTGATTAAAAAATCTATTCTCTTTAACTTTAAAAAAAAATACTAGTAGATAGGTTTTCTCCCAACTCATTCGATTCTTTTTTTATTTTGTTTTGGCCGGCGGCTGCACTAGTTTTAGTGTTGGTCGTCGATCGTCGGTATTTTATCTCGATCGTCGGTATTTTATCTTCTCCGTAATTTCTTATTTCTTGCTTTGATTTTTATGTTTTAAATTTTCGCTTCTTCTAATTTTCAATAAAATTCTACGTGTTTTGGTTATATCATTGTTGCGCATCTTGTTGCGTTTGTTTTTCTTTATCTTTATGACACGTCTTTTCTTAGCCTTTATGTCACGTTTGTCTTATCATATGTCTCTATCTCATAACACGTTTTTTGGATACTTGTGCGACCGCTTGATGCTCGTGTAGTATTCCTCACGATATTTATTTCTAATTTGGGTTTATCGTTGTCATGGATAGTTTCACCCCTTTTGTGGTGAAAATACAAGGGTCAAAATACACTTTGCACTGTAATAAAAAGTATTTATATTTATATACACATATATATAGTACTTTTACTTGTCACATTGATATAATACGAAAAATAATTAAAATAAAATATAATACAAATATAAGATAATGTAAATAAAAATAATTATATAAACAAGTGTTGAATGCAGTAATAAAATTATTAATCCCGAACATGATCGTAAAACCAGCACAAATGATAAAAAAAAGTTAAAGTATAGAGCCCTGTTAAGATAATGTAAACTAAAGTTTACACAGACTTTTTAGTTTTAGGGGTTAGGGGTTTAGAGTTTAGGGTTTAGAGTTTAGGGGTCTGGGTTGTAGGGTTTAGAATTTAAGGTTAGTGTTTAGAGTTTATGGTTTATGGTTTGGGGTTTAGTTTTTTAGGGTTTAGGTTTAATTTTGATTTATAGTAGAAATAAGCAGACTTGTGTAAAATTTATTTTACACAGCCTGTGTATCAAATTTAAACCCTTAAATTATTATGATCTGCATTTTTAATTTATAGGAAAATGTAGTTTTAAGATTAAAAGAGAATTGATAGATTAGTATATATTTCAATGTTTTTTATATGAAAAAAATAAACCAAATGATTTTTACTATCTGTTATTAAAAAACTTTAATAAAAATTAAACTACTAAATTTTTTAAATAGATTATTAAACAAGCTTCAGTTTCTCTTCAAATTTATTTTTATCATTTTGATTAAATTAAAGATTGATTGGTTCAAAGTAATTTAAACCTTATATATAGGGTTATGATCCACTCACACACAATGTAAAACTATAAAATTATGAGTTTTACATGTTTTTTGGATCGTTGGATGAGTGAAATGGATAGTTGAGATTAACTCCTTACTCTTTTTTTCAAGTGATAATCTTTACATATCCTACTGTTAATCTCAATCATTTATTTCATCAATCCAACGATCCAAAAAATATGTAAAACTTAAAAACCCTTACACCTGTAAACGGATCCTATCACACATATATAGTTACAGACAGTTGAAGCATGAGAACAAGAGAAAGTAAAAAAAAAATAAAAAAGATAGAGAATAGAAGAATAAGAAAAGAAATGAAGAGGTGAAATACTTGAAGATATTTAAACTATACTTAATATGTTTTTGATATAAAAACATATCGAATACGTGATACGATTTTAAACTGAAATATTCATGCTTCGCAGTCTGTAACTTCACCTGAATGTCAATGATAGTACCTAAAAACAGGTGAATTAATGATAAGATTGGCATTTTGAAGATGGAACCATTCAGGTAAGTTCTCCACTAGCCTTTGTGTCATTGTCATTGTCATTGTCCAGTCGATTATCATCAATCCTCCATTCAATTATCCTCTTAATCTTTATCCAAAACATTACACCATCGTGTACACATCGGTAAATATGATTTTATTAGATAAAAATATATTCGGGTTCGAACTGTTGTTTATGAATTCGCCCTGAATTTCTAGTATTTTCTCTTGAATGTAGAGCACCATAGTGGAACCACATATTATTTTTTTATCGGTAAATATGATTTTATAAGATAAAAATCATACATATATATAATTATTGAAGAGTTCAGTCTTCACATAGGATTATTATTGTCCTATGGATCCAGTTTGCAGACAACATAAATAAATGGCTTAAATGAAAAATAGGTGCCCAAAATATACTTTTTTTTTAACTTTAGGTGCTTAAAGTATTTTTTTATAAAAATAGGTGTGTAAAATTTTAACCGTTATAATTTTAGGTGCATGACCGTTAATGGGTGTTAAAAAAATTGTCAACCAATCAATGCTTGACACATGACACTAATATGATTTTTTTTAAATTAAGGAAAAAACCCCCAAATTTTAAAATTTTCATAAAATGCCAAAAAATTTCAATTTTTACAAAACAGTTCCCAAGTCCCTAAAATTGCCCAAACACAAACCCCCAATTCGCCACCGCTGGTCACCGCGCCTGAGCACACCCCTTTGGTCGCCGGACCTAGGCTTTCATTTCCTCAACACGGCGTTGCTGGAAACGCCGAACGGTGTGCCAGCCGAACGTTGAATGTCGAACGCGAAATCAATGTTCGAATGGCACATCGTTCGGTTTTTTTGGTGATGCCGTGTTGGGGGAAATGACCGCGACACATTGGTGTGCTCAGGCGCGGTGATCGGCGGCGGAAGCGGCGTTGATTTGGGGGGTTTGGGTTTGAGCAATTTTAGAGATTTGGGGACTATTTTGTAAAAATTGCAAAATTTTGGGATTTATAAAAAATTGAAAATTTTTAATAAAAAAATTGTTTTAAATTTTTAATTTTGAAAAAAAATAAAATAAACATGCTACATGTCAAACATTGATTGGTTAACAAATTTTTAACACCTTTTTAAAAGTCAGGCACCTAAATTTGTAACATTGTAAACTTTAGACACCTAAAATTATAACGCTTGAAACTTTGAGTATTTATTTTTATAAAAAAATACTTTAAGCACCTAAAGTTCAAAAAATGTATACTTTATGTAACACCCCAAAATCGGGCCTAGTCAGAATTCAATTCTGGCAACCAAAAATTTTGCACCGGGAAGTCAAATTATAGTGTTGATCATTGACAAAATGACCAATTATTGGATTATCGAATCCCAATTAAGTATTGATATTGATTAAGGATCTCATTGTAAACTTTGAAACTTGTTTTAGCTACCAAATTGAGAAAATTGAAAGTTAAGGAGGCAAAAGTATAAAGAATGAGGAGTTGAGGGACTAACTTGGCGATTAACCCTTCCTCAAGATTAATCATCTTATACGTGGGCAATTGGGGTGAGATTTCTTCACCCAAAGGAAAGCTAAATAATTAAAAGAAAGAAATTAAGGATAGAAAGCTTACCGATGAATGATCTTTCATCTATATTATCATATTCTTCTTCTTTCAAACACACACCTCAAGCAAGTACCTCCATTGGAGGGTTATCCAAGCTTGCTTTCTATCAATTTCTTGATACTATAATGTCGTTATCGAATGGGTAAGCAAAAGCCCTCCATTGATTCATGGATTCCATTACCAAATCTATGTTAAAATCTAAGTTCAAGAATCAAGGAATCCTAGAAATTTTCTAGGGATAGCATAACATATTAGTTATTGCTTTTCATAGCTATTAAGTTGCTATGAATCTATTATTGATATTAAAATCCTTGTAATTCCAATTTCCTTGTAGCTCAAGAGAATCAAGGTGAAGAATCACCAAATCCCTCTAATTCCACCAAGCTGAAGAACAAAGGAATTGTCATCCGGGAGCCTTGAAGCCTCAAAAATATCGGTGAGTGTAGTCGGAGTCTTGGGATTGGCTAGGTGCCTTTCCCGATTTCATTATTGTTGTCTATTGCATTTGCTAACATGGTTTCAAAGCATCGTTGCATCGAAACCTCGTAGGAGGTACCATTGGTAAGCTTCGGTAAGTTCATTACATTGAAATATTGATTATTGATTCATAGTATTGCTATCGATATCATCGAATCATTAAGAAAGGCCATATTGATTATTGTATATTGCTGCCATGTTATAGTTATTGCCATTATTATCGTTATTGCTATTGTTATTGATATTGGCCAAAGTATTGAATCCTTGGATACGAATGGACATGAGATACAATTGGCATGCCATATAATTCATGAGCTCATTGGTACGAAGTGGACTACGGTCCTCGAGCTAAGGCTCTATTTGGCAATGTTGGCGAGATGTGTTGGTTTTGGCCTTAATGTGATGTTGGAGGATATTGACCATTTATTGTTGGCGATGTTGGATGGGAATTTGCGTATCCATATTTACATGTCGATCCAAGGAAATAAAACTATTGTAAGTATTGTCAAAACATGTTTCGAGATGCATTTACATTGATGTACATGTTCATGACATTATTGGAATTTATGTTATAATTGTAGACTAACTCACTAGGCTAAATAAGCCTAATGCATCTCATTTCCATGCATTTTCAGGTTAAAGACGTGTTGGAAAAAGGATCGGAGCAATGACATTTTTGGACCAAGTTACATGTAATGTAAACTTTGTCCTTAAACTCCTACAAAGGTGGCATAGGGTCTAGATGTGTTATTTTAGCCCCATTTTGTGTGTATATGATGCCTACTATGTTGAAAGAGATTAATTATTAAATATGGCATGTTTTGTGATGATAAAAGTGTTAACAATGGACTAAATGGCCCTAATATGTGAAATCATAGTAAATGGATTTGAAATAGCATAAAATTTGACATGTGCATAAATTAAATGGTTTAAAACTTGCTCGTAAAATTTGGAAAAGGTTAAGATGTCTAAATTGGTCAAAAACCAGATAAAATTCGTCATTACATGCCCTGTCATATCGATACGGGTGATGGCGTATCGATACAACCTTGTATATTTAGTCAGTTTAACATTGGGGTATCAATACGCTACTAGGCGCATCTGTACGAGGTTTAGTAATTGGCAATCTTTCATAGCATGGTATTGATACGCACCTAGGAGTATCGGTACGAGTCCTAAACACTGGAAAATTATTGTAGCATTGTATCGATACCGTACAAATCCCTGCAGTTGACCAATTAGATGTTGACCATGTGTACCGATAGCAAGTATCGGTACAAGTTTGTTGAACTTAACCGTTTTTAACGGTCGTAGTAGGCATATCGATACAGCTTTAAGTGTATCGATACGACCCTAAGACTCTGGAATCCCAGTTTGATTTAATACGTATGGCGTATCGATACGATCTCTTGAGTATCAGTATAGAGGTAAGTATATCAGTTTAAGAGTCACGAAAATGAATATGAAAAGTTGAAATTTGGTCATTGAATCTTACAAAGCCTAGTTGGTAGTACAACGAACTCTGAATTCATTGAAAATTTATAAACAAGTCATTCATGCATCGAATTTCATACTGAAACCTTAATTATTTATTGATCCCTGAAATTTTCAATATTTACAATTTAGTTCTTAAACTTTTATAATTTACAAAATGATCATAGTCAATCATTGCTTAAGAATAATATCTTTATATCATTGTTTATAGTCCAAGTCATCGAAAATAATAAAATGTTTATCGTATTATTTATCGATAACGCTTTCTGACCCTAATTTCTACCAGACTGGAAGGGAGTGTTACATTTGTGGTATCAGAGCTAGAGTCTAGTCGATTCTAGGACTAAACTGAAGTCCATCGTATTGTTATTGCATTGCATATATCACCTAGGAGTTTATTATTGTGTATATTGTGAATTGCGATTAATCCGATCATTTTCCTTTTATAGTATATGATGTCTGACTCCAATAAAGCTCATGAGGAAGCTGAGCTTACGACAAGCTCCTCGACGCGTGGCGAGGAGAAAAGGGGGAAAACCCTCAGAATTCGCAAATTCCTTTATAAGAACCATCGAATCCTGAACCTGTACTACAGACTGCTCAATTCGAATATTACAGGAACATGACTGAGATGTTCAAGCAGTTTATGGCTACCCTTAATTTCGAGAAGTCAGCACAGTCTTCTATAGCTTCTAGTTCTGTATTTTGGGTCCCTATTGATAAATTAGCCCAACACCGAGCCACTACCTTTACATGTAAGGTTGGTGAGGATCCTAAAGCAGCGGAATACTGGTTGGAGAGAATGATAAGAATTTTGACCAAGCAGTTATAGTGCTTAGATGAACACAAGCTCGAGTGTGCCTTAGCTCGATTGGCAGGCGAGGCTTTGCATTGGTGGGAAACCACAATACTTACCGTACCCGAGGAAGCTGTAACCTAGAGTTCTTCATGTGTGAGTTCAAGAAGAAGTATATTAGTGAATACTACTTTGTAACGCCCCAGATTTAGGCCTAGATTTTAATTAGGTTATAAATAGACTGTTCGAGGAACCAGATTACAAGATTCGAGTCGGTTTCAGGATTAATTCACAATAAATATTTTTAAGGGATTTAAAAATATAGAAAAATGTTTTTAAATATTTATTTAATATATAAAGATAAATGGTGAAATCAATTTTGGAAAATGAGTTTTGGAAGTATGACATTTTGTGGTAGTGACCAAAATGTAAAGTTTGTAAAATCTGTTTTTCTAGTGACTAAAATGTAAAGGGTCAAAACTTTGAATCTTTAAGGAGCTATTTACCCAAAGTCTAATATCAGACTTTCTCCCTTAATTTGGCTATTTTAAATGATTTTAAAATGCAACAAATAGGCTTGGAGAATAAATTGGATGATTAAAGCTTAAAACAAATTTGTCATAACTAACTTCTCTCCAAAAGATTTTCTATCCAATTCTCTCCAGCCAAACACTTTTTCCTTCTTCAAAATCTTCAGGTAAAATCTTATTTTAATTAATCTTTTGATTTCAATTGATTATATAATGATTTTCTTATCAAATCCTATAGTCTTTTCTTGGTTTCTTATGCAAATTCATCCAATTAAGGGGGAAAACCATCAATTAGAGGTGAGGTTCTTCCTTCTCCTCTAATACAAGGTTCTTTACTGAAATTCCCAAGTTGCTCATTTACATGTGTTTTCAAATGAGATTTTATAGTTATAATGTAATTAATTGGTTTAATTGAGGTTTAATTGTGAAAATTGATGATATTTCAAATTGAATATGATTTGTTGTGTTCTTGATTGAATTGGAACATGATATTGATGTTTTATGATGTTAATAATTCAGTTTTGACAATGGAATCTCGAAGCTATATGAATCTCTAATTTTCTAGGTTGTTAATTATGAGTTTTTGAGGAGTTGTGGGTGTTTAATGTTTGCTTGAGGCATGGTGATGATGTTAATGTGTTTTTGGATGGTAATTCATAGTTGAGATCCATAGGTTGTGGCTGGGTAAAGTTTGTGAGCGGTTTGTTGATGTTTTCAGCTAGTTTGGAAGGGTAATTGTTGAGATTTGACGAGGATTATTGCAATGTGATGTTGCTGGGTTGTGAATGCATTTTGATGTGTTAGAATCTCTGTTTTGTAATGGTTAAAATAGGAAAGGTTGGTCCTCAAACTTGAATGAATATTTCGGAAGCTTTGGAGGTGTGTTTATCGTATCGGCAAGCGAGGCCTTGCGTGTAGGTGAGTGAGAACGCGTTTCAGCTTTTCAAAAGTTTGAAAATTATGTTTAGGAGTTTAGATCGAGCTTGAAACGCCGGTCTAAGCTTGAAAGTAAGTAAAGGATGAATTTTCTCTCGAACTTAGTTTGACAATTGATTTTATGCACTTGTTTTAAAAGGTTTAAGTTACTCATTCTATATGCATGTTTTGAGCATGGTTTAATGCCGGAAATTGATTATAGAAAGATGATAATGCATTGTGAGGTAATGCAAGTGTTGTTTATGATTTTGAACATTGTTTAATGCAGGTTGATTGCATTGGTTTAATGATTTTGATGATGCATATGAAAACGGTGAGTAAATGATAATGAAATGAATTATATTGGCAAGTGATGGTATGAGAAGGTCATGGAAAGTGTATCAGATATAATTGGTTGGCCATAGGATTTGACAGTGCACTATAAAAAATCGCATTGGATGTCGAGAGGTTTATACGATGTACCGAATACTCCATCCAAGTACCAAAGACTCCAGTTAGTGGGCTATACATCTACTAATGAGTGGTGTTGAGAGGTTTATATGGTGTACCGAAAACTCCACCATGGGTATAACAACGATGGGGAGGTTTATGTGTACCAAAAACTCCCATTGGTGGGCTTTTTAGACACTGGTAGTTTGTATGTTAAGTGTTGGGTGAACACTTGTTAAATCTGTGTATATGATGTCGTGTAATGTATTGTAAAGTGGAGTTGTGGAGAAAAGTATTGTAAAGTGGAGTTGTGGAGAAGTAATTGTCAAGTGGAGTTGTGGAGAATGATCACTTGTAAGCCAATATAATTGATAATGTGCCATGAAATGGATGATAAGATTTAATGTTAGTTTAACATGTTTTACTCTTTAAGCCTAGCATTGATAGTATTCTTGGGAAAACTTAAATCAAGGCTAGCAATTGGAATATTGCTGTTAATTCATGAGATGAATTGTTTATGTTTTAATGTGGATGTTTTGGAAATGTTAAGTGCATGGTTTTTTAAGGCATGATGTTGAAATGACGTTTTATAAGTGATTTGGAAAGTGGTTTGTGAAAAAGATTATAAACGATTTTAAATGCATTGATGGTGTTTTGTTTTAGAGCTCTCTTCACTAAGCCTAGTGTGATTACGCTCTCTTTTTTCCATCAATGCAGAGAACTAGAGTTCGGAGGCAGCGTGCAAGCTAAGGGACATCCAAGGACTTAAGTTTGCAACATATGAATACGAGATAGACTTGTAGTAATAAAGGTAATACGGTCTTGTGTTATTTAGGAGGGTTGTTTGCTAGACTCCATGTTTGTGCAAGTTTTATGTGCTGGTTTAGACTTGTAAGAGGTTTAATGTGCTTAAGATGTGGATGGTTTTATGTTTGGAATATTGAGTAGGAAGCATGCCTCTAGAAGTTGTGGATGAATGTATTAGTCTTACTAGGGTTGCTTAAAATGATGATATATTGATGTTCAAGCATGTTGATGATGTTATGTATTGATTAGTTAAGTGTTAAGTTGATTGAAGTGAGCCAAAGTGTCATATGTTGGACCTAGAGGTTATTACAGGCCTCTATGTACCAGTATGTGTACCTCAGGATTGGTACGTAGGGTCTGTATAAGGCTCAAATCGTTAATCTAAAGCTACGGGTACTGGTACGCCTAGCCACCGTATCAGTACGCCTTGAGGAAAATGTGTGCTGGTTTTAGTACACATGTTTGAGTACCGGTACGATCCCTTTGATTTTAACACATCGTATCAATATATGAGGTACCATATCGGTATGCATTTTGGTTACTATAATCCTGAATTTTGAGAAAGTGTGAATATGATCGGTACGGGTCAAAGTTGTACCTGTATGGGGTGGTCAACATACTGTATTGGTACGAGAATTAGTGTATCGGTATGCTAAGCTATTATGTTTGTTAATTCGTATCAGTAAGGGCTTGCTTGTATTGGTACACTATGCTGATTTTATGCAATTTGGTGTTGCTGATGTTTGGAAATCTTGCAATTTGGTCCCTGATTGTTATGAATGCAATTGTTTGAGGTTGGATGATTGTCTTGGTTTGGAAATTAACCCGTGAGCATGAAATTGAAATAATTAAGGTTGGGTAATCTTAATTATGGAAAATACCTTGTAATTTGCAATAATTACATTTTGGCCCTTTATTTGAGTTGTTGAGAAAATGGACCATGTTTTACAATTTGGTTTAATGTAATGTTTCCGCTGAAGTGTGTTCACTCTAGGAGTTTATTTTGATGTATTTAGATAAGATAAAAAGAAAAAAATGACCAATTAGGTTTTTAGTTCGAGTTTGCTTTGGTAAACCTAATGTGATCTTTTTGGTTCAGTTTTGGCTAGGCTGAGCTAAGGGGTTACATTTGGTGGTATTAGAGCCAGGTTACGAAAAGTGGGATGACGTTGGTGTGTTGTTTTACGTGTTTATAAAAAAAGTTGGTAAGCTGTTGATGACTGTTCCATGCTGTTTGCTATGCACGACGATTGTTTATACGTACATGTTTGATATATGCCATGTTGGGGTATTATTGGGGGACCCATTGCCTTATTACTACAATTATAAAATGATTTTTGGATTAAAAATGGAAGTATTGGATCCTCGCTTGAAGCTGGCATGATTATTTTTGTTTTGGTGTAATTTTCATGCCTTATATACGTTTTTACACAATGCCACTGAGGAGAGAGTTAGGGTTGGGTAAGACCATTGTTGAGGAATGAGGAGTTGTGGGTGGTGTTGTGCTTCATGAGGTGCTGTCGTCTCCTCCGTCGAATCCACCCGAGGGAGTGAAGTGTTTATTACCCGTATCTGATGGGGCAAGGTATGGTGATTTGACGCCAGTAGAGCGGGCGATAGTTGAGGCTTTTCGAGCAGCTGTGGCTGGGATGCATATGCCTATATTTGTGCTAGGTAGATTTGAATATTCAAGACCCCCGGTGGAGGGCCTGGAGAAGTTGAGGAGGAATAAGTACAGTAGGTTAGCACCCGTGGCGTCTAAGATGAGAACTGCAGGTTTAAAGCGGAGTCAGGGAATACCTGATCATGTTAGGAGCTCTAGTTTCGAGAAGGGAGTTGTATCCGAAGTTAGGAAAGGTAGGCATAAGATGTACCGTGATAGGAGGCATCGACCCAATATTGGACGTGTTAGGGGCAATGCTGAGTTGGGACAGTTTGGTCATGATTCCACTGTTAAGATGCTTGAGTGTGCGCACTGTGGAAAAACTCACCTTGGAGTGTGTTCAAAATTACTAAACACGTGTTAGAGTTTTGGGTTGCGAGGCCATGTGAGGTATGATTGCCTTAAGTGGGCAATGGGAGGACAAACGTATGTATCTGTAGTTGTTGATACTTGTTGGAGATATAGTTCAAGGGATCACTTGAGGCGTGATTGTCCATTGCTAATTAGGGATGGGCGGGCTCTAGCACCTGTTGAAGTACCACTAGAAGGTCGTGGGCACGACTAGGGTTATTATCAGTATGATGATGAGGGTCGAATAATTGAGATATCTGACCAGTTTGGGGATGGAAGTTTCACGAGGGTGTGTGCACATCGCGAGGGATGAAGCATGTCATACCTGAATTTTGACCGGGCCTAATTAAATAAATAAATAAACAACATAAATAGATAAATAATAAATAGGTAAATAAATAAATAACCAAAATAGTCCAAAGTCCATAAATGTCCGAATTACATACAAAAACACCTAAAGCCCAAATGAAACACAAGGCCCAATTTACATCAGTTTTCCCGCCTATTCTAATAGCCCAACAAACACAATCTATCTGGAAATCCTAAATTTCCCACCCATTTACAACTAATTCAGGATAAAAGTGACCCAGAAAGCACACTTGTGCTTCTTTGGCCTGCCAAAATGCCATGTGGCATCTGTTTATTGGCCCGAACCAAAGCACACAGATTGTGCTCCCTTTCCCACTCCGCTTACATCATCCACCTGCCAGGCTATAAATACCCTGAAGAGAGAGAGTGTGTCAATAATAATGATAATCATTGATTAAATAAAAATAATAAAAATAATAATAATAGAAAAGATGGGCTTTTACCTCGGGAATACCACTGGTCGCCGGGAGCAGAGTTGCCGAAAGCTGGAAGATCACCAGAAATCGAGCCGAAAGTTGAGCCATCGCCAGTGATCGAAACGTCACCGGAGCCACCGTTTACAGAGGTAAATCTCTTTTGTTTGCCTTCGACTTCTGCAAGGAAAATAAATGTTAGTAAAACATAAACGAAACATAAAAATAATAATAGAACGGTGGTTGAAATCTTATATGTTGCCAAAGTGTTTTTAGGGCCGTAAATGAGTGGTTCGGGTAGTTTTAGCCGAGTGAAGTGGGTAGATCCTATCGGATCTGGGTAGATTTTAGGCTTTAGGGTTAAAAATGGGAATTTTTGAGATAGGTTAAGGTTTTGGTACGGCGGAGGGCGGCGGCCGGATATCGCCCCACGGCAGTCGACCGAAGTGAGGCGATGGCCGGATATGGTAGACAGTGGCCGGAGTTTGAGGTACGGTGGTCGGAGTTTGAGGTACGGTGGCCGTCGAATGACAGGTGGTCGTCGGAGTTCGGCTTTGGAGGATTGAACGATGGCTTAGGTGGCGGTTTAGGGCGGTAGTTGTCCGTGTTCTTCATTTTTTATGAAGAACACGATGGGTATTCAAACAAAAAGGATGAATTTTGATCCATTTTGGATATGTTTTCTAGGCTGGGGGTTGTTTATGGACAAAGGATTTCGAGTAGAGGGAGAGATGTGAGAGAGAAAGAAAAATGGAAAATGGGAGCTGAAGCTTAGAATTGGGCTTTTATAGCCTTACCAAAACGTTGCCGTTTTGGCAGCGGGTATGGCGGAGGATCCGCACATCTATAAGCGTGTCGGGTCAGACCCGCACACATTATTCGGATACCCTTTGGTATTTGCCCGGAATTTTGATATTATTCAATTTAGTGTCAACCCCTCCTAAATTGACTCTTGAGCTTTGATATTCATTCAAATTAACCCCCGCACCTTTTGATTTGTACCCCTAGGTTTGTGGATTTTCAATTGAGTCCTTGGGCCTTGTGATTAAGGCATTAGGTTTTGTATTAATTTTAATTTAGTCCCTATAATAAAAATCAGTTTCAATGTTGTTTGTTTATTTTAATTATTTATTTGATTGTTTTATTTAATGTAACTAATTTATATGTTTGCTTGCATATTTTAAAACTAAGCATATAAAATATTTGTTAGACAATTAACTCACATAGCATTAATTAATTAATAGAGCCTTTAGTTTAGGTTTCTTTAATTAGGGTTCAATAATTAAATAGGGTAGATAATTGTAGATTAAAAGTTTATTAAATATGATTTTAGAATCCAAATATGGATGGTGTTCCATTGTTTACAATGGGGTGTTATCACATGGATTTCTTTAAATTATATTTAATATATTTCTTACTTAAAATTGATTTTTATTAGCTAAAATCAAATAATTAATGATTAATACATTGTAGTTAATTAAATGTATATCGAATAGAATCTTTGAGGTTCAAATATGGATGGTGTTCCATTGTTTACAATGGGGTGTTGTCTCAGCCTTGGTCGTAAAGGTGTATATTCGATATCCATTTTCACTTACAAAATTGATTAAATAATTTGTTAGAGCCGTAATTAGGACTAGAACTTTAACTAATTAGAAGAATTAATTAATTAGGAACGTGATTAATTTAAGGGCTTTAAATATATGGAAAGTGTTCATGAAAATGGCATTTTCTCATAAAAGCCATTAAATTAATTAACATTCATAGATTTAAATAATCAATTAAATAGAGCCTTTTTAGGAATAGAACTTAAAATTGACAAGACAATAAAATATCATTCATAAAAAACCTTTTATGTTAGAAATTCATTTTTAAAATACAAATGGGGTGCCACCTAACGGGGTGCCTTTAATCTCGTATTTGAACAAAATGAATTTCCTTATAAAAGGATAACTGCATTCGGAATTTAAATTCAATTAATAATTATGGGGTAAATTAAATTCAAATAATTATTTTAAATGTCAAAATGCTACGTAAAATTAAATGTTCCGATAACGGGGGTTCGTAGGGGTGCTAATCCTTCCCTATACGTAACCGACTCCCGAACCCAAATTTTAAAGACATAATCTCTGGTTTGTTTTTCGGTGTCCGGTCTACCTCGAAGTGATCGGTGGCGACTCCAAAGTGTTTTTTTAAAGATAAATAAAAGAAAATTTGATTTAATACGAAAACCCTAAATTTTAAGATTAAATTAAAAATGGCCAAAAACACTAATTTTCTAAAAATAAATCGTCAGGCTATTTTTACACATTCTCGATTTTCAAAAAAATGGTTGCGACAGCTTGGCGACTCCGCTGGGGATTTTAAAACCTGAGAGTCAGGCCTAATTAATTTTACATGACATTTTTTGACAGTAATTTGAATTTAATTTTTCCTATAATTATTGGATGAATTTTCTGGATAAATGCAGGTAGCTATTTCTTGTGTGATATAAATTTTCATTCATGCATAAGCCCTCCACCCGGACTTTTCACCTTTAAGTGTGAGTGAGGCATAATCTTACGTGAGTTATTCAGCTCCGTGGTCAGATCTTGTCCTCCTTCCGGTATACCAACCTTATACACCGTGAGGTTATGCCTCCGCTATAAGGGGTCGTATACTCCCGAATCGATGTCTTACTAGTCTAGTAATGACTGTTCAGGTACCCAGAGTCTAGATCGAAACCCACATGTTGTAATAGAAGCCTACCCCACTAGGGCCATACAGGGACCTAGGACAGGATGCTGCTCATTTAAATTTATTTCTCTGGTTATTTTTGTATGTAAAACAAACCGTTCTCTGGTTAATTTTACGCAATATAAATTTTTCCCATAATAATTATTTTTGCTTACAATATTAATTCACTATACTGACACAGTTTTTTGCTTTGTTTTTATGTGTTTTGTTACATGTTACATTGCATTCATAAGAGGTATCGGTTAAAGAATTAGTCGAGTAGGCAGTGGCTATAAGAGCTAAAGGGTTCGATAGACAAGTGAGGGATAATATGTCACTGTGGATTGGATTCGAGAAGACTCATTACAAGAACGAAGACAGTATGCGGGGAGGACATGTGTCATCAATGCAAGGTTGTACCGAAAATTTCTGAGCAAGATGAAGTTTTGCCATAACCAGTTCGGTCTGAGAACCATAGGATGGGGAATATGAAGAGTCATTTTCAGAAAGATTTATGGGTTATAGTATTACAATGTTGTATCAGTTTTTTTTGAACATAATGAAATTCCGCCAGAACTAAGTTTAATTTGAGAATCAAAAGATGGGAATACGAAGAGTCATTTTCAATAAAAAAATTTGAATTGTAGTGTTGCAGTCAGACAGTCAAATGGATCAATAGTTGTTTAGGGCTGTGACCTGTGTATGAAGCCGATATAATTGTTCGTTTTTCAGAAAGATACATGTGACACTAGTAATAGAGAAATATGAGGCTTTTTAGGGATCAAAAAAGCCAGACAAGGTTTATACAAGGCTTAACAACATATAAAGTTTTAGGATACAATCAATGGCAGTTACAGAGATAAACATGAGTAATCTAAAAAGGATAAATAACAGATAAATTGAAGGGGCATTCAAGGACTATTTTTAAAACCGAGGGAAAAAAATAAGGCTTCGAACCCAGAGGCAATATCCAAGTTTCACAAGTGATGAAATTCACCGAAGGATACCATAATTAAAGAAGATGCTGATAAAAATGAGAAGTTGAAGAAAATGACAGAATCAGGAAATGCAGTACAACAATTGAAAGATCAATTCATGAGTTTCAAATAGGCACTACAATGAAGGACAAATTTCTAAAAATCAAGTCGAAGCATCAATCCAGGTTATTCAGAAACAGAGTTGTGAAATGTTAACTTTGGGAGCCAAGTACTGGGAGTTGTCAGACATGCGCAGATTTTGTTCAATGAAGTTGAGAACCTGCAACAACATTTTGATATCAACACCGAGTTGGGATAGATGTCGACTCATAAGCTGACCAAAGTGATCAACCAAAAGAACTGGAGCTTGTGAACATATTGCCTTTGCTCTGTATTCGATCCTTCAGTTAAATGGGAGTTGTTCTAATGACTAATTCTTGATATCGATACCTCGTGCATTCATGCATTACAACATTTAAATATTATATTACCCTTTTATTTAAAATATTGCATTACATGTTGCTTACCTTGCTTGAGCCAGAAAGGAACCTAGGCCAGGTCCTGTAAATTTAAATACGCTTATCTGGTTATTCTCTTTGATCAATATAACTTGTCTTGTTGTATGTAATTAATTTAATTTTGCCTTCAAGATTATTTCACGATACTGACTCATTTCTTCTATTTTGTTTTGTATTCCTTTACATCATATCATCATTACATAGAGGTATTGATTCAAAGGTAGTCGTCATTAGAAAACGATCATGATGGATAAGAGGATTCATAGGTCGATAGGTGCAAGTATAAAGTAGTGTTCTGGACAAACAACAGAAGGAATGACGGGTAGTTCATCCAAGTGTTACACATAAGGTTTTGTTAGTGTTGATGCTGACAGGAATGAGATGCAAAAGCTGAAAAGACAAATGGATGAGATGATGATTATGATGACAACTATGACCAAAGAAAATGGTCATACTGAGCTAAAAGGAGAAGTAAACAAAAAACAATACAGGAGTAAACAGTCAAGTTGGGACACCAATATAACCCGCATCAATAAACCAACTGGAGGTATAATTGAGCCAAATCCCAAGAAAGTGATGACATGCCAGAGAGAAATGCAAGAAAGAAAAAAAGAAGGATGGAGGATCTTTTAATACAATCCTGATGATATATGCAGAATTGCTTTTGATGCTGATAGAGGAAAATATTGTGGCCCGAGCCCCGTTCAAGTCTACAGTGCCTTCTTCACCCAAGGGTCATGGAAATAGTACAACATATGATTACCATCAAGGAAGTTTAGACCACACTACCGAGAATTGCGAGGCTTTGAGGAATAAGATTGAAAATCTTGTCAGAGAAGGCATGTTGAGTTTTGAAGATAGAAAACCCAAATTTCCTAAAAGCTTGACAACTAATAGAACACTTAGAGATACAAAAGTGAAGGAAAATACAAGCCCATCAGAATCAAGTAAGGGACCAATGCAAAGTTCAAATTCTAGTGTTCCCTCAGCCAATTATTAGAAGACAGAAGATCACAAACATCATTTTGATCCAATCCTTATTTCATTTAAAGAATTGTATCCTTAATTGTTAAAGGCCCGATTGGTGTCCCCACTTTTCCTTGCACCTCTGCAACCTCCGTATCCAAATTGGTATGACCCCAATGCACACTGTGAATTTTATGATAGAATCCAAGGACATTCTATTGAGAATTGTCTCACCTTCAAATACCGAGTTCAAGCTCTCTTGGAGTTTGGAAAGTGGAAATTTGGAAAAAAACTAGCTTGATTTAACGGACGGACATGAAACTTAAGATGACAGTACTAAAAAAGAAGGACATCAGTTTGAATATGAAGCTCAAATAAGTAAATTAAAGCAAGATATAGATGTTTTGAATGAGGAGCTGAGAAATCTAGAGTTCAACTATCAAGAGCTTTGTTCGATGCTCAATAATGCTGGCTTAGGTGTAACTCTGGAACAGTCGAAGAAAAGAATCAAAGAGCTGAAACATGAAGCCGAATATTGGAAAAAGAATTTTGAGGCAAGTGAAAGTCGAGTCAATACACTTTCGTGTGATCTGCAAGCAATGGAGCTACAACGTAATACTTTCATGGATGATCTAAGGGTTAGTGAAGCCAAGCGTGAGATGATAAAAATGTACATGCAGATGTATGAGGATAGTGCTATCAAGTTGAATGACAGTCAAGCTGAAAATGAAGCACTAAAGAAGAAGGTAGAAGAATGTCTCAAGCTTACGCTGATGTACAAAGCTCTTGTTGATGATGTTAAGAATGATTGTCTAGAAAGTGAAGAAAAGCGATATGCCCAATCTTAGAGATCAAAAGTGAAAATTCGAGAAAGGGACAATGACATGAAAGATGCTATTATTCAGGCAAAAAAATTGCTCAACAGATGGCAGATCTAGCTGATGTAGCAATGGCACTGAGGCAAAATATTGATCCAGCATTAGATCACGAAAGGAAGCTGACTTGGCTCTTAGAGGAAATAAGGAAATTGTGAGTTAGAGCTCACCAATATCTGTAGTACCTAGTATCTGATGTATTGAATCTTTTTACTTCAATGAAAGTTGTTCAATGATGATTGCTTTTAGAGTCAATACCTCATGCATTCATACATTCATGCATTGCATATTTATCAATATAACATTATTATGTAATAACACGGCATTAACATTCATGGTCTAGAGCAGTCAGAGTTTCAACAGAAGCAACCTGGGAATTAATGAAAGTTTGGGAATCTATTATCATGGATGAAGACATGGAGGGAATTGAACAGACTCAAGAGGGGTTACAAGAACGGATGACCAAGCATCAGCAAAATGCAAAGAACTACAATGCTACACCATGTTTGACAATTTATCCTGGGGCATCTAACCCAAGCACAAAGGCAGGGTCTGTAAAGCCTATTATCCTATGATCAAGACTCGAGCAGTTGAAAGACAATTGTGCCAGACTTGAAGAAGAGATAAAGGAAAGAAAAGGTGTCGATAATCCCAAATATGATGCAAAAGAATTCTGTTTAGTCCCTGATCTAGTTATTCTGCCTGGATTTAAGGTCCCTAATTTTGAGAAGTATGATGGTTCCAGTTGTCCTAAAGTCCACTTGGCAATGTTTTGTAGGAAAATGGAAGGATATTTGGATGATGATGATAAATTTTTGATCCACTATTTTCATGATAGTTTAGCTGGACGTGCTGCAGTGTGGTACAACATATTAAGTCGATAGCAGATTCGATCATGGGTTGATTTGGCAAAAACATTTTTGGGGCAATACAAGTATGTTATAGACCTGCCTCTAGACCGCTATTTTCTGCAGAACGTGAATATGAAGGCCAGTGAATGTTTTAGAGACTATGCATTGAGATGGCGAGGATTAGCAGCCCAAGTTCAACCTCCCATGACAGAGGAAGAAATATCTCTTATGTTTCATCAAGATTTGAAGGTCGTGCTGATTAAGAGGCAAAACAAGGGAAAGAGGTGAATGAGTGTAATGTTCAAAGTTTTCAGAGTCGCAAGAGAAAGAGGCCAGTTAATTCATCAGAACGACCATGGAAAATTCCTCGAGCAAGTACAAATCTGGAGATCTTTGGAATGTCTATTTTAGATTTATTACCTCACCTTATTGAAGGACAACATGTCACTTCTAGGCCAATGAAGGTGGTGCCAAGTCCATTTGCTCATAGCTATGATCCAGACAATGTTTGTGACTTTCATATGGGAGTACTAGGACATGCTACCATGAAGTGTAGACCTTTGATGAAAGAAATTAAGAAGCTAGTCAGTAATGGAATCTTGACACGAGAATTAGTTCAACAGTGGCAAGGAGTGGGGCAACCGTTATACCAGTCAAGGAATCAAAAAATCAAGACGAGTGCTTCCAAGATTGTCTGGAATTCTAAGAAGTCAGTGTTACCCATATTGCTGCATCATGAGGTTACAATCTACAGGGACCATTGCTGAAATAATACTGGAAAATAAGTTTGTTACTCCTGGTCTGAAAGTACTAGAAGTTTTTTCTGAAGGCATATGTCATGTTTGTTGGTTTTCATTTCATTGAAGGAATGCTTTTGAAATAAATATACGTATGTCTCTTCTTACCCTTGTGGGCCCCTAGATGCCAATTGCAAGATATGACACTGATTTCGATGCAAAATTATTTGGATGTTGTGAAGACGATGAAGTGAAGTTTGTTTCTCAGTCTACTCTGGTCAGCAAGGCAAGAAAAGGTCAGATCACTACACCTTTGATGATGTTCGATGATAAATCTTTGAAATTTATAAATAGTGAAGTGGACTAGATGATTTTAACCAAGTAGAGTTGCTTGAAATTGAAGTTCTAAGTGTAGTTTTCTATACCTTAAAAAGCACAATAAGAGAGAAAAAGAAAAGGACAGAAAAAGAAAGAAAAGAAAAAAGAAGAAAAAAAGAAGAAAAAGCAAAAGAAAAAGTGAGAAAAGAAAAGAAAAAAGAAAAAGAAAGAAAAAAAGAAGAAGAAAATAAGATGAAAAAGAAAAGAAAATGTGAGAAATAATAAATTATTTGAATAAATAAGTCTCGGAATACTCTGATGGAGCTGTGGGGGATGTCGACAAATCTAACAAGGAGCTATGCTTCACATGTCCAATACCCAAGCGTCAGAGATGTATCTTTGAAGACATGTCTATAATAATAATATGATAATAATTATTAATAATCAGAATCACACATGCACTTATAGAATTTTATTCTTAGAATGATATTTTTGCACTCTACTGGTTAAACAAGTTCGGGAAGCTTGAACACATTTATGAATGGAAAGGAATGAGGAGAACGGAAAAGGAGTTGTTCCTGACTAGATCGAGCAACGTAGTAATCATAGGGTGTGAACTGAGTGATTTGGAGGAAATTTTAACTTCAAAAATTGACACAACATTCAAAGGACTATAAGAGGGTTGAATCAAATACGCTCTTACACTTGGTATCCAGGGCATCCTATTATGTTTTCTTTATTTATACCCAATTTTTTTTGGGTCTTGAAAAGTATCCTTCATTAAAATGCCAATAAGCAAGTTGACATTTTTACAAACAGACAGATTGTCTTGATAAATATATGACCGGGTATGAGACTCTTATCAATTCAACAGTCTTCTGGTTAGAAAGAGGAATCATCCATCAAGGGACATGGAGACGACAATGGCAAGAATGAAAAGTTTAGGGACCTGAAAAGTTCAGGGACTTGAGGCACTTGTTCACCCAGATGATGGAAGAAGGGGAAATTCTATGAAATGAGGCAAGAAAAAGATATTAGTAGGGCATCATGGTGCATAAGCGTTCAAATCAGAATGGGCAAGAGATGTACAGAGTCTGAAAGAATTCGATCACTAAAAATGGTCAAAATTGGCTCAGGAAGAAAAGGAGCTCAACAACAAAGATTCTGGGGCAAATTTTGAAGAAGATCAAGTCAAGAAAGAAGATCAACCAAAGAAAGATTCAAGGAAAACAATTTGTTGTAACTGAAGCAAGAGGCAAAGAAGATTAGAGCTCATCCGAGTGGCCCTCAGTTGTCACAATTCATGCATAGTCAGGCATCTATAGGATAGAAGCATACTAGTTCACACATTCAAAGCATTTTTGTACATTTTTGTAGGAATTTACAAGAATCAACAAAGAATAGACAAAGATTTCAATCTACAACTTCAGATTGGAGAAACAGAACCAGCAAAGATTAGCAAAGATTTCAATCATTTTGAAGCCAAGATTTTAATCCGTTTGAAGAGGCAGATCTCGGAAAGATCTTAATCTGTTTGAAGAGGCAGATCCTAGTAATGATTTTAATCCGCTTGAAGAAGTAGATCTAAAAAGATTTCAATCCGTTTGAAGAGGTGGATCATAGCAAAGATTTTAATCTGTTTACAGAGGTGGATTTCAGCAAAGATTTCAATCCATTTACAGAGGCAGATATTAGCAAAGATTTCAATCCATTTACAGAGACGGATTTCAGCAAAGATTTCAATCCGTTTGCAGAGGCGGATTTCAGCAAAGATTTTCTAATTGTGTGCAAAGGAAAGTAAATGCATTACAATTCTAAATCCTTCGGGTCATCAGTAAGTCATTTGGGCATGATGTTAAATCCTTTGGGTCATCAGTAAGTCCTTCAGGCATGATGTTAAGTCCTTTGGGCCATCACCTTCAGGAGTGATGTATTGTGTGCATAGGAAAGGAAGTGCATTACAATTCTAAATCCTTCGGGTCATCAGTAAGTTATTCGGGCATGATGTTAAATCCTTCGGGTCGTTAGTAAATCCTTCGGGCATGATGTTAAGTCCTTCGGGCCATCACCTTCGGGAGTGATGTGATTGTTTGCACAGAAAAGGAAGTGCAATGCAATTCTAAATCCTTCGGGTCGTCAATAAGTCCTTAGGGCATGATGTTAAATCCTTCGGGTTATCACCTTCGGGAGTGATGTAATTGTTTGCACAGGAAAGGAAGTGCAATGCAATTCTAAATCCTTCGGGTCGTTAGTAAGTCCTTCGGGCATGATGTTAAATCCTCCGGGTCATCACCTTCGGGAGTGATGTAATTGTGTGCAAATGAAAGGAAGTGCATTACAATTCCAATTCCTTTGGGTCGTCAATAAGTTCTTCGGGCATGATGTTAAGTCCTTCAGGCTAATACCTTTGGAAAAGATAAGCACTTTCTGAATGTTATTGCAATAAGATGGTGGGGCATGTTGAGTAGAAATATTAATCCTTTAGGCCCACAGTTTCAAAAAAAAAGAAAAAAAAGAAAAAAGAAAAAGAAAGAGGAAAAGAAAAAGAAAAATGAAAGAGAAAAGAGAAAAGGAAAAAGAAAAAAAAGAAAAAAGGAAAAAAAGAAAAAGGAGTAGACAAAATAGAAAGAAAATGAGAGAGAAAAAAAAAGAAGAAGAAAAAAGAGAAAAAAGAAAAAGAGGGAAAAACAAAAAAAAAAGAAAAAAGAAAGAGAAAGAGAAAGAGAAAGAGAAAAAAAGAAAAAAGAAAGATGAAAGAGAATAAAGAAAAATAAAGAAAAAGGAAAAGTGAGGAAGAATAAAAAGAAAAAAGAGAAAAAAAGAAATAGTGGAAAAGAAAAATAAGAAGAAAAAGAAAGAGAGGAAAAAGAGAGAAAGAGAAAAAAAGAAAGAAGAAAAGAAGAAAAAGATGAGAAAAAAGAAGAAGAAGAGAAATGGTTCAAGTTGCCGGATTGAAAAGCAAGATAGGCCAACTTCAGGCTCAAATGAGGAAGATTTGCAGTTTCAGCGTCTCCTGTTGAAGCACTTGAAGTTTCATAATGATATATCTAAATTGCACATTTTTACAATCAATGATGGAAGATTAATGATAAATTTGACTTTTGCAGGCATAAGAGAAGAAATTGATCAACAGAGGAAGAGAAAATAAGGGTTTTCATGCGTGCTTTAAACTGAAAGATCAAGATATCCTAGACAGAATAAGCAATGACACCAAAGATCTCAGTGCTTCAAGCAAGAATTGTGGATATTACATATTGCTTCAGGTGGAATTCTTATTAATCAATGATATTTTCTTGTGGCAGGTTCATTCTTTCCCTAGAAAAGGAGATGAATTAGAATTCTCAGAAAAGAACGAAGAGCTCCTAATCGAAAGAGTTCACTTGGCAAAGATAGAGTCTCTAAAGGGAAGAGTTTGCAACAAGAAGAATTGGCTCAGCAAAGAATCCAGAGTTCCTAATAAGAAGAACTCGTTTGTTCGATACCCTTACAGAGAGGTGGATTGTTCAGCAGAGGGATGAAGAATTTCATAATAAGAAGAACAGCTTCAAACCTCAAGAGATGAAGAATGACAAGAGTAATTTTAGACCTTGGAAGATGAAGAATTTTATAATAAGAATAACATCTTCAGATTCCATAGTTCAACAGATGGATGAAGATTTCATAATAAGAAGAACAGCTTCAGACCTCAAGAGATGAAGAATGTCAGTAGTAATTCCGAGCCTTGGACGATGAAGAATTTGATAATAAGAAGAATAGCTTCAGATTCCAAAGTTTGGCAGAAGTTTGAAGAATTTCATAATAAGAAGAACAGCTTCAAACTTTAGCATTGTTCGTAGTGAAAGACCTGCCTTCCAAAGGATGACCAAGAGATCTGGACAAAATTCGTGTATTTTCATTCTTTACTCTATCCCTATTCCGCAGTAATGAGCAAAGAGGGGCAGCTGTCATACCCAAATTTTAACCAGGCCTAATTAAATAAATAAATAGATAAATAGATAAATAATAAATAAATAGGTAAATAAATAAACAACCAAAACAGTCTAAAGTCCATAAATGTCAAAATTACATACAAAACACCCAAAGCTCAAATGAAACACAAGGCCCAATTTACATCAGTTTTCCCGCCTATTCTAATAGCCCAACAAACACAATCTATCTGCAAATCCTAAATTTCCTGCCCATTTACAACTAATTCGGGATAAAAGTGACCCAGAAAGCACACTTGTGCTTCTTTGGCCCGCCAAAATGCTACGTGGCGTCTACTTATTGGCCCGAACCAAAGCACACAGATTGTGCTCCCTTTCCCAGTCCGCTTACGTCATCCACCTGCCAGGCTATAAATACCTTGAAGAGAGAGAGTGTGTCAATAATAATGATAATCATCGATTAACTAAAAATAATAAATATAATAATAATAGAAGCGAGGGGATTTTACCTCGGGAATACCACTGGTCGCCAGGAGCAGAGTTGCCAGAAGCTGAAAGATCACCGGAGATCAAGCTGAAATTTGAGCCGTCGCCAGTGATCGAAACATCACCGGAGCCACCGTTTACAGAGATAAATCTCTTTTGTTTGTCTTCGACTTCTGCAAGGAAAATAAATGTTAGTAAAACATAAACAAAACATAAAAATAATAATAAAATGGTGGTTGAAATCTTATCTGTTGCCGAAGTATTTTTAGGGTCGTAGTTAGAGTAAAAAATGAGTGGTTCGAGTAGTTTTAGCCGGGTGAAGTGGGTAGATCCTATAGCATCTGGGTAGATTTTAGGCTTTAGGGTTAAAAATGGGAATTTTTGAAATAGGTTAGGGTTTTGGTACGACGGAGGGTGGTGGCCAGCCGAAGTGAGGCAATGGTCGGAGATGGTAGACAGTGGGCGAAGTTTGAGGTACGGTGGTCAGAGTATGAGGTACGGTGGCCGTCGAACGATAGGTGGTCACCGGAGTTCGGCTTTGGAGGATTGAACAATGGCTTAGGTGGCGGTTTAGGGCGGCAGATGACCGTGTTCTTCATTTTTATGAAGAACACAATGGGTATTCAAACAAAAAGGGTGAATTTTGATCCATTTTGGATTTGTTTTCTGGGCTGGGGTTGTTTATGGACAGAGGATTTTGGGTAGAGGGAGAGATGTGAGAGAGAAGGAAAAATGGAAAATGGGAGCTGAAGCTTAGAATTGGGCTTTTATAGCCTTACCAAAACGCTGCCGTTTTGGCAGCGAGTATGGGGGAGGATCCGCGCATCTATAAGCGGGTCGGGTCAGATCCGCGCACATTATTCGGATACCCGTTGGTATTTGCCCAAAATTTTGATATTATTCAATTTAGTCTCATCCCCTCCTAAATTGACTCTTGACCTTTGCAATCCATTCAAATTAACCCCCGAACCTTTTGATTTGTACCCCTAAGTTTGTGGATTTTCAATTAAGTCCTTGGGCCTTGTGATTAAGGAATTAAGTTTTGTATTAATTTCAATTTAGTCCCTATAATAAAAACCAGTTTCAATGTTGTTTGTTTATTTTAATTATTTATTTAATTGTTTTATTTAATGTAATTAAATTATATGTTTGCTTACATATTTTAGAACTAAGCATATAGCATATTTGTTAGACAATTAAATCACATAGCATTAATTAATTAATAGAGCCTTTAGTTTAGGTTTCTTTAATTAGGGTTAAATAATTAAATAGGGTAGATAATTGTAGATTAAAAGTATATTAAATATGATTTTAGAATCCAAATATGGATGGTGTTCCATTGTTTACAATGGGGTGTTATCACATGGATTTCTTTAAATTATATTTAATATATTTCTTACATACAATTGATTTTTTAGCTAAAATCAAATGATTAATGATTAATACATTGTAGTTAATTCAATGTATATCGAATAGAATCTTTGAGGTTCAAATCTGGATGGTGTTCCATTGTTTACAATAGGGTGTTATCTCAGCCTTGGTCATAAAGGTATATATTCGATATACATTTTCACTTACAAAATTGATTAAATAATTTGTTAGGGACGTAATTAGGACTAGAACTTTAACTAATTAAAAGAATTAATTAATTAGGAATGTGATTAATTTAAGGGCTTCAAATATATGGAAGGTGTTCGTGAAAATGGCATTTTCTCATAAAAGCCATTAAATTAATTAACATTCATAGATTTAAGTAATCAATTAAATAGAGCCTTTTTAGGAATAGATCTTAAAATTGACAAGACAATAAAATATCATTCATAAAAAAGTTTTTATGTTGGAAATTCATTTTTAAAATACGAATGGAGGTGCTACCTAACGGGGTGCCTTTAATCTCGTATTCGAACGAAATGAATTTCCTTATAAAAGGATATCTGCATTCGGAAATTAAATTCAATTAATAATTATGGGATAAATTAAATTCAAATAATTATTCTAAATGCCAAAATACCACATAAAATTAAAGGTTCTGATAACGGGCGTTCGTAGGGGTGTTAATCCTTCCCTACACGTAACCGACTCTCGAACCCAATTTTTAAAGATAGAATCTCTGGTTTGTTTTTCGGTGTCCGGTCTACCTCGAAGTGATCGGTGTTGACTCCAAAGTGTTTTTTAAAGATAAATAAAGGAAAATTTGTTTTAATACGAAAAACCCTAAATTTTAAGATTAAATTAAAAATGGTCAGAAAATCATAATTTTCTAAAAATCAACCGTCAGGCTATTTTTACACATTCCTGATTTTCAAAAAAATGGTCGCGACAAAGCGACATCACAGTGATTACAGTTATTTTCTTATTGGAATCTTTGTTGTTGTTTTCTTGGGTAGATTCCAGTTATATGCATTCCTGCATCTTGGATAAGCATGTAAGGTTGTTTGATATGCATGTTGGAATCTTTAATATGGTGTTCGAATAGTTAGTTGGTGAAGAGTGAGGGTGGTACGAGGATGTATTGTGGATGTTCCTTGCTGGTTTAGGACCATAAGGTTGCTGAGAATTTGATGGAGTTGTTGTATAATGGGTTTGATAAGGTGCTGCGTAAGGATTTGTTGTTCATGTATAGGGATATTGTAAGATTGAATACTGTACCGAGCAGTGAGTGTTGAGTCTTGTAGTTGGTTATGAGTTTGCTATTGTTGTTTTGGGCATGAGATGAATGTTAAACCTATGATAGAGTTATATAAACTCGGTGAAGTTGACACGAGGTTTCTTTAAAAGAAAATAGATAAGGGTTGGCATGAGATATTAGAGTGTTAATCATCCTTGAAAATTATGTTTCAAGAGAAACTGAGTCTGTTAATTCGGTTTGGAAGGAAAAGCTGAGTGGCTTGTTTGTTGTTAGTCTAGTTGTAACGTTTGATGATTTTTGGTTGCGTAAAATCATGCTCTGTGTAGAAGGGTTAGGTTGGAAGTATTGGAGTCCTTATATTGGTTGTTGGTGTGGAAATGATGGTTCTGGAATGGTCGAAGTGAGTTGTTGAGTTCTCTGAAAACTCGGGATATCTATGGCTTCTGATAATGTGGCGCTAGAGGAGTCTACGAAGCTGTTAGTGGTGGTAATGTTAGCTAGGCAGTGAGTTATGCTATCATAAGGCTGATGAGGTTTGTTTGTAGGTTGCTGGCGGACGCTAAGAAATGTATGCGTTGGGTTGGATCTTTGAGTAGGGATGGTGGAAAGAATGATACTTTAGAAGTTTTAGTTTCAGAATTATCGTAAGTAGTAATAGTAAGTGGGTTAAGCCGGTGGTTAGTAAAAGGTTGTAAAGTATTGTTAGTTGCCGAATGTTCTTGTAAACCTTCGAGGTTGTAACGAGACAAGCATTCTGAGAATGCTTGGGTGGGTGGGTAGATAGAGTGATGGTATACTCTTGCTTAGGGGATCTAGGAAGGCTTTAGTTGGAGGATCAAAGGTTGGGTGTTAAACCTTCAAAACTAGGTGGGTGGATGTTTCCGGGTAGTTAGAATTAAAGTAGACAAGTGGGTAGGAATGTTAGTTCTAGAAATGTTATCAGTAAGTGTGGATGGTTGATCATGTATAATGCATAAGCACTTATATGTATATACTTAAATATGTCAGTTCATGCATGCATGTGGCATAACATTAGTGGTCTTGCATTCATATACATAGGTATCATTGGGAGCATGTAAGTGATCATGCATATATGTGTCCACACTTAAATATGATTTTTCGGGAATTATTGTGGTGATGGTATAAGGTGGTTCATTGGGAGGTTAGTTTTCTCTGGGTTCTAGTGGTTTAACGAATGTTCTTTATGGGATCTAGGGATGAAGAGGGTTTTAGAGCCATAGTTTGGGTTGTATGATAGTGGCTATTAGGTGATAAGTGAATGTGGTTGTTAAGATCTTAAGGACATAGGAGTGGTTGTTGTCATGTAGGGAGTGGAGTAGTAAGAAGTGTTTGGAGTTGAATGACAGAAAGGTTGAAGATCGATGGTGGGGAATAACCTGGATAGGTAGAACGATGGTTGGGTTAGGTAGAGCAGCCTTGATAATGCCTTGGTGGTGCATGTTATGAATACGATGAAGAAGAGATCATTGGGCTTTCGTGTGGTAATGGTGTTGTTTAGGCTTCAAGGGTTGTATAGTTGTGCCATAAGGTGTTGAGTTGAGACAAATGCTGGTTGAGATCAATTCTAGTTATGTTGTCTTGAATCCAAGTGGTACAGAGATATTTTGATGATTGGAAGGAATGTTCTTCTGGAATGTTGCAACTGTTGAGGATTTCGGAGTAAGAAGAGGAGAAAGGTTCATCATAGGTCTATGTTAAGGTTGCCCTGATCGTCAATTGAAAATAATTCCCTTTTTGGGGTGATCATTGTCTGGGTTGTGAAGGTGCATGGGTGTTTAAGTCCATGGTTTGGGATGGAGATTCATATCTTTAGCGAGGTTTGAGAGCCCCTGCATGAAGCTTTGGGTACTCGGTTACCTTTTGGCATTTTGTATCGCTTTTAGGCGAGTGGTTAGTCAAATGCACTACCTTAGTTCCAGAGGTTGTGTTGAGAGGTTGTGAGGTGGGTCTCCATGAATCTATGGGAAACAATTTCCTTTGGTTGAGTTTGCTTATAATAACAGCTTTGGGCATGTGCGCAGTGGGCACCGTTTGAGGCATTGAGTGGTAAGGAATGTTGTGTGTGTTGGGCTAAGAATGGTAAGGCGTGTGTTACCTGTTTGAATGTAGCTTCAGATCTTCAAGAATTCTAAGCAAAGTTGGGGCCTAAGAAGGTTGTATGTACCGTTGATAAACGAGTGCTTTTAAAGGTTTTACTTTGAAAGAAGATGATGCGCTTTAGGCGCAAAAAATATTTAAAGTCAGGGTTTGTTAAACCCGATATGGTGTAGGGATGTAAAGATTGAACGGTTTATCGGTTGAGGTTATCTTTTGAGTTGAAGGAATTCGTGATAAGTTTTGTGTATCGATGTTATGGAGTTGGTGGTCGGATCCATTGTATATGGTGTTTGCAAATGATATTAAGTTGTGTGGATATGTGTGGTGATGGAGAGTGTGCGGGGTTCTGGGTTTTTGTAACAAATGAAGCAAGGGTAAAGTTTTGTCAAGGTGTTGTGGTGTTATGACGGTTTAGAGGAGTCCTTGTGGAAGGATAAGTCGGAGATGATGAGGTGGTTTTCTCGTCTGATTCGCTGGTTAAATTTTGAGGACGAAATTTCTTAAGGAGAGAAGAGTTGTAACGCCCCAAATTTGGGCCTAGATGTTAATTAGGTCAAATAGACGGTTCGAGGAATCAAATTAGAGGATTCAAGTCGGTTTTGGGATTAATTCACAATAAATATTTTTAAAGGAGTTAAAAATCTAGAAACTGTTTTAAAATCTTTATTTAATATATAAAGATAAATGGTGAAATCAATTTTGAAAAATGAGTTTTTGAAGTACGGCATTTTTTGACAGTGACCAAAATGTAAAGTTTGTAAAATCTATTTTTCTAGTGACTAAAATGTAAAGAGTCAAAACTTTGAATCTTTAAGGATCTATTTACCCAAAGTCTAATATCAGACTTTCTCCTTTAATTTGGCTATTTTAAATGATTTTAAATGCAATAAATAGGCTTGGAGAATAAATTAGATAATTAAAGCTTAAACCAAATTTGACGTAACTAACTTCTCTCCAAAAGATTTTCTATCAATTCTCTCCATCCAAACACTTTCTTTTTTCAAAATCTTTAGGTAAAATCTTATTTTAATTAATCTTTTGATTTCAAGTGATTATATAATGATTTTCTTATCAAATCCTATTGTCTTTTCTTGGTTTTCTTATGCAAATTCATCCAATTAAGGGGGAAAGCCATCAATTAGAGGCGAGGTTCGTCCTTCTCCTCTAATACAAGGTTCTTTAATGAAATTCCCACGTTGTTGGTCCTTTACATGTGTTTTCAAATGAGATTTTATAGTTATAATGGAATTAATTGGTTTAATTGAGGTTTAATTGTGGAAATTGGTGATATTTCGAATTGAATCTGGTTTGTTGTGTTCTTGATTGAATTGGAACATGATTTCGATGTTTTATGATGTTAATAATTGGGTTTTGACAATGGAATCCTGAAACTATATGAATCTCTAATTTTCTAGGTTGTAAATTATGAGTTTTTGAGGAGTTGTGGGTGTTTAATGTTTGATGGAGGCATGGTGATGATGTTAATGTGTTTTGTATGGTAATTGATGTTAACTGATAGTTGAGATCCATAGGTTGTGGCTGGGTAAAGTTTGTGAGTGGTTTGGTGATGTTTTCGGCTAGTTTGGAAAGGTAATTGTTGAAATTTGATGAGGATTATTGCATTGTGATGTTGCTGGGTTGTGAATGAATTTTGATGTGTTAGAATCTCTGTTTTGTGATGGTTAAAATAGGTAAGGTTGGTCCTCAAGCTTGAACGGACATTTCAGAAGCTTTGGAGGCGTGTTTATCATATCCGCAAGCGAGGCCTTGCGTGTCGGTGAGTGAGAACGTGTTTTCAGCTTTTTAAAGGTTTGAAAATTGTGTTTGAGAGTTTAGATCGAGCTTGAAATGCTGGTCTAAGCTCGGAAGTGAGTAAAGGATGAATTCTCTCTCGAACTCGGTTTGGCAATTGATTTTATGCACTTGTTTTAAAAGGTTTAAGTTACTCACTGTATATGCTTGTTTTGAGCATTATTTAATGCTAGAAATTGATTATAGAAAGATGATAATGTGTTGTGAGGTAATGCAAGTGTTGTTTATGATTTTGAACATTGTTTAATGCAAGGTTGATTGCATTGGTTTAATGATTTTGATGATGCATATAAAAACAGTGAGTAAATGATAATGAAATGAATTATATTGGCAAGTGATGGTATGATAAGGTGATGGAAAGTGTATCGGATATAACTGGCCGGCAATAGAATTTGATAGTGCAATATAAAAAGTTGCCTTAGAAGCCGAGGGGTTTATACGGTGTACCGAATACTCCATCCAAGTATCCTAATGATTGAAGGGTTTATACGGTATACCAAAGAATCCCGTTACTGGGCTATACATCTACCGATGAGTGGTGTTGAGGGGTTTATATGGTGTACCGAAAACTCCACCATGGGTATCACAACTGTGGAGGGGTTTATATGTACTGAAAACTCCCGTTGGTGGGACTTTTAGATACCGTTAGTTAGTATGTTAAGTGTTGGGTGAACACTTGTTAAATCCGTGTATCCGATGTTGTGTAATGTTTTGTAAAGCGGAGTTGTGGAGAATGTATTGTAAAGTGGAGTTGTGGAGAAGTAATTTGTAAAGTGGAGTTATGGGGAATGATCACTTGTAAGCCAATATAATTGATAATGTGCCATAAAATGGATGATAAGATTTAATGTTAGTTTAACGCATTTAACTCTTTAAGCCTAGCATTGGTAGGATGCTTGGGAAAGCTTAAATCGAGGTTAGCAATTGAAATATTGATGTTAATTCATGAGGTGAATTGTTTATGTTTTAATGTGGATGTTTTGGAAATGTTAAGTGTATGGTTTTGTTAAGGCGTGATGTTGAAATGGCGTTTTATAAGTGATTTGGGAAGTGGTTTGTGAAAAAGATTGTAAACGGTTTTAAGTACATTGATGGTGTTTTGTTTTAGAGCACTCTTCACTAAGCCTAGTGTGCTTACGCTCTCTTTTTTCCATCAATGCATAGAACTAGAGTTCGGAGGCAGCGAGCAAGCTAAGGGACATCCAAGGACTTGAGTTTGCAACGTATGAATACGAGATAAACTTGTAGTAATAAAGGTAATGGGTCGTATGTTATTTGGGAGGGTTGTTTGCTTGACTCCCTATTTGTACAAGTTTTTTATGCTGATTTGGACTTGTAAGAGGTTTAATGTGACTGAGATGTGGATGGTTTTATGTTTGGAATGTTGAGAAGGAAGCATGCCTCTAGAAGTTGTAGATGAATGTGTTAGTCTTACTAGGGTTGCTTAAAATGTTGATATGTTGATGTTCAAGCATGTTGATGATGTTATATGTTGATTAGTTAAGTTTTAAGGTTGATTGAAGTGAGCCAAAGTGTCATATACTGGACCTAGAGGTCATTACAGGCCTCTGCGTACCGGTACGTGTACCTCAGGATCGATATGTGGGGTTAATATAAGGTTCAAATTGTTAACATAAAGCTACTGGTACCGGTACGCCTAGCCACCGTATCGGTACGCATTGAGAAAATGTGTGATGGTTTCGATACACAGGTTTGAGTATCGGTACGATCCCTTTGATTTTAACACACTGTACTGATACATGAGGTACCGTGTCAGTACGTATTTGGTTATTGGAATCTTTAATTTTGAGAAAGTATGAAGGGGATCGGTACGGGTCAAAGCTGTACCGATACGGGGTGATCAAATCACCGTATCAGTACAGGAATTAGTGTATCGTTACACTAAGCCGTTATGTCTGTTAATCCATATCGGTACGGGCTTGCCTGTATTGGCACGCTATGCTGATTTTATGCAATCTGGTGTTGCTGATGTTTGGAAACCTTGCAATTTGGTCCTTGATTGTTATGAATGCAATTGTTTAAGGTTGGATGATTGTCTTAGTTTGGAAATTAACCGTGAACATGAAATTGAAATAATTAAGGTTGGGTAATCTTAATTGTGGAAAATAACTTGTAATTTGCAATAATTATGTTTTGGTCCCTTGTGTGAGCTGTTGAGCAAACGGACCCTGTTTTATAATTTGGTTTAATGTAATGCTTCTGCTGAAGTGTGTTTACCCTAAGAGTTTAATTTGATGCATCAGTTTAGGTTATTAGTTCGGGTTTGCTTCGGTAAACCTAATATGATCCTTTTGGTTAGGTTTCGGCTAGTCCAGGCGAAGGGGGTTACAACTTGGCAGAAATATGAGTTTTTTTCCTGCATCTTAGGCAAGGTAGAAGCCCGGTGGAACATTACATCCACGACTTCTGCAAGTATTGTAAATACGGAACAAAGTATGTTAAGAAAGAAGAAGAGAAGTGTAAAATGTTTGTAGCTGGGTTAAGTGATGAACTTCGACCCTTATTCACTACTTTAGAAATCACATATTTTCAAGAGCTCGTTAATCGAGCAATATCTACCGAAGCCGCCCAAAGGTCACAAAGGTTTAGTGGGCTAACTAGATCAAAGAAAAGGCCTCGAGATGATTCTCGCCCACATTTGCCATATAAGAAGGGCAAGCAACAAGGATTCAAGAAACAGTCCCACCAACAATTCTCTCAATCATGCAATTTTGCTAAACCATAAGCTATGTCCCAATTTGCTACAAGAACAACCTCCATTGAGAGTACTGGAGGTTCAGGTCGACAGTCCAACATCCCATTTATAATTTTTGTCAAAGGAGGCATCATGCGGGATAATATCTTAGACAATCTGGGGCATGTTTCTTTTGTGGTGAGCAAGGTCACTACATCAAAGACTATCCGATGAACACCTCTAAGACATCTGCACCAGTAATTCCCGCGTCCCTTGCTCAGTCTTTCAAGGGTAAGGGACAAAACCAAGTTGCATCGGGAGCTTCCGGGAGACCTGGTGGCTCTATAAGGACACCTAATCGACAAGAATCTAAAGCTTCAGCTCAAGTGTATCACGTGAGGAACAGGGAAGAGGAGGAGAAGGATCCAGACATTATAGCAGGTACTGTTGAATTGTATACTCACCCTATTTATGCATTGATTGATCCTGGATCCACTCATTCCTTTATAAGTACTGTGTTGATTAAAAGATTTAAGTTAACATCCGAGCCTATAGCCTCCAAAATCACCGTAACTAATCTTTTAGGAGATAATGTTGTAATCTGGCTAGTGTGTAAGAATTTTCCCCTCATGGTACAACGGATACCTATTTCGGCCAATCTTATAGCCCTTTTTATCCATGAGTTTGATGTCATATTAGGGCTTGACTGGCTCGGAGAGCATCAAGCCTGGGTGGATTGTTAGAAAAAGAAATTGTATCTCAGAGGTCTTGGCAAGGAAAGCGTAACTCTCATGGACTCTAGGGGTAAGAGGTCTCTGTTGTATGCTACTGTAAGTAAAGAAGAACCTTAGTTGTAAGACATTGATACCGTGTAAGAATTTCATGATTTTTTTCTGATGAATTTTCGGGTTTACCACCCACCCGTGAAATTGAATTTGGGATTGAAGTGCAACTTGGAACTACTCCGATTTCTATTGCACCTTACTGAATGGTACCAGTTGAACTCACCGACCTTAAAATACAGATTCAAGACCTGTTGAACAAAGGTTTTATTCAACCAAGTTCCTCACCTTGGGGAGTTTTGGTACTTTCTGTCAAAAAGAAGGATGGATTACATTGATTATCGACAACTAAATAAGCTCACCATCAAGAATAAATACCCTTTACCGAGAATTGATGATTTGTTTGATCAATTCAAGGATGTAATCGTCTTTTCTAAGATTGACCTAAGGTATGGGTATTACTAAATGAGAGTTAAAGAATATGATGTACCCAAGACAGCTTTCCGTACAAGGTATGGCCACTACGAATTCTTGGTTATGCCCTTTGGATTAACCAATACACCGGCTGCCTTTATGGATCTCATGAAAGATAACATATTAATTTACTCTAAAAATCAAGTTGAACATTGCGACCATATTCGCAATATACTTCAGACCCTTCGGGAGAAGTAGTTATATGCCAAGTTCAGTAAGTGTGAGTTTTGGCTCACTCAAGTTTCATTTCTAGGACATGTAGTTTCTGCTGAAGGTATTCAAGTAGTTCCGAAGAAGATTCAAGCTATAGTAGAATGGAGGCCACCGGAGAATGTTGGTGAAGTTCGCAGTTTTCTTGGTCTTGTCGGTTATTATAGGAGATTCGTTAAAGGATTTTCTATATTAGCAGCATTGTTAACCAAACTTCTACAGAAGGATATCCCTTTTAAGTGGACTGATAAATAACAACCCATTTTTGATCAGCTTAAGCAAGTGTTGACTCACGTACCGGTCCTGACCCAACCTGAGTCTGGAAAAGATTATACTGTGTATAGTGATGCATCGCATTAGGGGTTAGGATGTGTTTTGATGCAAGAAGACAAGGTTGTTATGTATGCATCGAGATAACTTAAGCCACATGAAATGAACTACCCTACTCATGATCTCGAGTTGGTTGCGGTTGTCTTCGCCTAAAAATCTGGAGGCATTATCTCTACGGAGAAAAATGCTACCTATATACTGATCACAAAAGCCTAAAATATTTTTTGACCCAAAAAGAGCTCAACCTTCGTCAAAGAAGATAGATGAAACTTCTCAATGATTATGATCTTGTAATTGATTATCATCCGAACAAGGCCAACGTTGTAGCTGGTGCACTCAGCCGCAAACCTTTGCCTAGTAAGTATTAATACCGGATATTGAATCACACGTACTGACAAATGTATTTGAAATTACAAATATCGTTATTGCATTGTAGCTTCTCGAGATATCAACGCTCATTTCAAGTTACAAAAACATCAACCTTTAGTAGCTGAACTTCAAGTTCAGTCTACCATTGTGGTGAGAACCAAGTCATTGCAAAATCAAGACCTTGAATTACAAGTTATTGTTTTTAAACTTCAAAGTAATCCTGATTTCAAAATTAATTTCGAAGGACTCTTGTGTTACCGTGATAGAATTTGTGTACCAAATGATGAATCCTTTCGAGATGATATTCTCAAAGAAGCTCATTGTAGCTCTTTCTCGGTTTACCCAGAGTTGGTGAAGATGTATAAGGAACTTCGGGAATTATATTGGTGGTTTGGTATGAAGAAGGCTATTACAGAGTTTGTATCAAGATGTCTTATGTGTCAGTGAGTCAAGGTTGAGCATTGTGTTCTCACGGTATTATTGCAACCCATTGAACTTCCTCAATGGAAGTGGGAAAGAATAACCATGAACTTTGTCAGTTTTTTTACCATTGACTCTAACTAAGCATGATGCTATTTGGGTTATTGTTGACCGTTTTACCAAGTCAGCTCATTTCTTACCTATCAAAATGGACTACAGTCTTCCCAAGTTAGTTGACTTGTACATCAAGGAAGTAATCTGACTCCACAGAGTACCTAAGTCAATTATTTCTGATCGAGATCCCCGTTTTGCATCAAGATTCTGGAAAGCATTGCAAGGAGCTTTAGATACCCGAGTCAATCTCAATACAGCCTTTCACCCTCAGTCTGATGGCCAATCAGAAAGGGTAATTCAAGTATTAGAAGATATGATTCGTGCATGTGTTATTAACTTTGAAGGAACTTGTGAGAGGTCTCTACCTCTTATCGAGTTTGCTTACAATGATAGTCATCAATCAATTATCAGGATGGCACCATATGAAGCATTGTATGGCAGGAGATGTAGAACACCGTTATGATGGTCTGCACTCGGTGAAGGAAAGATGTTGGGCCCTGACTTACTTCGGGAAACTGAAGAAAAGGTTACCATCATTCATGACCATTTAAAGGCTACCTTTGACCTACAAAAGGCCTATAGTGATCTCAAGAGAAGAAATATACAGTATAAAGTTGGCAAGAAAGTTTTCTTGAAAGTCTTCCTATGGAAGAAGATCCTTCGTTTTGGCAAAAAGGGGAAACTAAGTCCCCGATTCATTGGAACTTTTGAGGTAACTGAAAAAGTTGGTCATGTGGCTTACCGACTAGCTTTACCCCATGAGCTAAGCATGATTCGCTATGTATTTCATGTATCGATGCTCTGAAAGTATAGATCCGATCTATCTCACGTTCTTGAGCCTGAATCAGTAGAACTTCAACCTAATCTGTCTTACAAAGAAAACCCAGTGCAAGTTTTGGCAAGAGAAGTTAAGAGACTTCGAAACAAGAACGCTCCTCTACTTAAAGTACTTTGGAGAAGTCACAAGGTTGAAGAAGTTACATGGGAACTGGAAGAGACCATGAAGAACCAATATCTACATCTCTTCGGTTCAGAAAAATTCGAGGACGAATTTTTCTTAAGAGATGAAGAGTTATAACACCCCAAAACCGGGCCTAGTCAGAATTCAATTTCGGCAACCAAAAATTTTACACTGGAAAGTCAAATTATAGTGTTGATCTTTGACCAAATGACCAATTATTGAATCCCAATTAAGTATTGATATTGATTGAGGATCACATTGTAAACTTTGAAACTTGCTCAAGTGACCAAATTGAGAAAATTGAAAGTTAGTGAGGCAAAAGTATAAGGAACGAGGAGTTAAGGGACTAACCTTGCGATTAGCCCCATCTCAAGATTAATCATCTTATACGTAGGCAATTGGGGTGAGATTTCTTCACCCAAAGGAAAGGTAAATAATTAAAAAAAGAAATTAAGGATAGAAAGCTTACCGGTGAATGATCTTTCATCTATACTATCATCTTTTTCTTCCTTCAAACACACACCTCAAGTAAGCACCTAAATTAGAGGGTTATCCAAGCTTTGCTTTCTATCAATTTCTTGATACTATAATGTAGCTATCAAATAGGTAAGCAAAAGCCCTCCATTGTTTCATGGATTCCATGGCCAAATCTATGTTAAAATCTAAGTTCAAGAATCAAGGAATCCTAGAAATTTTCTAGGGATAGCATAGCTTATTCGTTATTGCTTTTCATAGCTATTAAGTTTCTATGAATCTATTATTGATATTAAAATCCTTTTAATTCCAATTCCTTGTAGCTCAAAAGAATCAAGGTGAAGAATCACCAGATCCCTCTAAATTCTACCAAGCTCAAGAACAAAGGAATTATCATATGGGAGCCTTGAAGCTTCGAAAATATCGGTGAGTGTAGTCGGAGTCTTGAGATTGGCTAGGTGCCTTTCCCCATTTCATTATTGTTGTCTATTGCATTTGCTAACATGGATTCAAAGCATCGTTGCATCGAAACCTCGTAGGAGGTACCATTGGTAAGCTTCAGTAAGTTCATTGCATTAAATATTAATTATTGATTCATAATATTGCTATCGATATCATCGAATCATTGAGAAAGACCATATTGATTATTGTATATTGCTACCATGTTATTGTTATTGCCATTGTTATCGTTATTGTTATTGTTATTGATATTGGCCTAAGTATTGAATCCTTGGATACGAATAGACATGAGATACAACTGGCTTGCTTAGAATTCATGAGCTCATTGGTACGGAGTGGACTACGGTCCTCGAGCTAAGGCTCTATTTGGCGATGTTAGCGGGATGCGTTGGTTTTGGTCTTATTGGCGATGTTGGAGGATATTGACCATTTATTGTTGGCGATGTTGGTTGGGAATTCACGTATCCATATTTACATGTCGATCCAAGGAAATAAACTATTGCAAGTATTGTTAAAACATGTTCCGAGATGCATTTACATTGATGTACATGTTCATGACATTATTGGAATTTATGTTATAATTGTAGACTACCTCACTAGGCTAAGTAAGCCTAATGCATCTCATTTCCATGCATTTTCAGGTTAAAGACGTGTCAGAACAAGGATCGGAGCAAATACATTTTTGGAGCAAGCCACTAAGTTACATGTAATGTAAACTTTGTCCTTAAACTCCTACAAAGGTGGCATATGGTCTAGACGTGTTAGTTTAGCCCCATTTTGCGTGTATATGATACTTACTATGTTGAAAGAGCTTAAGTATTAAATATGGCATGTTGTGTGATGATAAAAGTGTTAACAATGGACTAGATGGCCCTAATATGTGAAATCATAGTAAATGGATTTGAAATAGCATAAAATTTGACATGTGCATAGATTAAATGGTTTAAAACTTGCTCGTAAAATGTGGTAAAAATTGGACAAGGTTAAGATGCCTAAATTGGTCAAAAACTAGATAAAATATGTCGTTACAGGCCTTGTCATATCGATACGGGTGATGGTGTATCGATACAGCCTTATATATTTGGTCAGTTTAACGTTGGGGTATCAATACGCTACTAGGCGTATCGGTACGGGTTTAGTTAGGGGAAATCTTTCGTAGCATGGTATCAATATGCACCTAGGCGTATCGGTACGGGTTCGAAACACTGGAAAATTATTGTATCACTGTATCGATACCATACCAATCCTTGAAGTTGGCCAATTAGATGTTGACCATGCGTACCGATACCCGGTATCGGTACGAGTTTGTTGAACTTAATCATTTTAACGGTCGTAGTAGGCGTATCGATATGCCTTAAGCGTATCGAAACGACCCTAAGACTCTAGAATCCAAGTTTGATTTAATAAGCATGGCGTACCGATACGGTCTCTTGAGTATCAATATAGAGGTAAGTATATCAGTTTAAGGGTCACGAAAATGAATATGAAAAGTTGCAATTTGGTCATTGAATCTTATAAAGCCTAGTTGGTAGTACAACAGCTCTAAATTCATTGAAAATTTATAAGCAAGTCATTCATGCATCGAATTTCATACTAAAACCTTAATTATTGATTGATCCCTAAAATTTTTAGTATTTACAATTTAATCCTTAAACTTTTATAAGTTACAAAATGATCATAGTCAATCATTGCTTAGAAATGGATGGAGGGATACGAGAGACGATCGTATTTTTAAAAATTTCAAAGTTTCATATATTTTTAGATATTTTTATACATTTTTATTGATATTTGATTTTATATTTTGAATTTCTAATATAATTTTTTTTTTAAGTTTACACTTCTTATAGTTGTGAGCACAACGTGAATCGAAAAAAATTAATTTTTTATATTTTGAATTACTTGAGTCAACTCAAATTAACGAGTCAAGTTTGGATTTTTTGACTCGAAAAAAAAATAAAATTTTAGTATTTTTCATTTAGTCCCTAATTTTTTTATTTCTTCAATTCTTAATTTTAGGTTATTTTGACCAAATTTAAATCATATGCTCCTAAATCACTATAGAATACATATGTATCTTCAACTCCTCTTTTTGAAAACAATTTTTCTTTTCTCTTTTTACAATTTAAACTATCAATTTTGTATGATTTCTTCATTTGTTCAATTTTTTCTTCGTTTTAAGTTCATTTTGACCAAATTTGAACCATATACTCCACTACCACAATAGAATATTTATGTAACTTCAATTCATATTTTTTAACAATAAATTTATTATTCTTATAATTTAGTCCGTTAACTTTGCATTTTATTCATTATGGTCCTTCAACTACATTTCTTTGTAAATTCTTCTTCACATCAATTCCTTAACTTTTTTTATATTCTCATCAACAAATTTTCCTTCTTTAAAAATAACATTGTAAATATATTTTATAATTTTAGATGTTATTTGATTTATTAAAAAAATATTATAAATCTTATTTACACATGTGAAAAAAGAAAAATGAATAAATGTATATCTTATATGATTAGAGAAAGTCATTTAAATTAGAATCAATCTGTATCATAATATTATAAATAATTACAATTGATTTTGAAGAGAAACTTGAACAACTCGACTCGAAAATTTTCGAATAGGGTTTGAATCATAAAGTATGACTGGTCAAGTCGACTAATTCAAAATTTTTTTACTCAACTCGATTCTATCAAGTACTCGCCTATAATTGCTAATATAAAATCTTGCGTATGTCCATAAGATCCCCAACAAATCTATATAGACTTCATTTACATTTTGTACTGCATATTTGTCTTTTGACGTCTCGACCTTAACCAATGGTGGAAGGTTCTTCAAGAGCCAAACTTCATTTTACCCTTTTAAAAATTAATGATTCAATTCTGACTCTTCAAAGAATTTTTTTTTACTTCGTCCTTTTATAGTTGAATTTAAAAAGAAAAGAAAAGAGAAATTGGGTCTAATAATTCTTTTAACTTAATTAAGATATTTTTATCAAGTAAAGAGATAATTACATTCTCAAGGTAAATGTCGAGGTTCGAGCCCATATAAGATGGGACAACATGAATCATCTGAGTTATGTTTTGGGTTCGATTTCACATAAACAATCCATCCAATTTGACATTTTCCAAGTGTTTTATTGATTTATTCTAGATATGATTTACTTTACATATGTTGTTGAGCTATTAGATTAAAGCTGCATGATTAGTCATTATGGCATTTTAAGCTATTAGACTAACATCATCCATAAAAGCATCCATTTTGCATAATGACTCATCTTTCTTAAATTTAAGAACTTTAATAACAAAATTAAATAAGTTAAAACGTGTATTTTGTATGGAATAATAAAGATATTTTAAAAAAATTGATGTAACAAAATAATACTTGTCAAACTTTAAATCCATGTGTAAAATTTGACAATTTTCTTTTGTTTTCTAAGGTATCTAAGCGAGTTCACTGACTCATTTGCGCTCTGTTGGTTCATATAAAGAGTAGATGTTGGTCATAAATTTTAAAGTTGTTTTTGCTCAAGACTAGAATCGAACCCTCAATCATTGATTAAGGTATAAGAGACACTTAATTATCATTTCACCTATGCCTCATGGTTTAAATTTTTGACAATTTTCTTTTGTTTTCTAAGGTATCTAAGCGAGTTCAATGACTCATTTGCGCTCTGTTGGTTCATATAAAGAGTAGATGTTGGTCATAAATTTTAAAGTTGTTTTTGCTCAAGACTAGAATCGAACCCTCAATCATTGATTAAGGTATAATAGACACTTAATTATCATTTCACCTATTCCTCATGGTTTAAATTTTTGACAATTTAAAGGCTTATATAAATATTCAATAGACAATATATATGGGTTAGGATCTATTTACAAAATATAAATCTTAATTACTTTTACATCTTTTTTGGACAGTTGGATGAGGGTAATAAATGGCTAAGATTATTTCCTTATCTCTTTTTTCTGTGATAATCGTCACATTTTCTACTGTTAATTTCAACCATCCATTTACCTTAATCCAATGGTCTAAAAAGGGTAAAACTTTCAAGTTTTACATAGTGCAAGAGGGTCATCTCTCTCTCTCTCTCTCTCTCTCTCTCTCTCTATATATATATATATATATATATATATATATATATGATCCAGTTACACAATATAAGAGCTTTTAATTTTTACACATTTTTTGGATCATTGGGTGGGTGAAATGGATGGCTAAGATTAACAATGTGTTATGTGAAGATTATCACTTGGGAAAAAGTAAGGAATTAATCTTAACCATCTATTTCACCTATCAAACAATCCAAAAAGTGTAAAACTCATAGTTTTACATTATGTGTAAGTGAATCCTATCTCATATACACACACACATACTCAAACTCAAACCTTCAAAATCAGGGGCGGATCCAAAAATATAAACTTGGCAATTCACCGACAGTGACGGATCCAGGATTTTTCATATAGTGAGGTCAGAGTAGAGTATGAGGTACAAGGATTCCCATATCATTATAATAAATATTGCTGACCCCATGTCCCAACAAATCAAGTGGGGTCAATTTTAATATTTCCTAAAAAATTCTATATTAATTCTTTGAAACCCCCATTTCGTTCCTTGGAAATGCCATACCCCAACAAATCTTGACCCCACAATTTTAATGTGGCTCTATCACTATTCACCGATCAGGGTGATAATTTAGAATCAATTTACATTGTTGTAGTAATATATTAATTAGTGTTAAATGTTGTGCCAGCAAACATGATTTATAGTCAAAGACATATTAACATTGCCATATCGAAAAGGTAATTTTTAATTTTAATTGATATTTTTAGTTTTGATCCACCAATGTTAATCATCAGATCAACTTGAAACTAAACTATGTTAAACTTCTGGCAAAACGAATCTTTTCTAATGTTGAGATTGATCAACTATCGTTTTGTTAATCAAAATTATGACCTTGGCAATATCTGTAACTTTAAAAAATTAGGTTCTTTTTTGAAAAGAACGCTTTAACGTGCCACATCAATATTTCTTAACGAGATTAACAACACTGCAACAATGACCATAATGAATTAAATTAAAAGTTTAGTGACTATAATGAAGAGTCTTTGATTTTAGTGACCAAAGTCAAAGCATCCTAAAAATTTAGTGATTACCAAAGTAATTAATCCTATTTTTTAATGGTGGGTGACCCACCATGCACCATGGTGCATCCGCCCTTGTTCAAAATATTATAACAATAACATTATTATTTGAACTAATGTTTGACATTGCTCCTTCTAGGGTTGGGCGTTCGATCGAGTCGAGTCAAAATTTTTTGAGTTATTCGAGTTTGCAAGTCCTATTTTACGATTCAAATTTTATTTGAAATTTTTTCGAATCAAATCGAGTTTATGAAATTTGAATCAAATCGAGTTTTCGAGTTTCTTTACAAATTTAATTGTACATATATATTTCTATATGCATATACGTATTGGTGCACATATATATTTCTATATGCATATACTTAGGGCTTGGCGGTGCACATATTGATTCTAATTTTAACGGCTTTTTGTATGCATATGCGATATACATATATATTTATTCATATTTTCACATATAACATACATAATATATCATGCAGAATTGACCTCGAATATAAAAATTGATCAACTAATTAGTAAAAATTTCGAGTTATTCGAATTTCCATTTTATAACTCAAACTTTATTTGAAATTTTTTTCTAATCGAGTCGAGTTTATGAAATTATGAGTCGAATTAAAATGAGTTATTTTTTCCTCTAGTCGAGTTTTGCTCACCCCTAGCTACTTCAATCACACAAAATTCGGTGTGAAAAATCTTAATCACCTATGTATGTAAATTACTCAAAAGCAATTACAAATTTAAACATAAATTATAAAATCGAAAAAAAAAATACGTGACATAAGTTTATATTTCAATATGTATCTTTAGCTTTTAGAATAAATAATTGATGAGAGATATATAAAGACAAAGTTGATTAGGGCTTTTCTGCTCTACTTATGGCCAGCAACCTAGTACTATATTTTATTACATTTATTTAACTTTACCAACTTTTTACCTCTTTTTTATAGATTTTATAATATTTTATATATAGATAAATGTATGTTTTCTTCTTTTCATATAGTTTATAATAGTTTATATTCTATGCATTAATATCTAGTAAATGTATTGTGTAAATTCGCATACAATATTATTAAAAAATCTTAATTTTTCTCTTATTTTCTTTTTTTCCCAATAAAAATTTTCTTTGTTTTAGACTCTTTTTCACACATCTTATTATATTTTGTTTTGTATGTCTCATGACACGATTCTCATCTACCTTTGTAGTATAGTTTGATATTCGTGTCATGTTCCTGATCAAGGAAGGTCGACGATCTCGTATGGTTAGATCTATTTTGTGATAATTTTTTGATATTTTCATAACTATTAGCAAAATAGTTTGCAAGATTGATTTTATTAATCTCGTCTCTTGCATCACTATTTATGCATCTAATTTGATAGAGACGTGTAAATTTATTTGTTGAATTTCTATGAGCGATGAACATATTCAAGAGGATCATCTCTCTCTCTCTATCTCTCTCTCTCTATCTATCTATCTATCTATCTATCTATCTATCCATCCATCCATATACCTACCTACCTACATACATATCATCTATCTATCTATCTATCTATCTATCTATCTATCTATCTATCTATCTATCTATCTATCTATCTATCTATCTATCTATCTATCTATCTATCTATCTATCTATCTATCTATCTATCTATCTATCTATCTATCTATCTATATGTCTGTATGTTTGTCTGTCTGTCTATCTATCTATCTATCTATCTATCTATATCGATAGGATCCAGTTACAGAATATATGAGTTTTTAACTTTTACACATTTTTTGGATCCTTGGGTGGGTAGAATGGATAGCTGAGATTAACATCGTGTTATGTGAATATTATCACTTGGAAAAAAAGTAAGGAGTTAATCTCAACCATCTATTTCACCCATCAAACGATCCAAAAAATGAGTAAAACTATGAGTTTTACATTTTGTGTAAGTGAATCCTATCTCATATATATATACACTCAAACCCTCAAAATGAAGGGCGGATCCAGAAATTTAAACTTGGTAGTTCACCGCAAGTTATGGATCCAGGATTTTTCATGTAGTGAGGTCAGAGTAGAGTATGAGGTACGATAATTCTCATATCATTATAATAAGTATTGTTGACCTCATATCTCAACAAATCAAGTGGGGTTAATTTTAATATTTCCTAAAAAATTCTATATTAATTCCTTGAAACCCTCATTTAGTTCCTTGAAAATGCCACACCCCAACAAATCAAGTGGTGTCAATTGACCCCAAAATTTTAATGTGGCTCTGCCACTATTCACCGGTCAGGGTAATAATTTAGAATCAATTTACATTGTTGTAGTAATATATTAAGTAGTGATATGTGCCAACAAACATGATTTATAGTCAGAGGCATGTTAATGATGCCATATCGAAAAGTTAACTTTTAATTTCAATTGAGATTTTTAGTTTTGATCCACCAATGTTGATTATCATATCAACTTGAAACTAAACTATGTTAAACTTCAGGCAAAACAGATCTTTTCTAATGTTGTGATTGATCAACTACCGTTCTATTAATCAGAATTATGACCTTGGCAATATATGTAACTTTGAAAAATTAGGGTTCTTTTTGGAAAAGAAGACTTTAACTTGGCACATCAATATTTCTTAACGGGATTAACAACACTACAATAGTGACCATAATGAATTTAAATTAAAATTTTAGTGACTATAATGAAGAATTTTCGATTTTAGTGACCAAAGTAAAAGTATCCTAAAATTTTATTGATTAACAAAGTAATTAATCTTATTTTTTTTAATAGTAGGTCACTTGACCTACCATGCACCATGGTGCATTTGCCCCTGTTCAAAATATTATAAGAGTAACATTATTATTTGAACTAATGTTTGACATTGCTCCTTCAATCACCCGAAAATCGTTGTGTGAAAAATCTGAATCACCTATGTATGTGAATTACTCAAAAACAATTACAAAGTTTAAACATAAATTATAAAATCGAAAAAAAAATACGTGACATAAGTTTATATTTCAATATGTATCTTTAGCTTTTAGAATAAATAATTGATGAGAGATATATAAAGAGAAAGTTTGAGTAGGGCTTTTCTGTTCTACTTATGGCCAGCAACCTAGTACTATATTTTATACTTATTTAACTTTACCAACTTTTTACCTATTTTTGATAGATATTATAATATTTTATATATAGATAAATATATGTTTTCTTCTTTTCATATAGTCTATAATAGTTTATATTCTATGCATTAATATCTAGTAAATGTATTGCGTAAATTCGCATACAATATTATTAAAAAAATCTTGATTTTTCTCTTTTTTTTTCCCAAATAAAAATCTTCTTTGTTTTGGACTCTTTTTCACACATCTTGTTGTGTTTTATTTTGTATGTCTCATGACACGATTCTCATCTATCTTTATAGTATAATTTGATATTCGTGTAGCAATCATCATGACTCACGTTCCTGATCAAGGAAGGTCGACGATATCGTATGGTTAGATCTATTTTGTGACAAGTTTTAATGTTTTCATAACTATTAGTAAAACAGTTTGCAAGATTAATTTTATCGGTCTCGTCTTCTACGTCACTATTTAAGCATCTAATTTAATAGAGACGTGTAAATTTATTTGTTGGATTTCTATGAATGGACATATTCAAAAGAAGGTTTTGTTTTTTTCTTTTTCTTTTTACGCGCTTTAAGTTTTTCAAATTTTATTTTTTCTTTATGCGTAAATTTCCTTAACGAACATAGCCGTTAAATTTTATTCATATTTTGGGATGTGTTTTTTCATATATCCTTATTCTAATTAAATTCAGATTTTTATTAATAAAATCCTATAAAATATCGTCGAATGCATTTTGATCGCTGCACTTTTATAACTAATATAAAGATAATTATATATTAGAAAGAGAAATCAACCGTTTTATATATGAAATGATTATGTTTATACTTATTGAAGATATCTTAGTTTTATTAAAATGAAAATATTAATATTACAAGACGAACTTAAATAACGTAGTAATATAAAAATGGGTAAACTACATCATATACCACAAAACTTTAAGTTTTGTATTATACCACTGAACTAAGAGTCGATACTATTTTAGCACTGAACTTTAGTAATTGATACTATTTTAACACTGAACTTTAGTTTAGATTTTAATTATACCGTTGAGCCCTTAAAATCAATGACGTAAAAGGATCTTAACGGTCCGGTCCGCTTGTGATGACGTTGAGGGGTTTTAATAGCTCAGTGGTATAATTGAAGCATAAACTAAAGTTCAATGGTAAAATAGTATCGATTTTTAGTTTAGTGGTATAATCAATACACGCATAAAAGTTTGATGGTATTTGGTGTAGTTTACCCTATAAAAATATATATATAAATTAAAGGGTTATTGTAATACCCATTTTTATCCGAGCCCCAAATTATATTCGAACCATTTACCCTATTCGAACCAAATTAAAAAATAGCAAATTGACCAAAGCAAGGCATGCCATGCCTTGGCCATGCCCTGCAGCCCCACGTCCCCCATGCCTCAACCCTCCCTCCCGCCCCCATGTTTCCCCATGCCCTGCACACCCACCCCTCACCTTTCTTTCATTTTACCCCTTTTACCCACTCACCTTTAGAGATAAAAAAGAAAGAGCCGGCCATTTTCAAGCACAAGGACAAGGGGAGCTCTCGGCAAATTGGAAAAAAAAAGAGAGGCTCTCGGCAAGTAGGAAAAAAGGGGATTCACTCCCATTTATGTTTTATTAGTAATCCTTTTTATTTATTTTATTTCCATTTCTATAATCACGTTTTTTCGTCTTTTATATTCAATATATGTGTTGTTCGAATGTTTTTTTAATGTCGTAGCATCATGTATGTATCTTTATTTATTTCATCCGTTTTCGTTCTTTTATTAGGACAATAATAGGAGTATTTTGTATGTATCTAGTATGCATGCATAGGTATAGTTTGTCTTTGATTGCATGGTTACTCACATGTTTGAGTTTTTATTTGTTTATTTGCAATATGTGGGGTATGTATGTTCTCCTTTACCATATGTATGTTTGTGATATGTACATAATATGTGATCTTGTTTTGTTTTGTAATAGCATATGTTTAGTTCGTGGTTTTGTCGTTTAATGTTCATTTCCGTTTATCTATATTTTGGATATCTCATATATGCGTATGTTAGACCTTTGTACGGTATGTATATTATATATATGTTGTACATATTTTTATATTTTACATTATATTATTTATTAAATATTTAGCATATTATATGTTATTTAATATATAGATATAGTGTTATAATGGGTATATATTACTTTTGTTACATATGTACTTGATTATGTAAATACGTTTTATGTTATGTTATGTATATATATATATATATATATATATTCTTTTACAACCCATATTTTATGTATAACTTTTTATATTTTTTATATTTTTACATCATATATATATATATATAAGTTTTATGCACATTGGTAAAATATGTATAGTATTTTATTTATGTTCGATTCATTTTTATGTGTTAGATTAATATTTATGTATTTATGGTAGATTAGTTTTTTATTATGTTAGTATTTCTATGTTTATCACATTGTATTTATGTTTTTCATTTTTAAAGATCGCATATTGAGATACATTAATTGTCAATGCGGTGCCCTTTTATCCGAGCGTAAACGGGGCCAGTATCAGGCGTAGTGATAGTGGTTGGGCGTTTACTCTCGAATAACGGGGCCTTTAAAATCTACTTCCACTTATAACCAAATTTTAATTTAATCGTCACTTTAAGCGGTAATTATTAAAGTACCAATTTTTGGGCGGTGTGGGGGTACTAATCCTTTCCCATCCGTAACCGACTCCCGAACCCAACATTTTTAAAAATCTCTGGTTTTTACAGTGTCCGGTCCACCTTGAGTAGCCGGTGGCGACTCCATTTTAAATAAAAAATATGGTTTTTCTTTTTCAAAACAAATAAAATAAAGAACACCTTTTTTAGCGAGAGGGACGTCGCTACAGATGGCGACTCCGCTGGGTCATTTTTTTGGTTTTCAAAAATAAAAGAGAGTCGAGCTTTTTTAAATAATTATCGTTTTACTAATATTGGAAATTCCATATTAAAGTGACTATTAAAGTAACATCGGTTATAATTGCGCGTTTATTTTAACGCATTTAAAATTTGGCATATAAATCCGTCCTTTTAAGCGGGGGAAAACGCTAATGCTTTCGTGAGGATATTGTTCCTCCGTGTAGGCCTAGCAAGTACCTTCGGGGCTCGAGTACCTTATGTTTTCGTAAGGATATCGTTCCTTCGTGCAGGCATAAGCGAATGGGTCCCCCTGAATTGAACCCGGTTGAAATGAGCCTATAATGGGTGATGATCGGGGGCCTTGCTACTCTTAGTAGAGGACAGCAAGGACAATTCGGGTACCTCTTAGCACCAAAACTGCATGTAGAGAACATATAGAAACCCACCCTTCTAGAGCCATGCGGATAACCTAGGTGTTTTATACGGGATCTAAATAGGGTCGTTTTGTTTGTTATTGATTTTATTCGGCACTGACTTGTTTTCTTTTTTTGTTTTGCCCTTTTTGCATACATCATTGCATTTGCATTACATTGGGGTGTTGGTTCAAGTGGTTTACCCAATCATAAATCTTTCATTTTTACCCTAATTTCAAATTGACCCATTTTTGTGATCACATCATAAATGCTCATTTTGGCATTCACTGCATGGCATACCATAACACTTTAATTTTTTGCATTTTACTAGCATGAAATGTTGATTCACAACTGGTTCTCAATTTGAAAAATTATCATCGGGAAAAAATCTAGCACTCTATATATCAAGGCAATATTCAAAGTTGCAAATGAATCTCGTGAGTTTAGAAGTTGAGCCATGGGAACCATTTTTGAATCAGTACTTTCACATCTAGGACATGCATTTTGTATTTACATGCATACATTTTGAAATTTCAAAATTAGTCACTGGGTTACCCCGTCTGATACAACAAAGTTGGTCGATCTAGCACCTTATAGAACCTCTACAAAAGCCCGATCTTGGGGCATATCCGAAAGCGTCTGCTGCAAACATCATATCTCTGACAAGACTTCAATTTGGGGGCATTCTCCATCAAGGTTCAGAAACAAGCATTCGACAACTACATATCATCGCTGCTCTGCATTGATCAGAAAGAGATAAGTTACCCAACACAGCAAATTTGTGAACCCGACCTAGGGGGCAACACAATATCTTCATGAGGACAATGAAAGCCCCTCGGAAAAAAGAAAAGAGCGAACATACAAGTTTCAAATTTGCTACAAGAGCAGTTTCAGACGACAACATAGAACGAACAAAATGTTGGGGCATGCACCCTGATGAAAGATTCAAAGAAAGGTAATCGAACCCAAGAAGAGGTTGGGGCATTGTCATATGCAAAAGACCAAGATCCTGACAGGACCAGTGAGGAGTCAGGGGCATCCCATTGAGGGCCAAAAAAATTTCATGTCACATTCATGCATTTAGTTGCATTCATCTTGCATTGAATCATTTTTCCATACGTCGTACATTTAGTTTAAATGCATACACCAAAATCACCATGCATTTAGGGTAGACATATGCATTTAGGCATAAGATTAGATGTATTCATGCATTCTTGCTTGTACATAACAGGTCTACAAAAAAGATCGAGTACCCTTAACATGGGGGCAATGACAAGAGGGCCAACCCTAGTCTTGAAGGAGGCCAAACACGAAGAAGATGCTGAAACACCCAAAATAAAAGGTATCAGCGACAAAATCTTTGACAATTACTGACCAATGTTTTTTCTTTTGTAGAATTTTATTCCTCTGACGATGGTGTGACGGACGTCAACATTCTCCCGATTTTTACTATTGCCAATAGAAATTCTTTTCAGACTCTGCCCTCTGTCGATAGAAAAGTAGCGTAAATTTTTCCAGACATTGTCTCGCTGTTAGTGGCCCAGTCATCCAACATCTTACAAATCATGCCTCCGTCAGTGGTGGTACGCCAACTTAATGTAGATCTTGTCTCCGTCGGTGGTGCTGCAGATCAGATTTTCCATTTGGTCCTATCTCTCCGTCAGTGGTGTAGCGGGTCTCACATTTTGCTGATCTAGTCTCTCCGGCAGTGGTGTAGCAGATCAAATCCTATCCAGATCTTGCCTCCGTCGGTGGTGTTGCAAATCAAAATTTCCATCTGAATCTTGTCTCTCTGTCAATGGTGTAGCGGGTCTCACATTTTGTTGATCTAGTCTCTCCGGTAGTGGTGTAGCAGATCAAATCCTATCCAGATCTTGCCTCCGTCGGTGGTGTTGCAGATCAGATTTTCCATTCGGCCCTACCTCTCCGTCAGTGGTGTAGCGGGTCTCACATTTTGCTGATCTAGTCTTTCCGTCAGTGGTGTAGCAGATCAAATCCTCTCCAGGTCTTGCCTCTTCGACGGTGTTGCAGCTAAACCAAACTTTTCCTTGGAATTTGTTTTTTAGTTACAAGAAAAAGATCAAAAAATCAAGAAAAATAAAAAAACAAACAAAAACAAAAAAAAGAGAAGAAAGAAAAGAAGAAAAAATAGAAAAAAATAGAAAAAGTAAAAAAAAAGAGTCGAAAAAAAGAGAAAAAGAAAAAAAGAAGAAAGAAAAAATATTCAAGTGTTATCTGAACATGTCCCTCCGTTGATGGTGTGGCCGTGTTCAAATTGATGTCATCCGATTCTACTTTTCCGTTGAGGGTCTAGTGGAGTCCAAATGCTGAAATACGATCTTATCTCTCTGTTGATAGTGTGGATAGATCCAACAAGCATAAATCAACTATCCGATCCTGCCTCTTCGTCGGTGCCGTAGCTGGATCAAATCTTCAGACCTTGCCTCTTCGTCGGTGTTGTAGCTTGGTCAAATATAACTTTCGGTTTTGCCTCTTCGTCGGTGTTGTAGCTGAACCAAATTTGCCAAATTCTGATCATGCCTCTTCGTCAGAGTCGTAGTTTGATCACAAAGAAATCAACTATCCGATCCTGCCTCTTCGTCGGTGTCGTAGCTGGATCAAATCTTCAGACCTTGCCTCTTCGTCGGTGATGTAGCTCGATCAAATACAACTTTCGGTTCTGCCTCTTCGTTGGTGTTGTAGCTGAACCTAATTCACTAACTTCCAGTCTTGCCTCTTCGTCGGTGTTGTAGCTAGACCAAATTCACTAACTCTTGATCCTGCCTCTTCGTCGGTGTCGTAGCTGGATCAACATTACTAACTTTAGACCATGCATCTTCGTCGGTGTTGTAGCTTGGTCAAAATTTACCCAACTTTCAAGTTTTATCAATGTTGTATCTAAAAAAATGAAGAAAAAAAACGAAGAAGAAAAAGAACAAAATGAAAAAAGTAGAAAAGAAATAAGAAAAAAAGAGAAGTTTTCAATTTTCTGATACTGCCTCTTCGTCAGAGTTGTTGCTGGATCAGACATTGGAACTTTCATCCACCGATCCTGCCTCTTCATTAGTGTTGCAGTTGGATCAAATTTTGTAGACCCTGCCTCTTCGTCGGTGTTGCAGCTGGGTCAAATTTTCTTTAGGTATTATCGTCGTCAATAGCATAGTAAGCCGTACTCATTTTGCTTCCCCGACAAACAACCCCCCATTTTGAAGGTTTTGCTTCCCCAAGAGTGACATGGTGGATCAATCAAGACAAGAAAGAAGACCTGCATCAAAGAGAAAGAAGATCTACTGAAGAAAGAAGACATACATCAAGAGGAGAAGCTCGGTCGGACTGGATGAAATGGGTCAAATTTTCTTTAGGTATTATTGTCGTCATATGCTCGCACAAAGCTTTCGTATGTCGACTCCTAATGTTTCCTTAACCCCATCCCGAAGAACATGAAGTGATCAATCGTGTTGATTAATAGCATTTAAGTTCAACAAGAACCCTATCCAATGATGAACTCGAAATTCGATGTCAAGTTCCAACAGCTTTGGAACTTCAGGGACATGTACGTTTGCAGGTAAAACAATGCAGTCAAAAATGAATGTAACAATGTCAGAAACAAGATTTCTAACCACAAATAAGATGTAAATTACATGTAAGAAACAAAAATATGAATTAAAAAATAACTTCTCGTCAACAGCAGGGTTAAAACCTGCGCGGGTGAGCGTAGCCAAACAGATTTCAGGTCTGTCTCCTTAACCACTCGGACATATCGACTTGGATGCCAGTGTGCAAGCGTACCTTGTTATAAAAAAAGTAAGATAAGAATGAAACGATAGAAAGAGTGACGCTGCACATCCTATTTGATTTGTGAGGTTAAACAATATGCAGAGCTCCAACCCAAGCAGTTTCAGCAGACACCTGCTGTCATGATAGTAACTTCATTCATCATCCTCTGTACATATACATATATAAATCTAGACTTAATTTAAACCTACTTAACCTTAAATGATGAAAAAATCCAAATTGGAGGCTGTATCTCGGCCAACCTCGCGTCATCGGCCGTGTAAGCAGGCATAAGACTTCCGGTTTCCATGTTATATGTACCAAAATGTGAAGAACATGAAGCTCTCAGGTCGGCATCGGTGAAGTATATGCAATTCGGTCGGCATCCAGGGAAATCGGATGCCACAACAGATAAAGAGATGTCATCACTGATGAATAAAGCAGAATCTCCCAAGCTTTTCATCTCCATCCATTCCCATCCATAGCATTCCATTCTCCAAACTTTGAATTCGTATCTGTGCTGATATCCCGGGCCTTTTCCGTGCCGCTCCCCTTTCCTTTCAACCATCAACAGTTCCCTGGCAGTCGACTCGATAAGATGTTTCTTTGATGGAATTGTTGCCCCTGTATTTCGCAAGAACCTTGTAGCGACCCCATTTTTTTAAAAAATTAAAATTGCTAAAAGGAAGAAACGTAGTCTGGTTTTCCTTTCGTTCTTTGAGAAAATATTTGTAAAAAGGAAAAATCCTTTTGAAATTCGTGTTTTTAAAAATAAAGACTTGGAGCCGCCACCGGCCACTAAGGTAGGTCGGACACCATAAAACTAGAGATTAATTTGAAAACGAGTTCGAGAGTTGATTACGTGTGGGGAAATATTAGCACTCCCATCACGCCCGAAAATCGATACCAAAATATTCGTTGCTTTTAATTGATGGAAGTCATTAAAATTTAAATTAAATTCAATTAAATGGTCCTAATTGGATACATACTTTAATTAAATGGGCTTTATTAAATTGAAGGGCTTGAATTAATTAAACGTTTAATTAAAAAGGGTGATAATACATCGGATCATAGATTAAACTTGACATCGAATAAGCCTGACTGCATCCATTTTAATTAATTTAAACACACACCCCATTAAGCCAAGAACATGTTTTAAATTAATTAAAACAAATTCTAAAAAGCTAACTATCCTAAAACATACAAGCAAATAATAAATTAAACCACATCCAAAAAATAAAATAAAACACAACACAAACAAATAAATTAAACAAAAATATATAAGAAAAAAACTTAAATAAATAAAGAGGATTGACAACAAATCTCATCAATATTTCACTAAACCAAAGGAAATGATATACAATAAATAAACATGGGAAGAAAATATCGAAACCTAAATATATGCTCGATCAATCAATACATGGATAGTTGATGTTGGGGTTGAAAAACTTGATCTAAGGGTCGGTGATTCTTTATGGTTTGAATGGGTGTAGTGTTGAGGATGGCTTCGACTTTTTAGTTTGAATGTTTTGGGGATTTTTTTGGGAACGCCGAGAGTAAAGGAGCGAGGGATAGTTTTGGGGAAAAATACTGGCATTGTAGTGTTGGCATAGAAATGGCAGTGAAATGGTTGAAGCACAATGGGGGAGAAAAGATGGATTGGGTGTTGCGGCTGTGGTGGAATCAAAAAATGTCATCCTTATATATATATAGGGTGATCAAGAGTATTTGGTAGGAATAAAAATAAGATTAAGTTTTAATATTAAGGTGATGAAGGGTATTTTTGGTTTATCCTTTTAAAATGAAAACCAATGAAAATTAAGACTTTGGTCACTAAGTAGTGACTCATCTAATGGGAGTAAGGCATCCATCCATCCAATGGGAATAAAGACTTAATGAGGAATGAGTTGAAACATTCATTTTTGTATTTTTTTATTATATAAAATCATAGGTAATAGGTCATATTTAATTTGGACTATTGGGTTAGGGTATAAGGTTTTAGGTATTCATGAGAGGGGTAATGTGGATTAATTTTAATTCGAGCATTTAATTTAAACCGGATAAAATTTAATGTCTAGAAACCTAAATTTGGCTCTTGGTTCATTACCAATCACGTTACCACAAACAACGCTCCAAGAAAAATCAACTGCACAAATGGCACCCCGGATGCATATAACATCTTGGAATGAGCAGTAGTGATGGTAAAACGTACTCCATTCGTTGTCTCTGATCGGTCGATTAAACGCTAATTCAAAGTCGCGATCACCGATTATGGCAATAACCATGTAATCATCCGGACTCGATGTTGGGTTAGCAGAAACTACAGCCTTGTGAATGTGATGCTTATCCTTTCAAAACCCACCCCAAAAGAAGACTGCAGTTTGTAAAGGAGGAAGAATAATGTAGGCATTCGGATTGCAACACATTTGTTCCCCGAGGAACAAATATAATTGATTGAGCAACTGAACTGACAAATTGTCATCCACGGTTACCAACCATCCGTTCGAAGAGCCGACAAATCGAGTGGTATGAGGCATTGAGAATTGCAGTGGAAGAAGCTTGTGATCAGTGATGCTATATAGATTCCAAGCATGTTGGCATCGCTAGGGACAAGGAGCATTGGAAAGGGTGGAGGCAGCAAATAGTCGATGCAGGGGCATCCTGGGCAGAGCAATAGAGGTGCCCGCCCAGAGTTCCCACCCTACCCAAGGCCCATGCCCAAAAAAAATAAAAATATAATTTTTAGTTTTTACGGGCAGGTAAAAAAACTCAGTGATAAATATATATATATATATATTTGGATAAGTTTCGAGGGCCCTAATAACAAGTATTAAAAAAATTAAATCGTAAGAGTATGCTAATATTAATAAATATTGGAGAGAAATCGAGGCCCTAATAATAAGTATTAAAAATAATTCAATTTTTAAGAGTATGCTTGTAATAACAAATATTAAAATTAAATTTTTTAATATTTATTATTAGGGAACTATTTTGCCCACTATTTATTGTTGAGCATACTCTTAAAATTTATTTTTTCAATACTTGTTATTATAGACGTACTCTTAAAATTTATTTTTTTCAATACTTGATATTACAGACATGTATTTACATAGAGGTATGTAACCGCAACAGAGATCGTTATATAGCGGTAGAGACACTATCCAAAGTCACAACACCTGCAACCGTTATGTCCACAATAGCATATGTTATTAAAAAAATTCAAAACCGTGATACCCGCAGTGATAGAAATAACATTCGTTATGTCTGCAACCGTGATAAACGCCACATGACCGAATATACGATCGCAACCGCAATTCAAATCCCTAATTTAGGATCCAATTTTTAAGTTCTCTCTAGGGCCACTAAAATCTCAGAAACGGCCCTGAGTCGATGTCCTCCATTGTAGCACCGTGCCACGCCCTGCATCCCGCACCAAAAATAATCAGATACCGAAACGGACCTCTGTAATATCGAAGCGACGAGGTTTCGGGGTTTCCCTGCCCTAGCTGCAAGAAACAAAACCAAGATGTTTCAAGTATTAGAGTACAATATTATCATACATTAAGACTTAAAACTCACCTGCATCCATGTTGTAGGCTCTGGCTACGAGCTTCTTAGAGAGGTTTTGATTGTCTAAGCAACTCAATAGTTATCATGTATATGTATATGTACGTGGACGGAGTCGGGATTACGAGTTGAGAGACAAACATATATATTTAAAATATTGTGAGCAAATTTATAATTAATCTATTATATATATAACAAAGGTAAAAAAAAACAAAATTTGATGCTTACGGCCATAATTGGTAAATAGCGGTTTAAGCTAATATTAAAAGTTTGACCGATTAAATCTGTTAATTTGAATGTTTGGTAAATAGTAGATAGGAATAGCAAATTTGGGTAAAACCTCTAATTTTGAAAAAGTTACTAATATGAGCTTTTTGAAATTAGAGGGTTTGACATAAGAGTTATAAATACCCTTTTATCCTTAACGATTACCAAAAAAATCTTCAAATAACCTAAATTTAACCTTTTCTATTTTAATTATTCACCCTCGCGTATTTATATTTTGACATTTGTAAACTAATATTTTTTCTTTTTATTCTCACACATTTATATTTGTATTTAAATTTAATAATTAATTAAATTGCATTAAAAATAATTATATAAATAATAAATTAATATATAGATCCTTTAAATTTGCTTAGTAATGTTATATTAAAAAATTATTTTTCATAAATTAATTAATATATAAAATATTGATAACTAATAAACTATTCAAACAAATATGTAATATAATCATGCCCTTATATGTAATTTTACTTATTTAAATAATCAAATAGCTATCGACTATTATTTTTTTTACTCAGCAAAATTATATTACTGATAAATTATATCCTGACATGTGAGCCTTATTAAAAAAAACCCTAAATTTAAACGGGGAAAAGAGTACTACACATGCAGGGTTACAAGAAACATGAATAAACAAAACTATGACACCACTTTTCCTTCACCATCGTCCCATACTGCTCTTCACTACCAAATCTCATAGTAGAACAATTACACATGCCCTCTGTCCACTCTCACCACCAAGCTTTGAATACTTCCTGTCTGCTTAACCCTTAGCAAATCAGTCCGCCATTCCTTTGGAGTTGATATAACCATGAACAAACTGGACCAAACCAATCTTGTTGCATAGAGTATCTACATCTACTAACATCGACTACCATCTCCACGGTCTCATATAGGGATTGTTCACCCAATTAATCACAACAATCAAACTAGATTCTATTACTAGTCCAGCTCTCCCACTCCATCCAGCTTCAAGAAAAATTTCAAGAGCAGTTTTTATCACAGTTATTTCGGACAATTCAGCACCTACACCATTCTCTTTTCCCAAGAACAACGCTCGGATTATCCCCTCATTTCGAAGACAACACAGATCTTTCCAAACCTCTACTTGGTCACCCACAACACACGGTGCATAAATATTTACAACTACAGAGGGTGTATTGTCCTCTACCCAAACCCCCTTTAAAACAATAAACCTTTTAGTTACTGTAGAATTATCTAACCTGGATTTTGTCTTGTCCCAAATGGATAAAATCCCTCCTGACCGTCCATCCGCAGCAGAGAAGCTAAAACTGACTTTATCATCATACCATACTCTTCGAATCTCCTCTTCAACAATGCTTTCCTTCATTGTCTCTTGCAAGAGTACCATATCAAAACTCTGCCTTTTTATCAGTCGATCCACCTTCGGTGCTTTAAAATCAGCTCCCTAAACCATGCAAATTCCATGTAAGCAGCTTCATTGCCACATCAAGTCCGCTAATTCCAGCTTCAGCACGGACTTGTACCTTCCCCCTTCCACTACTGTAGCTCCAAATTCGTTAATTCATCCACGACCTCTTGTTCATTGCCTACAATCTGCATACCAATCCTCTTTCACAATTTAAGCGTCTTTCTTGTCTCTTTTGTAGCTGCGTTCCACCTAGCGACCAAAACCGAATCTGACAAAGATCTCCCAGACAACTCCGACGATACCAAATTCTGCTTGTTTATTTTGTTTCTTCTGAATGCCCTATCTCTCTTTTTCTTTTTAGCCTCTGTTAGGGCTTCATCTTGATAGTCCATCAAAGATCCATATCTTGATAGTTCATCTTGAAAAAATACTTCCGACTATCGGTTAATTTTACTAAACACTTTCATATAATAAGCTAATACAATCCGCTAGTTATACAATCAGCTATCAGCTAATACAATCCGGTAACGGCTATCAGCTATCCGTAGGAATAGTAATTTAATCCGAATCCGATCTGAATTCGATCAAAAAAAAATTCAATCCGAATCCAAATTCGAGAAAAAGGTCCGACTCCTAATAGGAGATGGGTTGGATATGGATTATGCAAGGATCCAATCCGAATCCGAATCTAAATCCGATCCAAATCCATGTTCGATCAGAATCTAAATCCGATCCATATCTTACTCCGAATCAAATCATTTAAAATTTTTAAATTTTAAAATAAAATATAAGTCCAAAAATCCCAAAAACTCATTAAAAATTCAAAAGTGAAAACACTAGCCCTAACCCTCACTTTCTCCACTTTTCTCTGCCGAGCCTCTTTCAAATTTTTCTCACCGACTAGCTACTACTGTGACTGTGAGTGTGGCTGCTATAGCGCTGAGTGCTCTGACTCTTAAGTTTGTTTTACTTTTTTTTTCTTTTATTTACTACAAGCAATTACAAGCCTGAAAAATTCATGTATTTTTTTTAAATTATAGTTGATCTTAACTTTGTTCAGATCTAAACAAATATCTCTTCGAATCGATTGAATAATATGATTCACTTCCATTGAAGAGTTTGTATGACTCATTGAAGAACAACATTTGCCATGTAACCGAACAAAAAATATTACTTTTCCCTTGTTTTAGTTTTCTTTTGATTATTAATAAAAGGTTTCTGTTTACCTGTAAAGAAATTTAGTATTTACTTCAACTTGTTAATTTAGTGCAAAATTTATTTTTTTGATTGATTTGGTCATTAACACTGAAATTATATTAGAAGTGATTAAATTAAGTTAAAATATTTTTTGTCATTAAAATAGAAAAAGTTAATTGGATACGAATTTTCAGATTTAGACTCGGATTCTGGATATTTTATTCAGAACGGACTCAGATATGGTATATTCGAACATGGATTCGAACTTGGATTAATCTGGAGGTCCGATTATTAATCAGATCGAATTTAGATTTTGTACATTCTAATCCAAGTTTGATCCATTGTCATCTCAACTATCCGTTAATTTTCAAATATGGCCTACCTAATGAATGCCATTTAAGGCTTAACTGATGACGCATGACTCAATTATAAGTCCAATGTTAACGAGGAATGTACAATTTTATACGAGGAGAGTTAAATTTTATATTTAATAAAATTATACAGAAATTTAAAAAAATAAAAATACAATTAGATTATTAATATTAAAATATAAAAAAATATCTTTTTAAAAATATGACTATTCCCTAATACCCCTAAAATCATCGCACTGACTCATACATACTAAACCCACGTGATCATTACCATAAAGAATTGACTTGCTACGAAGGAAAACACACAAATTTTAATAAATTTTAGTACATGTTCTTTGATAGGGCAGGGAGGTAGACAAAACACCTACATATTTACACATTCAATTAATTTATCATTAATTTAGTCCTATTTTGATAGAATATGTAAATAATGAAGGTTAAATTTAATGATTTTTTTTCAAATTAAGACTAAATTGCTTATACGTGTAAATATGGAGGACTAAATTTACTATTATACAAATTTAATAGCCGACATATCACCTTTTAACGGCAGTTAACAACCCAATAACCATTTTATAACATTTAAAAATCAGGTGATTAAAACAAATATTTTACCATAATTTAATGATCATTTATAAATTTTACCCTTTATTTTTTTCTTGTGATTTTATTTAACACTCATATCTAAATTCGAATAAAATATAATTTTAACCATTTCTAAAACTAAACTTTTAGTACTAATAATCAATTGGTCTAATGGGATGAAGCGCTAGACTTCTTAAGCAAGGTCATAGGTTTAAATCCTAACATTGTGAATGAAACAATTGGGTTTGGATAATCGTCCCATAATGAGCCTATGAAGTATTCGAGCCGGATTCATCAGTCAATGAATTGAATACCGGAAGTTAAACAAATAAAATTAAACTTTTAGTTGGTTTTTGATGCTTGAATTTTCTTCCATTTCTAAGATATACGGAGATGAGGTCATTAATAGGGATGGGCACGGGTCGTTTCGTGTAAGATTCTTGGCCTATCCGCACTCGACTCAAAAATAAATACCCTAAACCCAATCTCACCCAAAAATAAATATACTAAACCCAACCTTGACCTATAGAAAAAAATAATTTTAAGGACTTAATTGTAAAAAAATAATTTTAAGATACTTAATCGTAAAAAATTATAATTTGAAGGATTGAAGTGTAAATAAAAAATTAATTTTAAAGACCTAATTATAAAAAATATATAAACAGAGAGTATTATTATAAATATTTCTAAAAAAATTTAAGAAAAAATTACACAATTAATCTCAGGTCGAGTCGCGTCACATATTTTCTACTTTAAATCCAAACCCGAGTTAACCTTAACAAACACCGGAAACCAAACCCAATTTTTTTAAAAAAAAATCAACTCGATCGAGCCAGATCGAGTAGAAACTCACCGGATCGGATAAAATTGCCTATCCCTAATTGCTCATAAATCATTATCATTGTACCCTCTATGCTCTGGCAGGAATTAGTGTCATAGGTAGGGGTTGGCTGGTATCTTGGCCTTTCGATTAAATGGTTTCATACTAGTTTTAGTCCACATAAATAAAAATAATATTTTGTTCATAAAAAATTAAGTAAAAATTCCTTCTATTTCCAAAATTATTTTTTAATATTTACAATCAGTTGGTCTATCAAAATAAGGCACTAGGCTCTTTAATGCAATATCAAGAACTCGAATTCTAAAGTTGTAAATGGAAAAAAAATGAGTTAGTACAGTTGCCCTCATATTGAGCATCTGCAAAACTCAGTCTAAATTAATCGGTTAATAAGTTAGATACATATAATAAACTAGAAAATATTTTTTAATAATTAAAAGGATAGATTTGACGATTATGTTAAATATATAATTCAAAATTATAAAATAGTCAACTCTATTGAATTTTATTTTATTTTTTATATAATAAACTAATTGATAGCTTCTGCCTATGACATTTATAATCCAACGTTTTTTTCATTTTATAAAATTTGCCGATATCTTAGAAGATTACTTTTTTTTCAACCATATATCTTAGAGGATTACAAAGCAATAAAATAGTTATTTTGTAATCAAATAAGAGTTCCATATCCAACAAAATCTCTGTAGCTATTATTAAACAATATTTTTAACATAATTTTTTTAGTTTCCCTCTCAATTTTTAGGGTTTTATCTTTACTAATCCGAATTGACTCACGCCGTACATCTGACTTTGGGGTGAGTCTCTCACAGAAATTTTTTTGCATACACAATGTCTCGAAACCTACTTAAGCAATGTCAAACTGCTTATCACTTGAACCAACTCCATTAATTTTTTAATATAAAATTTTAGTACTATGTATATATTACTTAATCTCTTCCACTTATCACATCTTCCAATATATTATACCAATGACAATATCAGTGAGTAAATTAAACTCAATTGAATATTAAATAATATTTTTTAACAAGAATAAAATACTGAGTTTCATTAAACTCACCAAAAAAAATTAAAACATGTAAATTCAAAGAGCGTGAAGAGAAAATTTTTGAATCTTTCTTTAAAAATTTCTTTCACAACTCGTAGAAAATGAACAATCACAATCGAAATCTCTTTCTGTACAACTAGACGTTATATTGATATAAGAATGAAAATTAAAAAAATTAATCATGCAGATTATTTCGTTCATATTGTTTATGTTTGTATATGTTATATATGTTTATATATAGATACCGAACGTGCCACAACATTATATAGGGACCTTAATCTCTCTATTGAGCCAAGCAAAAACAGAAGTTTAGAACACAATGAGCTTCATCAAGACATACAAGTTTGCTCTGCACTATGTGTTGAAGTTAGCTGGGATAAGCCCTCGAAAGATCGAGATCGAGCCGGGGACGATTCTCAACTTCTGGGTCCCGACCGAAGCAACAAACACCGCCACCGCCGCCCGTAAAAGCTGGAAGTCGGCCATCGTCTTTCTCCATGGCTTCGCCTTCGACGGTATTTTAACATGGCATTTTCAGGCATTGGCTTTAGCCAAAGACTATTCCGTTTACGTCCCGGATTTCGTCTTCTTCGGCGATTCTACCACCGACTGGACCGAGCGGTCAGTGGCATTTCAAGCCGAGTGCATAGCTAAAGGGTTGAAGAAACTAGGCGTCGAGAAATGCACCATGGTCGGTCTTAGTTATGGAGGGATGGTTGGTTTTAAGATGGCGGAGGTTTACCCTGAGTTGGTCGAGTCCATGGTGGTGAGTTGCTCGGTTGTCGCCTTGACTGAGTCAATCAGCAGAGCCCGACTCGATCATATAGGGTTCAACAACTGGGCAGATTATCTGCTTCCTGACTCGGTCAAGGGTGTTGAGAAACACTCCTTCAAGTTGCTTCAGAGAGTTTGCCAAAGTTGCCTAATTGGATTTACAAAGAAATTTTGGAGGTAATTAATTTTGTATAATTTTTTACAATTAATTATAAAATAATATTTCATTTTTAAATTTATATTTTTGAAAATTATGGCAGGGAATATCTAATTACAGAAAGGAGAAACTGGAACTCCTAAAGGCTTTGGTCCTCAGTGATGAGGAATTTACTCTCCCTAGTTTCCATCAGGTAATTCTTTTTTGAAAAATGTTATAATAAAAAAAATAAAAATATTATTAATTCATTTAAGACATACATTATATATATATATAATTCAGTTTAAATTAAGTTGGATAATGTATGTCTTAAATGAATACAACTGACTTTGTTATGTTAGCTGTGAAACAGATTGTTCTTTTGATATATCACCAAACCTTCTCCCCCACTTCATTTATTTGTTTTCCACTTTATTATTGGGGAGGGGACAGAGTTCGGATCTTAAATAAATACGTGTTAATGTCACTTAATCACTAAACAGTGAAGTTATCAACATAATCTAACATATTTTTATATTTTTATCATGTTTATGTCCTTTTTCGTTTCGTATAGTGTTTTAATTATGTTATATTTTAATTTAAATTTAAATTTAATGGACAATTAAGTTGAATATTATTATAATTTTAATGGTTGAAGATTATTCAATAATTAGGTTTTACTTTAATGAGTAAATTTTTATATTAGGTACATTATGAGAGAGAATTATTAACCACTTTTAAGATTTGCAATATAGCTATATTGTAGAGAAGGGTATTGTCAGGGCCGGTTATTAGGGACGGGAGCACCCTGAGCAACCGCTCAGGGCCTCAACTAGCTTAAGACCCCTAAAATTTAATTATTCTTATTTTTAATTTATCAAATAAATTAACCTAATGGTAAAAAATTAATTTTTTTCCTAAATAAATAAATCTAACAATGAAAATAATGTGTTTGAATTATTAAATTAATTGTTTAAGGTAATGAGATGAAAAAATTTCCTGCCTTTTTTCGGTGCCCCTTTCTATGCCCAACATTAAAAAATTAAATTCTAACATTAACCCTAAATTCTAAATCATAAACCCTAAACTCTACAACAATACCTTAAACCCTAACCCTAAACTCTAAACCTATTTTTTATCTATTGGGCATAAATAGGGCACCAAAAAGGGCAGAGAATTTCTATTCGTAATGAGATATGCTTGCGTTACATAAGAGTCCATTTTTAGTTTTATCTCAGGGCCTCGAAAAATTTTGAGACGACCTTGGATATTGTAGGGACGTTGAGAATAGTGTTTTGGATACACCGAGCTCTGGGATATATATACTGGATTATATGATTACATGAAATATCACGTATTTATACTCTTCGTGTTTTGGATACACCGAGCTCTGAGAATAGTATAATATCTCGAACTCGACATCTACTTAAGCGATACCAAGCCGCTTATTACTTGGACCAACTCCATTGATTTTTTAACATAAAATTTTAGTACTATGTATACATTACTCAATCTCTTCCACTTATAAATCAAAAGCTTAAGTATGTTTAATCTCACATCTTCCTCTGTGTTATACCAACGGCAATATCAATGAGTAAATTAAACTCAATTGGATATTAAATAATATTTTTTAACAGGAACAAAATACTGAGTTTCATTAAAAGTAAGGAAATGTAGAACAAATAACACTCACCATAATCATAAAGAAAATCTTGGTGGACCAAGTTCAAGAAAACTCACAGAGAAAGAAAATTAAAACATGTAAATTTAAAGAGCGCGAAGAGAAATTTTTTGAATTTTCCTTTAAAAATGTCTTTCACAATTCGTGAAAAAATTAACAACTATCATTGAAATTTCTCTGTACAATTAGACGTTATATTAATATAAAAATAAAGATTGTTTCGTTCATATATGTTTATATATAGATACCGAACGTGCCACAACATTATATAGGGACCTTAATCTCTCTATTGAGCCAAGCAAAAACAGAAGTTTAGAACACAATGAGCTTCATCAAGACATACAAGTTTGCTCTGCACTATGTGTTGAAGCTACCTGGGATAAGCCCTCGAAAGATCGAGATCGAGCCGGGGACGATTCTCAACTTCTGGGCCCCGACCGAAGCAACAAACACCGCCACGACCGCCCGTAAAAGATGGAAGCCGGCCATCGTCTTCCTCCATGGCTTCTCCTTCGACGGTATCTTAACATGGCATTACCAGCCATTGGCTTTAGCCAAAGACTATTCCGTTTACGTCCCGGATTTCGTCTTCTTCGGCGATTCCACCACCGACCGGACCGAGCGGTCGGTGGCGTTTCAAGCCGAGTGCATAGCTAAAGGGTTGAAGAAACTAGGCGTCGAGAAATGCACCTTGGTCGGTCTTAGTTATGGAGGGATGGTTGGTTTTAAGATGGCGGAGGTTTACCCCGAGTTGGTCGAGTTCATGGTGGTGAGTTGCTCGGTTGTCGCCTTGACTGAGTCAATCAGCAGAGCCTCATATAGGGTTCAACAACTGGGCAGATTATCTGCTTCCTGACTCAGTCAAGGGTGTTGAAACACTTCTTCAAGTTGGTTCAGAGAATTTGCCAAAGTTGCCTAATTGGATTTACAAAGAAATTTTGGAGGTAATTAATTTTGAATAATTTTTTAAAATTAATTATAATAAAATAATATTTCATTTTTTAATTTATATTTTTAAAAAATTATGGCAGGGAATATCTAATTACAGAAAGGAGAAACTGGAACTCCTAAAGACATTGGTCATCAGTGATGAGGAATTTACTTTCCCTAGTTTCCATCAGGTAATTATTTTTTGAAAAATGTTATAATAAAAGTAACTAAAATTATTATTAATTCAAGATTATGTTAAACAATTTAAGGTTGTTATTTCACGCATTAACGATGAAAAAATTATTTCATAAATAAGGTTGTATGATAGTCATGTATTCTTTAGTTATATTAAAAAATAATAACACATAACCATATAATCATGTTGTGAAACACTATCATTATATAAAAATAGTAATACACAATTTACTAGTAATGAGTTGGTCGAGTGGGATGAAATATTAGATCCCTTAAATAAGGCTAGAGTTTAAATCTTGACATTGTGAATAGAACAAATTGAGTTTTGAGGGTCACCCTCATTATGTCATAATAGACCTCTGTAGTACTCGATTTAAATTATTCACTCAGCAAATTAGATACTAGTGATAAAACATAATTTAAACAAAAAGTCAACTCTACTGATTTTATCTTTTTTAATATTAGCTTTTACCAATGTCATATATTTGAGGCTTAAAAGAAAAACAAGTTCTCAAAGTATATCACTTTTAAACTTTAAGTGCATAAAGTATTTTTTTTGTAAAATAGGTTTTTAAAATTTCAAAAATTATAATTTTAAATGCTCGGCAGTTAAAAAAATTATTATCCATTTAAAATGCGACACATGACATGAATATTGACTTCTTTAATTATTTTAAAAAAAAACTTTAAAATTTAATTTTTTTAAAAAACCAAAATTTACAAAAATGTTCAAATCAATCCCTAAATCCTAAATCCCCAAATCCTCACCGATGTCGCCGCCGGCCATCGACGCCAACCCCACCCGTACGATCGTCGAACTCAACCGACCATTTTCCCTAACTCGCTGTCGCCAAAAATCGAATAACGGTTTGCCAATCGAACAGTTATTTCACGTTCGGCGTTCACTGTTCGGTTGACACATCGTTCGCCGGTTTCCAGCAACGACGAGTGAGGGGAAATGGTCGGCTAAGTTCGATGACCGAAAGGGTGGGGCCGAAGATGACGGTCGGCGGCGAAAACGGTGAGGATTTAGGGATTTCTAAAATTATAATTTTTGAAACTTTAGACACTTATTTTTACAAAAAAAATACTTTAGGCATCTAAAGTTCAAAAAATGCATACTTTAGGCACTTATATTTCATGTAGGCCTATATTTGAATACTTTTAAAAAGGGTAAATTATATCACATGTCACTCAATTATTTAAAAATTATAAATGAATCACTCATTTAATTAATTGATTATTACAAACATATCATGTTACTGTTAAAAATAAAACAAACGTTAACTTTTTAGTTACACTTTGTTCACTCTATTTATCACGTATAACAACCAGGCCATTTAACTTATCGATTGTTAAGATCATATCACTCAATTGTAACTAAAAGGTTAACATTAGGGGTGAGCGTTCGTTCGAGTTGAGTCTAGTAAAAAATTGAGTTATTCAAGTTGACACATCATATTTTACAGCTCAAACTTTATTTTTATTTTTTTGATTCGAGTCAAGTTTATGAAATTCGAGTCGAGTTTTTGAGTTCCTATACAAATTTAATTGTAATTATTTATTATGTTATAGTATGGTTTGATTCCAATTTAAACAATTTTTCTAATCATATAAGATATGTATATATGTTATATATATCTTCATATTTTTTTATGTGGCATATATTTCTTCATATTTTTTATATCGATATATATATATATATCAAAAAAATTAAAGAATTCGAGTAAAACTTAAAAATTAATCTACTAATTATTAAAAATTTTGAGTTATTCGAATTTCTATTTTACAACTCAAACTTTATTTGACATTTTTTTCGAGTCGACTCGAACTTTTTAGCGCCGAGTAATTTTTTTTTCAAGTCTAGTCGAATTTTTCTCACCCTAGTTAACGTAAGTTACACACTTAACTACAAAATGACATTTATACAATCGATTAATAGAAAGATTCGTTTATAACTTTTTGAAATTCGGTGACTCATTTGTAATGTCACTAATAATTAATGTCTTGTGGTGTAATTTACCCTTTAGAAAAGTCATTTTGACACATACTACGATGTAATAAAAGATTTGTTTTTATAATTAATTTAAGAGTTTCGTATCAACAAGAGATATCTGTAGCTATTATTAAACAATATCTTGAAATGTGTTGAATGTGATTGTGATAGATAATCTGCAGAAAGGAGCCGATTTCCCAGGGAAATTGTCTTCGCTCATTGATAGATAAAATAGATGGTTGGAATTAATTTTTTTATTTTTTTTAAGTGATAATATTTATATACTTTATTGTTAATTTTAATTATTTGTTTTATTCATCTAACGATTTTAAAAAAATGTAAAATTTAAATTTTACACTGTATAATCAGATCATATCTTATATATATATACACACGTTAAGATCCACTTATATGGTGTAAATGTTTTTAAGTTTTATAGTTTTTTTAGATCGATAGATAAAAGAAACGGATGACTGTTATTAACTCTTTCTTTCTTTCAAGTGATAATCTTGACATATTTTACTTTTAATACCAGTCATTCGTTTTACCTATATAATGATCTAAAAAACGTGTAAAATTTAAAAAATTTTACACTGCGTAACCCGATCTATCCATATATATATATAATTCAGTTTAAATTAAGTTGGATAATGTATGTCTTAAATGAATACAACCGACTTTGTTATGTTAGCTGTGAAACAGATTGTTCTTTTGATATATCACCAAACCTTCTCCCCCACTTCACTTATTTGTTTTCCACTTTATTATTGGGGAGGGGACAGAATTCGGATCTTATATAAATACGTGTTAATGTCACTTAACCACTAAACAGTGAAGTTATCAACATTATCTAACATATTTATATATTTTTATCATGTTTGTGTCATTTTTCGTTTCGTATAGTGTTTTAATTATGTTATATTTTGACTTAAATATAATAGGTAATTAAGTTAGATATTATTGTAATTTTAATGGTTGAAAATTATTCGATAATTAAGTTTTATTTTAATGAGTAAATCTCTATATTAGCCTAGGTACATTATGAGAGAGAATTATTAACCACTTTTAGGATCTCCAACATAGCTATGTTGTAGAGAAAGGTAGTATTGTCAGGGCTAGCTATAAGGGAGAGAAGCACCCCGAGCGACCGCTCAGGGTCCTTAACTAACCTAGGACTTCTAAAATTTAATTATTTATATTTTTTAATTCTTATTTTTAATTTATCAAATAAATAAATTAACCTAATGGTAAAAAAATTAATTTTGTCGAAATAAATAAATCTAACAATGAAAATGATGTGTTTGAAATATTAAATTAATTATTTAAAGTAATGAGATGAATAAAATTTTTTTTTCTTTTTTCGGTGCTCTTTCTATGCCCAACACTAGAAAATTAAATTCTAACATTAACCCTAAATTTCAAATCCTTAACCCTAAATTCTACAACAATACCTTAAACACTAACCCTAAACTCTAAACCTATTTTTTATCTGGGCATAAATAGGGCACCAAAAAGGACAGAGGGTTTCTATTCATAATAAGACATGCTTAGTTATATAAGGGTCCATTTTTAGTTTTAGCTCAGGGCCCCGAAATTATCCGAGACGCCATTAGGTGTTGTAAGGACGTTGAGAAGAGTGTTTTGGATACACCGAGTTCTGGGATATGTACCGGATTATATAATTACATGAGAAATCGTGATTTATACTCTTCATGTTTTTTACGTTTATGTTAAATCTCGCATCTCTTACATGTTTTATTTTATATTGTTTTCGTTTTGGTTATTTTCGGATACAAATTCTTAACAGATTATTTTCTCATATTACGTCTTAATTGTTACACAAGATACATCTTTTGCGGGGAAAGAATGATCGGATTGTCCACTTGGATAATGCCCGCAACGTAAAAGGGTAAGTATAGATTACGAATATGATGATTCGAATTTGATATTTATTGAGTTGAAATAAAGTATAATATGGAGTTAATGAATTGATTTGTGTGACAGGCAAATTGGAGAAAAAGCGAGTCTAGAATACATAGAAAGAGCAGGCCATCTAGTTCAACTGGACCGTCCATTCACATACAACAGCTGCCTTAAGAAAATTCTGGCTTCTTTATCATCTTCAAAACCTAACATATAATGTATAGTCATGCCATGACGGATTTCTCGAAACATTCCAATTATATCTATTAATAATATGTCTGTAATAAGGGCGGTTTAAAAATTTAAGGGGTTTGTATAACTTATTAAAATAGAGCTTTAATTTTAAAAAGTTTTTGATTTGATATGTGTGTTGTATGTTGATTTTTGAATAAAAAATGAGTATAACTTGACTCAAAATCTATGAAGTACAACAACATTTTGTTTTCTCTATATACTTTATCACTAGTCTATAACTAATCTTTTATTTTTTTTTCTTTGTAAACATTTGATCTAACCCATTTTTGGCCCTTTTTTTCTGAGAGCCGTGTCTGATCGCTCTTATTGCATATGTATGAAATTACTGCTGTATGTAACTGTCAGAAATAAACCAACATGGAAAAGCCAAACCCAACTAAATAATAATGAGTTGAGTAGGGATGGACATTTCACCCGAACTCGACGGGTTTCGACTTGATCCGATCTAATAGGGTCGGATTTTAAAAAAATGGATTCGGGTCGAGTTTTATTAAGGGCGAGGTTGGGTCGAATTTGGGTTTATGTTGAAAAATATTCGACCCTACCCGACCTCGGACTAATAGTATAATTTTCTCCTATATATTTTTTATGAATATTTGTAATAATGTCGCATCTTTATATTTTTATAATTAGGTTTTTAAAGTTGAATTTTTATTAATAATTTAGTCCCTAAAATTAATTTTTTTTACAATTAAATCCCTAAAATTAATTTTTTATATACAGCGGGTTGCGTTCGGGTTGAGATATATAATTTTTAAGTCGTATTGAATTTTTAAAGGATACATTCACGTCGGGTCGGATTTAGAGTAATTATTTTTAGGTCGAATTCGGATCGGCCAAAAACCCGACCGGTGTTCATCCCTAGAGTTAGTGAGCAGGTGGGGCAAGAGTTTTAAGTTAGGTGTGTGCAAACAAGACGAGAGAGAAATCAAGAGTCTGAAGATGTTCGATCATATATTTTTATGTATATTTATATCGAGAACAACGTCAGTCAAATTAAACTCAAAACAATTATATGCCAAGCAAAAAGGACGACAATCAAACCCGAATGTCAACTGATCACAGTTCTTACAAAAACAGTGTTCAACAAGAAGAAAAAAACAGACCGCAAAGGCACACAACACCATTAGCCAATAATTCCAATATGATCTCGACATTTTTTTATTTAATGTAAGGATAATATCATTGTAAAGTTCATTTTTTTATTACAGATTACAAGATAGCCCCCACTCACTATTAAAAAAGAATTCAATCGAAGATACTTTAACTTTCCCAAAAAAACAGTCTTATATCAGTCTGAATCTGCAGATAATCTTATAATTTTTATTTCCTTGAATTTTTATATTTTTATTGTTTTTTTTTAAAATATGATATCATTTTTAGAATTTTTTATTACATTTTTATATATTATATTATATATATTATTTTTTAGATTTTTTAAATTTCTACATTTTTAATGACCATTTTTCTGGTTTAATAATTTTATCTCAACCTCCTAATTCTAGAACTAGACTTCAGACTTAGAGGAATAGAAATTCTCTCTCTCTTTTCACTAACTCTTTTTATGCTCTACATTAAAAAAATATTTTTAGGTTTAGGAATAATATTTAAAATTAGGGTTTGAAAATTAAAGTTTAAAAAATTAGGGGTATGGTGCATTTTTAAGGTTTAAGATTTAAATTTTAAAATTAAAACTTATAATTTAATTTTTTAATATTAGAGCATAGAAATAAGTACCGAAAAAAGACATAAGATTTTTATCTGACTTGAACAAATAGTCCAACCGTTAAAAGAGTTCTATTTTATTTAAAAAAAATTAAAAAGTGAACTTAGGCGTGAAAAACTATTTTCCACTATCAGCGTGGCATAATAACTCATTTTACAATTATATCAATATAATGAATAATATTACTAAGATGTTGGATGATTTAACTTTCACTGAAGATGAGAATCTCGTTTTGAGTTTTTTTCTTCACTATCGGTACATGAAATAGTAACTTATTTTACAATTATATCAATATAATTACATAATTATATTAAAGAGGCAAAACAAACATTTAATTCTCCTCATCGAAAGCAACCTTGTCGGCGTTAGAACTGACAAACGGAGCTCCGACAGTCTGAGCTTTCCTTGGTTAGGTTTCAGCCGGCAACTTGTAAGGATCTGCATCTTTGGGATCATTCAGGACACGTTCAGTTGCCCAGGGGAACATCTGGTTTTCCTGGCCGAGTGCTGAATAACTGAATTAGAAGCACTAGTTTCCATGTCCAAGGAAATTCAATGACTCAAGACAATTTCCCTGGGAAATCGGCTCCTTTCTGCAGATTATCCCCCATATTTACACAGCACCCAATTCTTCAATTATGGTTTTGTTATCAGCATTAGCAGAAGCCAAGTCTTTCGGTGACTCAGAGTAGAGGTGCCAAACGAGTCGATTTCGATTCAGGTCATTTCAGTTCAATTTCGGTTCGGGTCTGGTTCATTTTTAATCTAGGTATGTGGTAATTTGGTTTGGATCCTATCGGGTCAGTTGATTTCTTGTCGAGTCAATATCGGGTCAATAGGAGATCAATCGAGTTTTCAGGTCGGGTCAATTTTTTACAACCCTATATGACTTTATAAAGCTAGTATATTTGGTTTTTTTGATGAATTGTGCAGAAGTTTACATCTCGTCTTTTTTATTTCTTTTAATACTTTTTTAATTCAGTTACCTTTTGCTTGGGTTGTTTTTGATTCTCGTCCATTCGGTTCGGTAAAAAATCAGTCTGAGTCCATTTTAATTCAGTTAAATTTCGGATCGGTTCGTTCATTTCGATTTTTGAATCATCATGTTCGGTTTGATATTAAATCTCGAGTCAGATAAATCGATCCGAGTCTCGAGTTTCGGATCAAGTTTACCAGGTATAACTCAAAGTTCATACAGTGTTATCTGCACGAATGGAAAAGAGAGATGGATAGTATAAGTTCTTAAAAAAAGCAAACTAAAGTTGGTAAAATCATTGAATAAAACATTCCTATGTAAGTAGATTCTTCAAGACATCATGTGAGTAAAGGTGTCCTAGCATCATTTATTCAGACAAAAAGCCAAACATTTCCTCTACTCTCCAAGCAAGGTATCATTCTTGCCTCCATCCTTAAATTTCATGTCCCATTCTCAAATAATTTCTCACTAACAGCTAGTCATGACTTTGATCTTCTTGATCACTCTTTGTTCGAGTTTTCTAGCATTAATTGCTACCCCGAGTCTTGCCACCAATCGAGCCGGATCGTGTCGATCGTACTGCAGAAACATCACCGTGGATTACCCGTTTTCGCTCGACTATGGGTGCGGCCATCCTGGTTTTAGAGACCTCTTGTTCTGTATGAATGATGTTTTAATGTTCCACATTAGTTCTGGGTCATACAGGGTCCTAGACATAGACTATGCTTATGAAGCACTCACATTACATGACCCCCACATGTCCACATGCGACACCATCGTGCTAGGCGGTAGAGGCAACAGCTTTGCCGTCGAGCAATGGCGGGCGCCGTATTTCAATCCAACGGCGGACAACGTGTTCATGCTCATAGGTTGCTCTACCGAATCACCAGAGTTCCAAGGTTTCCCTCGAAAGCACCTGCCATGTAGGAATGTATCAGGAATGGGATGAGAGGAATTCTATGACTGCCCGGCGTGGACGATGGTGGGACAAAAGAAGTTCGGCTCGGTCTACGGGTCAGGCCCACTGGAGCGTTGTGCGGTAGCATTCAAGGCAATCAAGGCTATAAACTTGAGCAGGCTCCAGTGTGAAGGATACAGCAGCACATACAATGTAGCACCGCTGAGAGTCGATGGGGCCGGTGGTTGGTCCTATGGGATAAGAGTGAAGTATTCGGTTCAAGGGAAGGACGAGTTTTGCAGAGCTTGCGAGGCCAACGGAGGAGCATGCGGATTCGGAACGGACAGGGTTAAGCAGTTGTGCATGTGCGGGAGCCTCAATTCCACCACAAATTGTGATTCAGGTCAGAAAATTACCATGTCATATGCACTTTCTTACCGAACATGTCAAAATCTAGTGAATATGTGTTATAAGCAATTGTTTAACCTTAAATCAAACTCTGTACTATGCGCAGAAAGCTCAACATCCAGTAAAATGACACTTCCATTACCAGACGCATGGGCAGGTATCTTTTTCAAAACAAAAAAAAGTAAAGTAATTCAGTAATCACCGAACTTTTAAGGTAAGTTTATTTTGATTACCAAACTTTTAAAAATTTTATTGGAGTCGCTCAATTATAAGTCCGCTTTTATTTTAGTCATTCTTGTTAATTTCGTTAAAAACGTTGACGTGATAATCATTTTTTTAACCTCTTTCTTCTTCTTTCCTAATTTTTTCTTACTCTGTTTTCCTTGTTACAGCTCAACTTTTCTAACTTAAAAAATCATCAGCAACTGCGGTTTGACTCAAACCGGAATCTGTTTAAAGATAATGATTCGCTATCCTCTTTTTTGTCAGGCCTTTTTTGGGCTGAATAGTGTAACTTGAAAGATGTAAGCACATTCTCGGCTCTGTCACGCCTTCTGCCCTGCATTTAGAACAAATTAAACTACCTCGTTAACATGCCTAACATCTGTTCACTTCTACAGCATTTTTTGTATTAAAAAATTAAGAAAATGATATTTCCTTTCACATAACATAAATCAATTTAAATTTAATTATACTATAATCAGTTCTGCACCAAGAATAGTTTAGATTACCTCAGTAACATGTCTAACATTTGATCTCTTCTACAGCAATTTTCTTTTTCTTTTGGAAAATTCAAAAAAAAAATGATTTTCCTTTTACATAAACCAATTTAATAATACTATAATCAGCCTTTTCCCCTGGTGTAAGAACAATTTAAGGTACCACATTATTCATTAACATGTCTAACACTTGGTCACTTCTACAGCATTTTTTAAGAAAATACAAATAAATGATAATCCTTTAATCAATTGTTGCATTCGTGGTGACCTGTAACAAGGAATTAGAAGGGCACTGCACTCAGTGTTGATAACGTTGCTACTGCTTAGGAACCTGTAACAAAAAAAAACAGCGTAAGAAAAAACAAGGAAAAAGAAGAAAGAATTTGAAGAAGAAGATAACGTGCCACGTCAGTTTTTAACGGAAGTTAAATGGAGGAACCAAAATAAAAGCAGACTAACAGTTGGGTGACCCCAATGAAAATTTTAAAAGTTCGATGACCAAAATGAACGCGCCCTAAAAATTCGGTGACCATTTGTGTACTTTACCCAAAAAATTAAAAGAAAAAAGTAAACTAATTTCTAAAAAAAATATGATATGACATCTTAGCACCAAATTGAATAAACACCACAGTCATAAATCATTTTCAACCAAGAGTGCATACGGATCGGTTCGGTTCCAATTAGTACATTATTTTTATTGTCTATCATTTTTCGGTTCAGTTAATTTTGGTTTTTGACTTTTTAATAGAAACTTTGGGTTTTGAGATTTATGCTTTATTTTGATAAAATAATTTTATTTTTTGGTTTTAAATATTATTCGTCAAAGATTTAACATTTTTTCATAAATATTTCTTTAAAATAATAAATTTTCAAGTAAATAGAAATAATTAATTACTCATATATTGAATTTTAAAGTTATTTCAATAATTTTAAGTATAAAATATTTATTTTTCATTATAAATAATTAAAATCAAATAAAAGTCAAATTCGGTCCGACTCGGATAATCACGATTCTTAAGAACCAGAAATAATCCAAACACTATGATTCGGAACAATTTTTATTTTTTTTCAATTTTGTTGCTCAGCCCTATATTTAACAGTGTTAGTGTTGGTTACCACAATATATACGGTTTGGTAGCACATGTACTACATTGAATGTTTTTAAAGTAGAAATATCACATTGATAAATTTGATAAACTTCATGGTTATTTATGATATTATCCCTTTACGCAGGATTTGTTATATATGGGGCAATGTGGATGATAAGCAACCAATTTTGAGTGAAGGGGGATTGAGCATTACTCGTATGCATGACTTCTTAATTTGTTCAAGAACATGTTATACACACTTTTTGCTTTCTTGAGGAGGGAGAGAATATGTATACAGTTACATACGTATACATGTATTCTTAGAAAAAATACCTCACTCCATTAAAATTTAAAATAACATTTATATTCATAATTATTATTTGATTGATCGGTCGTAAATTTTTCCACAAGTGGTTTAGTTAGAAGATGTAATTAGAGTTTCTTCTTATTTCGGCACGAAAAAGTTTGTGGTGTGACTAACTTAGTGAAAAATAAAATTGTAGAAAAATGTGATATATTGTGAATGCTTTGGTTTAAAAAAAGAAATTCAATTTAAGTAGATTTCCTTTGTAATCAAGTATCTATCCCTATAAATAGATACTTTGAGTTAGGATTAGAATATAGTCAAATAACCTACAAATTATATTAGGTCTCAATCAGGAGTAGTTCGGTACACGTGCAATAGGAGCGTCTGCACATGGTCCAAAATAAGTTAAGTTAAATATTTACAAGGAAAAAGCAAAAGATTAGTTATGGACAAGTGAGTCTTGTTAGATTCATTTTTGTCCAAAAGTCAGTCTAACACATAAACAACAAGTCAACAAGCATTGATTTTTTTTAAAAAAAAACTAAAGATCTCATTTTTTTAAAAAAAAATTATACAGTCTCTTCAATCTTTGAGTCGCCTATGTGCAAGGATCATGTTACCGAGTGGTATAGGTAATCTCATCCATTTAAGATTCTAGAGTTTAAGGAATATTGGCTTTGGTGATTGAGTCTTTCGACAAGGATTTTTTGCATACACAACACCTCGAACTCGAGACCTGCTTAAACGATACCAAGTTGCTTACCACTTGGATCAACCCTGTAGGTAAAAGAATTCATTTTTAGTCCCTATTTCACTCATTTTATGTAACATTATGAAATTTCGATACTTGAAATTAGGGATGTTCATTGTTCAGTTAAAACTGAATTAATTGATCGAACCAAAATTTAATTTAGTTAATCAATCGATATTCAAAATGTTTGGTCAGTGAACGGTTAGATATTTTAGTCCTTAAAGTGTTATTTGGACCTTATATTGAATTTGATAGTTACAAACATTGAATGTGTAAATGGATAGTGTGTGGGCTGTTTTAAACTAAATACATTGAAAGGGAGCAATATGCCACCACGCCTCACATTTGCATGACAATATGCTCATGTTTTGTTCTGTTTTGGATTATGAGTTTCGGGTGTAGACCCAATTAAGGAGCTAAAATGGTGAATAATATGTCATGTGTGTACCTCTGTTGATTCTTTGTGCACCTCTGTATGTGTCATGTTTACTTCCGTTTGCGCTATGTGCGCCTCTGTAGATGCTTATGAACCTCGGTTGATGCCTTGGGCACCTATGTTGACACTTTGTGCACGTTTCTGTTTGTGCTTTGTGCGTCTTTATAGATGCCTATGCACCTTTGGGCACCTATGTGAATACTTTGTACACCCCTATATGTGTCTTGTGCATCTGTGTTTGCACTCTGCGTGTAATACCCCGAATTTTACTAAGTTTATTAAGGATCATTTAGTACTAATATAATAGCTAAAAAGCTATCTTAGTGACTAAAATGACAAAAATGCAAAAAAGTTAGGATTTCTTTGATTATGGGTTATGGAAAAGGAATTTCTGAGATTTAAAAAGCATCAGATGATAGACGGAAAATTAATTAGGGTACTTGCAAAGTTTGGTCGAAATTTGAGAAAAATTGGAATGGGAATTGAAGTTTAAAATTTAGTGACCAAAATGTTAAGCAGTCAAAACTTGTGTGGTAAAAGACTAAATACGAAAAGCTGAAGGACTAAAGTTGTAATTTCCAAAAAGTTAGGGGTTTTCATTTCATAAATAGATAGATCACCTAAGGGTGTGGATCGAATGTGGAATTCTTGTTTGAACCAATATTTCGACTGTTGGGAAACCGCAGTCAAAGTTTAAATGGAATTCGGTTACCCGGATCGAACATAAAAAATTATGAGATTTTACCATATGATAAAGGAAGGTTATAAAAGTCCGTTACAAGTATTGAAAATATTTTTAGTTTGATTCAAGATGGATTCTACAATTTAATTCTGAGTAAAGGGTTAATTACCGGTATATCAGATTGAATTGAAATTTTAAAAAATGTTCCATAAGCCATGGAAAAATATAAAATGATATTTATGGAATAGTGGCCAGTTGAGAAGGAACTAATTTAGTTAGATTATAATAGAATGTCAATTTTTAAACAAACTAGTAAATAAAGACTAGTTTGAGGGCAAATTGGTCATTTGGCAAGGATGGCAATTTTGAAATATTGAGGAAGTTTTTGGAAGATGAAATATGCATGGATTTAATATTAGCCCTTGATTTTGGATTAGATTAAATTAGCCATTGAATTTAAAGACTAAATTGATAATTTCACTATTTAAATAAATTTAAAATTCATTTAATAGTTACGTGTAAAAGAATAGAAAAGGATGAACATATATTCATCTTTTTTCAGCCATGTACAATGGGAGCTAGAGGAAAGAAGAAAAAAATTTCCAAGCTCGATTTAAGCCCTGAATCTCAATTTTTAGGTAATCTTTTGAACTACAAAGTTGTTCTACTCTTCGAGCTCTATCTTTTGATGTAAATAATTTATAGAATACTTGCTTGGCTGATGAGATTTGATATGTGGAATAAATTAGTGTTTATGAACAAATTGAAGCTTTTATGATTTTATGAATCCATGGTTGATTTTAAGTTAGAATCATGCTTGTATGATGTTAGAATCATGTTATTGAGTTGGGATTTAAACCCTACATATTTCGGTTTGTATTGAGAAGATTAGGGTTTATGGATTCAAGTCTAAATTAGGGTTTGTGATGTTGGATTAGTGATCTAGTAAGCTTGATTTGTTGTTTGGAAACAAAACCCTAAGTTAAATACATAGGGATCATTTCGGCAAGCTTCAAAATTAAGGGACCATATCTGATTTTGTATGAATTTGATGTGTATTTATATTATTAATGATGTTAGAGACATGAAAATGAATTTAGAATGCTAAATCGATGATTAATCACATTAGTGACCATTTTGACAAATTGTCAAACTTGAATGGTCTATTCGGCAAAGAGGATATGTAGAAGGAGTAAATCTGATTTTTAGTTAAAATGATGGAATTAAGGTAGTAATGTTGATTGGAGGACTAGTTTGCAAAGATTTGTTAGTCTAGTTTCGTTTCCAACAAACGAAAACTGATTTCAAGTTCCGAGTTAAAAGATATGAATTTTTAATCGAATGAAGGTCAGAAAAATTACAGAGCAGTTTTCTGCTTGGAAAGTCTGTGACGTGAATTCAGTGAATTTTTGTAACTTTTGTAGATTTTATTAATTTATGTGGCTTATACCGTTAGAATCGTTATCGATTATAGTTTCTCCAATATAAAGGAAATTAAGATCCAGTGTGTATTCTGCCCTGCACAAGTAAATATTTGAAGGTAGCGTAAGCTATCAGAAAATGGAATTTGAAACATTTTGTATTTAAATGTTAGTTAGCAAGCTCGGAAGAGTTAATGGAAGTTCAAATTGGTCACTAAGGACCATAATGAGTTTTCGAATAGTACAAGGAAGAAATGAAAATAATTGGAAATTTTATTTTCAAATGATTATGTTAAAAAGCAAGTTTAAGGTATTGTTAGAATTGAGTCTAACAAATATTTTATTGTATTTATGTGATTAATGGAGTGAAGTCCGAATCAGAGAAGGTTTGAGGTACTATGAAAGAAATGATCGAACTAGGACTTAGTGAGGCATCATGTTAAGTGGCCAAGGTGAGTGCATTTTTACCTATTATATATATATGATATGTGGAAGACTTGCGATAAGTCGACCTTGATATTAATGAAATGTATGTTGATCAAAGTTATGCAAATGGCATGAAATATTAAATGGCATATGTGATACATTGATATGGTATAAAGATTTATCCCAGATAAATCGGATTTTAGATATTGGGTATGAACTGCCTAATATCGACTATATGATTTACATTGATGCATAATACAGTAATGGCAAGTACATATGAAAAATTATGATGAAATATGGGATGTGAATTGCCCGCTTACATATGAAAAATTATGATGAAATATCGACTATAGAGTCCTTAACAACAGTATCATGCAAGTTATGTTAAGTTTCATGTTTGTGACTACTACGGTGTCACATACACCTTGGGGACCCAATCCCTTGGTGTTGCACCCTGGGGATCCAAGCCATGGTGCTAATGACACTAACGAGGTGCTTTAATGAGGAGCAAAGAGCGTCCTTGAATACGTACTCATCTGTCATGTTCAAGTTAGACACTACGGTGCCACTTCCACCTTGGGGACCCAAGCCCTTGGTGTGCACCATGTGGATCCAAGCCCACATTGCTAATGACATTGACGAGGTGCTTTTATGAGGAGCAAAGAGCGTCCTCGAGTACGTACTCATGTTCACATTATGTTAGACACTATGGTGTCTTATCAAGTAACTCACGTACCTTGATCTCATATTATATACTTTGGGCTATCTCTAAAGGAAAGTTATATTACAAATGATTACATGATGACTGATAAATACTGAGAACATGATAATTATAATTGTTTTATGATATGATATAAACTGTATTGGGAATGACTTGCCATTTTGCAGGAAATGTATAACACTGTTAAATGACAGAGGAATAATTTTGATAAGTTTATTTTATATGATTCTTTACATTGAAATAACTTACTTTAATTTATAGTTGCCTCACTAAGTGAATACTTAGCGTGTGCTGTTTCACACGTAGGTTACTGGAAGCTTTCTAGAAGAGGAGTCAAGCATGTTAGTCAAGCTGCAATCTGCCAAACATCAGTAAGACATTCTAATTTTATGATATTCTCTAGTGGGCATGTAATAATTTATTCGTTAGTTGTTTTAAAGGTAAAATTTTAATTGTTGTTTATCGCGTAACGATTTTAAATTCAATAAAGGGTTTTGGCAGTGTACCTATTTTTCACCCTAAGTTACATACTTATTTTATTAACTGACTAATATGTTTATTAAACCAATTTAGGGTCGAAACTAGGTGTGCCTATCTGACATTGTTTTAAATTAGAAATTGAAAAAAAAGGTCAACGACTGAACTAGTTTAAAAAAATTACAAGTCAAGAAATCAGTTAAATAATTTAGTAACATCTTCAATGTGTATTTAATCATCGAATATACGTTGAGGGTGTTACATTGCGCGTCTCTACAGACGCTTGTGCACCGTTGCCGATGCCTTGGGCACCTATGTTGACGCTTTGTGCATCGTTGTTTGCGCTATCTGAGTCTCTATAGATGCCTATGCAGCTCTGTAAATACTTTGTACACCTCTATATGTGTCACGTGTACTTTTGTTTGCGCTATGTGCGTATCTATAGATTCTTATGTACCTATGTCGATGCCTCGGGCACCTATGTTGATGCTTTGTGCACCTTTATATGAGTCTCGTGCACCTCTGTTTGCGCTTTGTGCGCCTCTATCAATGTTAAGCCGAGCAAGGAAACAATATCAACAATTGGAATTGTGTCCTTCATCCCGGAATTTAAATTGTGGTTGTAGCATGCTTTTTATCATGTCGTGTTTATCTTAGTTGAAATCATAAGTATGCAACCCTAATCAATTGCAATAAATATGAACATTGGAGAGATAGAAAATCACAAAAAACTCTTGTAACGTTCCGGTATAATTTCTATTTAAATCTCCATCCACAAATAACTCCATCCTATTTGTAACAATCTAAAACGGATGTGGCTCGAAAAGATTACAATTCGACTCTCTTTCATTCCGACCATGAACATAAAATTCTTTGCTTCAACTTGGGATAAGACTTCATACCCAAGCTTTGGCAGAGACCGGAAGAATGAAGCATTCTTGATTGAATAGTAAGTCGTAACAAAGCATAACTCCGGTGATGGAGACAAAGAAGAAGAAGAATCCTTAAACTCTAAACCCTTAATGCAATACAATGAAGGTGTCTGTTGATGGTCATCTAAACATCAACTCCACGTGTGTGCAACCGGTTAGTTCGATCGCCGAATGGAACTGCTTGAACAAGGAATTGGCCAAGAAGAGGAAGAATGAAGGCTTAGATGACCATAAACAAACATATTCAGCAATGCATTTTTTTCATCAACAAAACATGTTCAACCAATGCATGTAAATCAAGGGGAAATTTTAAACAATGTAGGGTTATCTATCTGGTCCAAACCCTACAATCTTTTGCTCACATCATTACGAGTATATTCCGATAATAATTCTCATGAAGAAAGCATATGCTTTCAGAATAAACCTATATTACACTCTTATTGGTTGGTTGGTTGGTAGACCATCCATGTTTTGTCATCTTCTTCACGAGTTGTATGTTGCAACAAGTCATTGACCATGGAAATCAGACTTTTTTATTTTTCTTAAAATATTCGTATCTAATATCTGTGTTTGATATATGCATATGAAGATATGAATTCCTTATAAAATATTCGTAAATAAATTCAATTATATCTATATTAAATATATATTTATATTCGAGAGTGTATCATATCTTGTCTGATAATCGTGATTGAGTTTATGAAATCTAGGGTGACTTGTGAAGATTGAAGAAACTAGAAAGCACTATGATGTCACACCAAGCGTCTAATAATTAGAAAATGCAATGTTGTATCCGCTATGTTAACCTAATTATTTGGCTTAATTTATTTAAACCAATCATTTTCAAGTTTGGACCATTGTTAAAAAGCAAGATTTGGGAGAAAGTACTTTTAACTTGAAAACACAATGAATTTGAAGGGAGTGGTTTCAATGGTATAGAGTAGATTGTTCTTTATTGGTGATTCGAATTGGAACAATGTTGTCTTTTTTTTTGGTAAAGTTCATATTCATTTTATAGTTCATGTTCGGAATTTGTTGCTCTCCCTTTTAATAATATCGTCTTCAAGATTTAAACATGAATTTACTCGTTAAGAATATAATATGTCTTACCATTGCACACAACACTTGTTGGTGAACAGTATTGTCTTTACTCTTTAAGAGATGACAAAACGATATAAATAGCATACAACGTTAAAAACAAACTTGCAAAGACGACACATTTCTAAGTTCAAGTTTTTATCTTCTCTTTAAACCTTTTTATGACCCGATTGCAATTCAGTTTCAAAAAATATTATGTTTAAGGGTGGATATTCGAACGAGTTGAGTTAAAAAAATTTAAGCTAGTCGAATTGAAGAATCATATTTTATAAATAAATTTTATTTGAATTTTTTTGAGTCGAGTCAAGCCAAGTCAAGTTGTTCGAGTTTTTGTTCAAATTTAATTACAAACATTATAGTGTAATGATACTAATTAGTTCCAGTTTAAACGGTTTTCTATAATCATATACAATAAATATATATATATACATCATATTTTATAACTCACTGAGAGACTGATCCACTAATATATATAATATATCTCAGGTAAAATTGAGAGACTCAACTCGAATTTGAAAGTTTTCCACTAATTACTAAAAATTTTGAGTTATTCGAATTTTTATTTTATAATTCAAACTTTATTTAATTTTTTTCGAGTCATTTATGAAATTAAGAGTCGAGTTAAGATGAGTTGACTATTTTCGCGATGAGTCGGATAATTCATTTTTTCGAGCTGAGTTTATGAAATTAAGAGTTGAATTGATGAGTCAAATATCTCCACGTCAAGTCGGATAATTCAATTCTTTCGAGTCGAGTCAAGCCAAGTTTTGTCCACCCTTATTCATGCCTAGACTAAAATTTAGTGGTCGGTGGTTTATTTTATAGTAAAGGTGTCTATGGGTCAAATTGGATCAAGGTCCAGTTTCAAAAAATATAGGTCTTGGTCTGAACTCGACCTAGTCGGTTTGTGATATTATTCATTTTTATTTTAAGACATTAAAATATATAATTTATATTGATATTTTATATATTTTGATAAATTTAGATAAAATATGTTAACTAATTATTATTTATATACGAAAAGTTTCGGATTGACGCGTGGACTGAAAATGTTTGTCCAAATTTAACTTGGATCAGGTCAGAAAATCCATTTTCGACCCATGAATGGATCTATTTTACTTTCATATATTATAAAATATTAAAATCTTATTTTCATAACAATATTTTTATAATTAAATTTAAATAAAACAACACTTTATTATTTAATTAAAATTTGAATCAAATGGAATCAATATATATGGGATAGGATCTAGTTAAGTCTTTTTAACTTTTACACTTTTTTGGATCATTGGATGTGTGAAATGGATGGTTGAGATTAACTGTGGGTTATGTGAAAATTATCACTTGGGAAAAAAAGTAAGGTTAATCTCAACCATCCATTTCACTCATCCAACGATCCAAAAAAATGTAAAAATATGAGTTTTACATTCTATGTAAGTGGTTTTAACTTTTACACGTTTTTTTGGGATCATTGGATGGGTGAAATGAATGTTGAGATTAACAGTGGGTTATGTGAAAATTATCAATTGGGAAAAAAAGTAAGAGGTTAATCTCAACAATTCATTTCACCAATCCAACGATCTAAAAACGTGTAAAAATATGAGTTTTACATTCTGTGTAACTAGATCCTATCCCATATAGGGATAGGATCCAATTACACAATGTAAGAGTTTTTAACTTTTACATGAGTGAAATGAATGATTGAGACTAACAGTGGGTTATGTGGAAATTATCACTCGGGAAAAAAGAATAGGTTAATCTTAACCACCCATTTCACCCATCAAACGATCCAAAAAACGTGTAAAAATATGAGTTTTACATTTTGGGTAAGTAGATACTATCTAAGGGTGTGCATTTCGGATATCTGATCCGATCCAAAATTTTGGATATCCGAAATTTTTGGATCGGCAATTTAGCGATCCGTATCCGATCCGAAAAATCAGATTTTCGGATAGGATACTCAGATATCTGAATATCCAAATTTATGACTTTATTTAAGTATTTTTTAATTTGGCGGTCATGTCTATGAAAATTTTGGTTTTCAAACATAACAATCAATAAATTATTGAATATAACAAGATTTATATCCATGGAAATTTCAATGTTTCATATATAACAAGTAAAAATATCGAATATAACAAGATTCATGTCTATAAAAAAATTTGAATTTTCAAATTTCGGATATCCGATCCGAATGTGAAATAACTAACCGTATCTAATCCAAAATTTTCAGATATCCGATTCGGACTATCCAAAAAATGAAAAACGAATCGGATATTCAAAATTGTGGATCTGATCAACAGATAAAAGGATCAGATCGGTCGGATCGGATTTTTTTGCACAGTCCTATTAATCATATCCTTATATAGGATATGATTCAGTTATACAGTGTAAGATTTTTTAACTTTTACACGTTTCTTGGATTATTGAATGGGTAAAATAAATGGTTAAAATTAACTGTTGGTTATTTACAAATTATTACTTGGGTGAAAAGTAAGAGGTTAATCATACGGCCGAACCGTCGGGTATTAGATCTGGGATAATTGACCAAGTGGGTTACTTGGCCCGGGGTTAGACCATTTATAGATGGGCCTGATTCAATATTTTAAGCCCAAATTTGACAACCCGCATAAAATTTCTAATCTTAATGTTTTATTTTTAAAATAATTCATTTTTTACCATGCTCTAACACGTGCAATGCAAGATATGAAGAATATAAATAATCATATCTCCCCTCTTAGTGGGGAACTGCCCATAATTAGGGTAAGTAAAACTTGACTCTACTAAATTTTTTTTTTTGATTTTATTAGATATAAAAAGTTCGACTTAAATTGACTCAAATCGTAATTTTATAAACACGACTTGACTTAAAAAAATTTAAATCAAGTTTGAGTCATAAAATAAAAATTTGAATAACTCAAAATTCTTAGTAATTAGTGGATTGATTTTTAAGTTCGGGTCGAGTCCCTCAATTGTGTCTAATATATGTATGTTACATATAAAAATATGAAAAAATGTATATGTATATCGTGTATGATTATAAAAAATCGTTTAAATTAGAACCAATTAGTATCATAACATTATAAATGTTTACAATTAAATTTGAAAAAAAACTCGTACAACTTGACTCGACTTGAATTTCATAAACTTGACTCGAATAAAAAAAAAAATTGAATTATAAAATAGGACTTGTTAACTTAATTAACTCGATATTTTTAAACTCCGCTCAACTTGGTCTAATGTTCACCCCCTACTTATAATTTCTATCAAGACAAGAACTTAATCAAAATGAATGAGAGAAACCATAGACTAATAAATGATCGATATGTAATTTTCGTCCAATCCAAAAGAGGTGAATCACATCTCATCGTATTTTCAACCAACTGAACTACCGTGAACCATCACTTTTAAATGTTTTAAAAAACAAAGAAATGTTGTTATTTTTAAGTGATTTGAGTTCGAGCAATTTATTTATACAATATTTTTTATTAAAGGATTAAAATTAATAAACGTATATTATGATGTAATCATACTAGTCAATTAAAAAAAAACAAGGTCATTATGATGTTAGTTCGACTATTACTATATGTAGACATCCTCTTAATCTTATATTCATTCAATCAAACAATATAATCTTACATTTCTATCAAATAAACTAAACAAAGTAATGCAACATTCTCAATAATATGTCAGGTAATGTTACATTTCGGGAATCTTATTCCCAAAGATAATCTTACATTTCTTGAACCAAATGCACCCTAAGAGGTTTACATGTTTTTGGATCGTTGTATTAATTAAGTTAAATGACTGAGATTAAAACTTTTAAATTAAACATAATTCGTTTATCTTTTCCTGTAAAAAAAATCTTCTCATTACCTACTGTTAATCTCAGTCATCGATTTTCACTAATCAAACGATTTTAAAAAATGTGTAAAATTCTTAAGTTTTATACTATGTCAACGGATATATACATAAGGATAGGATCTGATTACACAATGTAAATATTTTTAAGTTTTACACGTTTTTAGGATCATTTGATAGGCAAAACGTATTAAAAATAACAGAATTGTAATTCAGTTGGCATTTCGGTTATAACAGATTGTTTGTTAGCCTTGGGCAGTTTTGGCATAATTGTTATCCTTGCAGTTATGGCTTAGTTAGCTATCTTAGCTTAGTCCTATATATAGCTTATATTAGTAAGCTGTAAATCATCTTCAATGAATAATGAAACTGAATTTTATCTCGTTAAAATAGTCTCTCTTAAATTTCTGTATTTCTTTTCAGTATTAGTCTTCTCCTTCAATGAGTCTTATGAGAATTCTTGTGAGGTTTCCTCATATAGTATCAATCGCCATGTCGATCTTAGATCTTTAGTTTTTTCTTTCGCGCTCATTATCTTATCGTTTTTTTTTCGGAAATCTGTGATCATTATGCACTACAACAAATTTATCAATTTATGACAATTTCTATATGATATTGCATATAACGTCAAAAAATATACTATGTATGTGATGATTTTTTTGTTTTTGTCATAGTGAATAATGGTATATCTTTTGAGACAATTTTATAAAACGTCATTGATTTTCGTGACTATAAATTTAGCGCCTAATTTTTTTTTGAGGAAAATATTTTAATGATGTTTAGACAAAATGGTGACTCTGTAATATCGTCATTAATGAAATGAAAGTATTAGTGATGGGTTATTATTATGAATATTCAATGTTAATTAGTGACATCGTAATTTTATCACCAATAAGCTTATATTTGTGATGATATGATTTGTTATAGATTAAAAGACATAAAATGGGATGTTTTATTTGTGTCACAAAAGGTGGTTTAATGTGACGAAACCACTATTTGTCACTCGTTGTTATCTCTTATGTTTTATATGACGATTTTCAAAAACATTATGAGATTATGTCATTTAATGCGGACTAATGATAATATTTGACATATATGTATCATATAAATTATTAGTTTAATTATATAATTTTATAACGTGACTCCCTAGTTGAAAATAAAATAAATTTAAACTATAATAATAATAGTAATAAAAATATAAAAAAATAAGTTTTAAGCTTCTACTTTTAGAAATAGTCATCATTAAAAATAATACTAACTTAAAAATTATTTATTTGCAATTAAAAATATTACTTAACTCTAATTTATTATCATTTTAAATGAAAATATTCATTGAAAAATAATTAAGGTGTAGTATTTATTGGGTAATTTACATTTTAAATTACTGAACTTAACATCTACTTTCATTTATATCACAAACCTTTAATTTAATCAAATTATATCCTTGAACTTTAATTATTAATAAACTAAGTCACTTATACTAACATCGTTAAATAATTATAATGAAAAAAATGAAATTGACACTTTTACTTAACATATTTTTCACATATATCCTCAAATAATGTTTAATTGATAATTTTAGTAATTTTCTGTAAGAATTTCTGATACATTTCATTTAAATAAAATCAAAAGAAAAATAACTAAATTTCCTATAAATCCTAATAACAATATTAAAATTGTTAATTAAACATTATTTATTGATGATATATGTAACATATGTTAAATAAAAATGTCAAATTCAGTTTTTCTCATTAGAATTATTTATTGGTGTCAATATAAACTTAGTTTATAAATAATAAAAGTCGAATGATGTAATTTAATTAAATTAAGGATTTGTGATGTAAATGAAAGTAGATGGTAAGTTTAGTGATCTAAAATGTAAATTACATGTATATATTTTATGGGTTGAGTTTGATTGGCGTGACACTCATTTTACTATCAAAAAAATAAAATATTTTTAAAACTATAATAAAACTTAAATAATTAATTGAAATTTAGGTTGTCTTGATTCTATTAAAATTTGTAAATACAATGCCTAGACTACCTAACCCCTCCCTATCCTTAAATCAAAAGATATTAAATGCTTAAGCATACTTGATCTCATCTCCTTTATATGTTGAACCGACAACGATCTCAATCGAACTAAACTCAATCAGTCAACTTTATAAAATCTTTTATTTAAATTAAGTAGCTTAAATCTTTTATCTCGGCACCCAAAACGGTCCCTCCTTTATTTCTCTCTAAAACCTAGTCGAACTGAAACATTTGAATCCCTTTCCCGTATCTTTTCCCTTCTCTATTACGTTTCTGTTTTCGGCTCTCGGATGGGTTCTTGTTTTTAATGGACCGGTTCGTGATTGAGCTGGTTAAAAGATTAGTGGGTTTAAAAGGAGTCACGGTAATTGCTCGGTGATGGAGAAGAATACCTTCGCAAAGAACTGATTTAGTTGATTATTCGTTGAGTTTATAGAAAGGGAAATGGGTTTTGGATAAATTTGGAGAAGGTTTTAAGACGAATGAAGTGAAAACAAGGGATTTGAAGCAATGTATGTGTATCAATTTAGAAGGAAAGGACCGGGTAGTGTGGTTAGTTGTCAATGGGATATATGACTACACATCCATTACTTATAGAGACACAACCGGTAAAAATGGAAAATAACCAACACCTAGTTAAAGGGGACATGAAGGGTAAAACAGAGAAAAAAGAAAAAAGGGAGAACAATACGGTGGTTTTTGATCGGTATAAGCTCGTTTTGGGAAAAGAATGTTTTTATCTAACGAACTAAATTGCCAAAACATGATGCTTAGCTGCTGGGAATTTTGGTAGAAGTACCTTTAACATAATTGTTTATGCATGTTTGAGTGCTAAAATGCCTAAATAAGTGACTCGGTTTACCACCAAATTTGCCCATAATTCTGCTGCATTGTAGTTTACTTCATATGCTAAGAATAAGGCTGGAAACTGTAATAAAATCAGTAGCTAGCAGAGGTAGACAACAGTAGTTATAGTTTAAGTCAGGTGGATGTTGTAGTGATTAATTTCCATATGCAAAAAAATTTTGTACCCATTAAAACCATATGTGAGAAGTGGGTCAATTAAAGTCTTAAAATACCAGGAGGGCAACCGAAAAATAGCATAAAACAAATCTACAATTATTATCTAATTAATTAAAGCATCAATGCGCGCGAATGCCCAAGTGTACACGCTTGCTTGCTTCGCCTTTGAACCAAATCAAGTAATCAGTCAAACGTATGGTATCTCCAAAAAAAGAATATCTAAAGGAACTCTTTACGAAAATCTTAGCATTGTCCTTTAATTATCGGGAAACCAATACATAATTTAATTCCATTAATATATTTTTTGTTTTTTAATTCCATGAATATATTAATCTTAATTAACCTTGTTATTCTTGTAAAGGATTTGTATATTTGATAATTGATAATGTTTACAATTGACTTATATATAGACTTGCAAATGAATATACAAAGATAAGGAAATCAAATATTTAAATACAAGATAAGATTGAGATAGAGATGGGATAATATAGGATTTGAATGAGATTTGACTAAGAGTTATCTCATGGATTTGAATGAGATAAAAGTTATCCCATCTTATCTTTATCCTTAACAATTCTCTTAATGATATAACACCGCAATATGACTCATTGATTGACTAATTCAGATTTGTGTACTATAAATTCCAATTATGAAATAGCTCTGTCAACCCAGTTTGCTCCACCTATAATGTTAAGATTCGAACCTTAAACGTTGTTTAAGGGACCTAACATCTCATCCCACTAGACCAACAATATTTAGAAGAATTTAATCAAATAATCATAGGCAAAGTGGTATAGGGTTCCACACAAAGTCAATGATCTTGTCCAAGGACAGATGCATGAATTTGTGTCAGGGATGTGAATTATCCGGGAGTTATATTAGAAATTTAGAGGTGTGAAATTATAAAGTTTTAGGGGGTGAGAACTTAGATCATCAACGGAAACTACAAAAAAAAAATATAAAGAAAATATATAAATTATGTAGGAGTTCGAAATATTTAGAGGGTGTGACTTTCCCCTCCAACCCCGCTCGATCCATCTCTTACCATTGATTCTCATGTAAAGGTTTTTAGTTATTTTATTTAAACTTTATATAAATGTATGAAAATACCAAAATACCTCTATAAAAATATTTATTATACTTTACTATAAGTCTTTTAGCCCTTTTCTAATTGAGTTAGTGTCGAATTGACTCGTGACACTAAGCTTCAAATAGACGTTTAATAAATATATATAGTTTTTCTTATCGAAACCAGAGTATCCACTATTGGTGGAAGTGAAAACCCCCTTCATCGTGAGTGTTTTTTTGTAGAGGTAAATAATTGGTTATGAGATGTACTCCATTCCATGAATGAAGATTTAAACCCCAACCACAAAATTAAAAGATATGATGAACAATCACCGTACTTACCGACATTATTTTAATTACAATGTTTTCCATTAAAAATATAATAAATAATCTATTTGTTTTAAATTGGATGACATGACATCTGGTCTATAAATAAAATTACACATTTATCTTCATACATTGAAATAAACATTAAAATAAACTAGGGTATTGTAGTCTTTTTACATGTCCAATTAATCTATGTAAACATCATCATCAAAATTATATAAATCACCCCCACCCCCTTCTCCACCAAACAATCTATACCACCAAGCCAAAAAAGAAAATCTATCTCATTTCTTTTACTTTCTTTTCTCTCTCTAAATTATATATATATATATATATGTATATGCATAGTGAAATGAAGGAAGAGAGTGCTGATAGAAGCTTCAGTGATCGACACGTGGTGGATCGGTGTAAGGCGTTCGAACGGTTGCGCAGCCGGCTGGTGAAGGAGCAAAGAGCGAGGTTCTACATTCTCCGACGTTGTGTCACCATGCTTGTCTGCTGGCATGAATGTGATGACACTTGAAGAAGAAATATAAAACTCTAGGCAGCCGAAAAAATATATTAGAATAAAATCTATACGTATATATATTGTATAGAATTAATATAATACCATATAAAAAGGGATAGAAGGGTTCCTTTCTTTCTTTTTTCTTTTGAGTTCATAATGTTATCTGTTAGGGCAAAGAAACAGTGTACATCATCAAGTGTCAGAAAAAATAATTATACGAGATGCAGAGGATTAATTATTGGATAAAGTGAAATATTTTATAAATTGGGTTTTAATTAATCATACAGATCCTTAGATATGAATAGCAGATCGGCATCCTTGGAAAAATAATATTAATTTTGTATCATTTTCAAGCTAAGTACTAGAAAGGAATGTTCAAGGCTTGAAATGTTGGTTAAATCAATTAAATATGATATTCGATCAAAACATATAATATTGATTTTGTATTTATTATGTTGGTTTTACGAGTGTATGATTTCTCCTTCCAATAATATTAACTCTAAGGCCCCGTTCACCATTGTTTTTGAAAAGCACTTTTGGAGCCATAAGCAATGTTAAACGGATAGTTTTTAGAGAAAAAATGCGTTGAAAAGTACTTTTCAACTCAAATGCAAAAGCTAAAATTTCTAGCTTTTACGATTGAAAAAGTGCTTCTAGAAACTAAATTACAATTTTAACCTTCATTTGCTATCTTATGTTGTGCTTATTTTATAATTTATAAACTTATAATTTTTGTACCAATGACAAGATTATATGATTGTAACGACTCAAACTTTGGGTTAGCGAATCGAGTCTCGGACCCGGATATTGGGCCTTTTTTTTGGAAGCCTAGGTAAAAATTTTAAGTTGGGTCTATTACATTGGTGGGAGAGGTTTGAATTTTAAAAAGGATGTGGATAGGAGGAAAAGGGGGAGATATTATGTTGAAGAAAGAGAAAAAGTAAATATGAAGGAGAAAATGGAAAAAAAAGGGAGAAAAAGGAAGGGAAAAAGTTTTAAACTCTGATCTACAGAGATCAGGCCATCCGTTATCAACAACTCTGCCATCATTGTATTTATTTCGTCAAGACGAGTTCGTCGGTACCAGCATTGTCATCATCGGAGTTGTCGTCGGATGGGGGTAAGAGAATAGAAGTTTTGAATTATTGAGTTGAGAGGGTTAGAGTGCTCAAAACGAAGAATAGAGGACACCATCATGCTCATCGGCGTCAAGACAATCGATCTGGGTGATTGCCATCACCGTCCTACTGCCGGGAGCTGTCGTACGCGTCGTCCCTACGTGTGGACAAAGTTCAGCTGCTTGGGCAGCTATAACTGGCTTGGGCTGAGCCGTTTGGGCCAACTGCAGTGATGAGCCGAGTCGGCCTACCAAGCTGAACCAAGCCGTAGGCCGAGCTAGTCTGCCAAGTTAGCCTTTCGAGCAGAGCCGAGCCAGCTGTTGGCTATAGCCGCTAGTCGTCGTGCTGCCGTTTACCATCGTCGCCATTGGCCGATGTTAACTTTTTTGGCCAGGGGTTTCTCAACGTTCTGATTTCATTGGCACGGTTCATTTCGCCAAATTCAAACCTGCTAAGCTATTTTTAAGCGTTTAATCTTGTGCATTAGTTAGTGAATGAGGTTAAATAATAATTGTGGTATTCGTATACTGATGAGGTTTGTTCGGTCTAGAATATCATATCGAGAGGGGCATTTGAGGAGCTCGAGTAAGGATTTATCGATAATCGCTTAAGGTTAGTAAACCTCGAACACTTAATGCTTCATGAGCATCATAAATGTGATTGCTTTGTGTGTTAGTATCTGCAAAATAGGTAGACGATGAATAAGCATGAGTAGAGACCGGTATTATAAGACTTGATATTTATGAGATGCGTGATGATGTTGCATATATGATAGGTATCATGAGGCTTTAGAGACCGTTAGGGTCATTTGAGATGCCCGTATAATTATTTGATGATTATTTGATTGATTGAAATAATTGTGATGTCTTGTATGCTTGTTCGAATAAATTGATGAGATTTGATGAAAATTATGCTTAAGGGTTAAAATACTCGATTAAATGATTATGGAACCGGTAATTAATATTAATTAGGTGATTGCGTTAGTAAACAAACCCTAATATCTTCCATAAGCTTTAGGGATCGATTAAGGTTTAGTAGATATCATAATTCGAGAAAAGTGTGCTAACCCGTAAGTAGTTATTGGTATGAGCTTCAGCCATACTGGTACGCGATTGGGGGTTGTATCGGTACGGGTCGACCCGTATCGGTACTTGTGGAAATCTAAGATTTCTAGTGAGTAATATCAGTATTGGTACGCGTGAGAGTATCAGTACCCATAGGTATCATATCGATACTCGTGTTCGAGTATCGATACCTACTAAACAGAATCATCTATTATGCTAATAAAATATAGAAATTGGATTTGACTATTAATGAGATAATATGGATTAATAGATATAATTAATGAGGATGATTAATGTACTATTTCATAATGTATTAACTTGGTAAGTCTTGGGTGACTTGATGGTAATAGCAACAGTAGGGATCTTTGGTGTATCGCGTAATACTGTGTGCTGTGTGGCATACGTGTCCTTGCTATGTACTGATATGGACACCTTAATAGTTGAATTATCTTTGATTTATGGGATTCAAATACCCAGCGAGAGAAAGAGTGTGTTGTAACACCATGATTGAAGATTCCCGAATGTAGGATCCCGATGCTTTATGGACGCATGCCTCATTTGAAGATGCTTGATGAGAGATTTTGAGCCTGGGTGTATGATCCCGATGCTTTGTGGTCGCAGGCCTCACCTCATAGAGTGTAGGATCTCGATGCTTTGTCGATGTGAGCCTCACTCAGAGTGTATGATCCCGATGCTTTGTAGATGCGAACATGACTCTAAGTTTATGGTATGACTTGTGTGCTTATGCTAGGATAATCTGGTGAGATCCCAATTATGGTTAGGCCTTGTAGGCCATGTATGATGTTTTGCATGATAAGAGCATGTGTTTAGGCAACTAGTGGTAGCGTTACATGTTTATTTATCTCTCCTTATTGCTCGTACTGACTTGCGTGCTTATGTTTATGATTGACATGAAGTATAGTATAGTAGATGTGTACCACTGAGCTTTGCAAGCTCAGCACTGAGAATCATTGTTTTCATGCGTAGGTTGATCGTTGGATCGTGGGATCGAATAGCACTATCGGTACGAGATTCTAGCATGTGGTGATTTTCTAAGTACGATACTTGTGTTTAGTGGGCTATGTATTCATAGGACCATACGTGGTCTATTCTGTAATTCTCACTTTTGAAATTGTATTAATGAAGTCGAATGTTTAAATGTTTTAAATTAAAGTGGAGCTCCTTTGTAACTATAAAACCTATGTTTGATTTTGATATAACAAATTGTTTAAGGACTAAATTGTAAAAATAAATAAATTTTTAAGTACTCAAATGTCTTACAAATTGACAAGAAATTTTTCTTTAAGTCCAAAACTTAAACCCAAAATTTTTCTAAGTGTTTTCAAGCCAAACTATGTATTTTCGCCCAGACGTATCGATACACCCCTTGGTGTTTCGATACAGAAATTCGTTATTGGAATTTGGTTTTTCAAACTGTACCGATACAGCTTAGCCCGCTTTGATACGACATTCATATGACTTTGAAAAATTAGGCCTTGCGTTTTGATACAGTCTTGACCGTTTCGATACAGCCTTCATCTGGGCAAACGTTTTAAGCTTTGCATTTCGATACGGCCTTGTTCATTTCGATACGATCTAAAATCTAGGTTTAAGACATTCTTAATCGTACCGATATGGTCTCATCTGTTTTTATACGGTTTGTCAAGATCTTCGAGAACTTTGCATTAAATTTTTTCGACCGTTACCTTGTCTGTTATTGGAATCAACGAACTTTTAATTTTTAGTTACCTGTATCGATATGCCCCTAGGCGTACCAATGCAATTTTTTAACTCAAATTACAGTAAGTAATTACCGTACCGATACAACCTTTCCGTTTCGATACGCCCCCCAATTTTACTCTATGACCGTTTCGATACGCCCTCTCGCGTATCGATACGCTACTGCACAATGACTATATTTGCCTTGCAACAGGTATCGATACGGGCTCTCGTGTACCGATACGGTAGGTCCAGATAGCATTTATTGTGAGAAAAGTGGTCCCTAATGGTTGTATTGATGACTTCAACCACCCAAACGGATAGAAATCAATAAGAAGGTATAAATACAAGTCTCCAATATTGCTGCAACAACTAATGAACCTATTTTGATCAGCACTCAACCATCCAAGCTAAAATCCAACCTTTGTGCTTTAGAGTCATATCTTGACCCAACTTGTGTAATTCTTTTGTAAATCTTTGTTTCAAGTTTGGGGTTGTGAGAAATCTTATTTGGGCAAAATTTTGTTTATTGTGAGGATATTTTATTTGCCAATCTTCTTTCTTTGTAATTGAAAGTGAATTGTTCAAAGCTTTGGGTAGAAAGCTTGAACTTGTAACGGTTGCCTCTTAAGCCTAGAAAAGGGGAAGAATTCAATAGTGAATTGCTTGAAAATCCTTAGTAGGAAGCTAAGGTAGTGGACGTAGACCTTGTTAGAAGGTTGAACCACTATAAATCCTTGTGTCTCATTGTCAAATTCTTTCAATTTGCTTCTAAAATTTAAAATAGCCAATTCACCCCATCTTGGCCACCAACTCAATTGATTGATCATCCTAACCATTGGTATCAGAGCCACACTCAACCAAAGGTCTAACAACCGTTGAGGTGATCCTAGAAGGTGATTCAATCAATAGAAGTCAAAGCCATGACATCCACCTCCGGAGACAACTTGTACGAGTCTTATTCCATCACCAAACCTCCATACTTCAATGGGGATAACTATCCCTATTGGAAAAACCGTATGAGGTCCTTCATCAAATCCCGTGACTACCTCATATGGGATGTAGTGGAAGATGGACCAACAATACCGATAAAGAGAGAATGTAATCGGTTAGTACCAAAGTCCAAGCACGAGATGACCGATAAAGATCGGAAGAAGCTCTAAATCAATGATAAAGCAATGTACATGCTATTTTGCTCACTTGGACCGGACGAGCACTCCAAGATTTCATCTTGCTCAAATGCCAAAGAAATATGGGATAAGCTAGAAATCACATAAGAATGCACTAATGAAGTTAAGGAGACCAAGATTGGACTTCTTAATTTGAGCTATGAAAATTTTAAGATGGAGCTGGATGAAGAAATCTCCAAAATGTTTGAACGTTTCTTCATTATTGTTAATGGCCTCAAAAGTCTTGGAGAAATTATTCCAAAGGAGAAGCTAGTTCAGAAACTAATTTACTCACTTTTTGAGTCTTGGAATGGTAAAAGAACGGCCATCACAGAAACGAAGGATCTCAAGACGCTAAAGCTCGATGCTCTCATGGGGTCTCTTCTCACCCATGAGATAATGAAGAAAGGAAGAGATGAATAAAAGAAAAAGGAAGAAATAACGATTGAGAAGAAGAAAGTGAAGAAGAATAATAGTGGAATTGCTCTCAAAGCTTCACATGATGAGAGTGATTCTAATGAGGATGAAGATGAAGAATTGGCTATGATAGCCAAATGATTCACTCGGCTCATGAGATCCAATCAGAGAAGAAAATTCAACCGAATAATGAATTTCAAGAACAAGAGCAAAGAAGAAGAGAAGAATCCTATTGTGTGTTACGAATGTAAGAAGTCGGGACACACCAAGATTGATTGTCCCCAACTCAAGAAGAAAGGCTTTGAGAAAAAGAAACACAATGCCTATGTAGCCACTTAGAGCGATGAAGAATCATCAAGCGATGAGGAGCAAGAAGTTGCTAATCTTTGTCTCATGGCATTTGAGGAGGATCCTAAGGTAACCTCTAACTCATTAAATGATCTTACTTATGATGCATTATTTGATGATTATAATGAGTTGCAAGAGGCTTATGATGAATTGGTTGAAAAACATAAGGAATCTATTTTACAAAATAAGAAAACTATCCTTAATTTGAAAAACCAAAACGATTCCTTATCTAAAACCAATTCGGAACTTGAAAATTAGGTTAGTGATTTACAAGATAATCAAAAGTATTTTGAAAAAGAAAATATTGATTTAAATAACCTTCTTTCCGAGTTAAAAGATCATTACCTCAAGGAGGTAAATGATCTCAAAGCTTCCTTAAACAATGTTGGGAAATAAAGTTTTGAAAAAGAACAATCTTCAAAACCCAACTATCTTAAGAGGAACTTTGGTGGATACAAACATGAAGGGTATTCAAGGCTTTATTTTGGTAAGAAAGTTAGAAGTGTATAGATTCCTAAGGATGTTGTTGCTTCTAACAATGTTTATGAGATTGCTTCTTGGATTCCTAAGGGAACCAAGATTTTGAAAACTAATGTACATGGACCCAAAAAAGATTTGGGTACCAAAAATCAAAAATTGATTCCATGTTTGTAGGGGAAGCATTGCTACAAGGCCAAGGCTACAAGTGCAAACACTTGGTACCTTGATAGTGGATGCTCAAGACACATGACCGGAGACAAGAGTCGATTCTTGGAACTAAAGCCAAAGAGTGGAGGAGTAGTAACATTTAGTGACAACTCCAAATGCCACATTGAAGGAATTGGTTCCATTGGTAATCACTCATCCATTCTCATTGATAATGTTTTATATGTCAACGGTCTAAAACATAATCTTTAAGTATTAGTCAATTATGTGACAAAGGTTTCAATGTTCTTTTTAATTCTAATGGTTGCAAGATTTTAAACATTGAAACAAATAAAATTGTGCTTTTTGGTCATCGCATAGGAAACATATACATGGTGCATCTAGATGACATACACATTTCTCATGCATGTTTTGTTGCAAATGATGAGCATGATTCATGGTTATGGCATAGAAAACTAGGGCATATAAGTATGAGTTTTTAGAAAAATTATTTTCAAAAGATCTAGTAGAAGGTTTGCCTAAAATAATGTTTTCAAATGACAAAATTTGCGATGCTTGTACAAAAGGCAAATGTAAAAGAGTCTCTTTTAAACCTATTAATGATGTTTCAACTAGTAGAGTTTTACAATTGATCCACATAGATCTTTTTGGCCCTATTAGAACAACTAGCTTGGGTGGAAAATCATATGCATATGTCTTAGTAGATGATTACTCTAGATACACTTGGGTTCTATTTTTAAGCACCAAAGATGAAGCTTTAGAAAAATTCATCATATTTTCAAAAATTACTCAAAATGATCTTGGTCAAACTATTTCTCATATTTGAAGTGACCATGGTACCGATTTCAAAATCTAAGTTTTGAGGATTTTTGTAACTCAAATGGTATAAGCCACAATTTTTTAGCTTCTAGAACACCTCCACAAAATGGGGTTGTTGAAAGGAAAAATCATAATTTAGAAAAATGGCTAGAACCATGCTTTGTGAAAACAATTTGCCAAAATATTTTTGGGCGGAAACCACTAATACGACTTGCTACATTATAAATAGAGTAATGATTAGGCTTATTTTGAAGAAAACTTCTTAAAAACAAAAAGCCTAACATTAGCTATTTTCATCCATTTGGTTGTAAATGTTTTGTTTTAAATAATGGAAAAGATAATTTAGGCAAATTTGATGCTAAAAGTGATAAATCTATTTTTCTAGGTTACTCCTTAAACTCTAAAACCTACAGAGTATTTAATAAAAGAACTTTAGTTGTAGAAGAGTCAATATATGTGGTTTTCGATGATAACCTCATTCCGAGGAAAGATTCTTGTGATGATGATGATGTAGGGATTTTTAAAGCCAATGATGGTGGGCAATCATCAAAGGTGAATGAAGTTCCAACCAAAGAAGATGAAACACAAGATCCACCTCTAGAAGCCTTGAAGGACATAAATCTAGAGGGAAAGGAAGTGAACTACCCAAGAGAGTTCAACTATGTCAAAGGTGGTGAAATTTTGGGTGATTCATCCAAAGGGGTAACCACTAGACTTTCTCTTAGAAATACATGTAATGTTGCATTTATCTCATGTATAGAACCTAAGAATATCAAAGAAGCATTAAACGATGATTATTGGATAATGGCTATGCAAGAGGAATTAAACCAATTTGAGAGAAGTCAACTTTGGACATTAGTTGATAGGCCTAGTAATAAATCTACTATAGGAACTAAATGGGCTTATAGAAACAAACTAGATGAGAGTGGTAACATAGTGAGAAACAAGGCGATACTTGTTGCTTTAAGGTTACACTCAAGAAAAGAGAATCGATTTTGATGAAACCTATGCACCATATCTAGAATGGAAGCTATTCAGATGTTTTTTGCATTTTCATGTTATCATGAATTCAAGCTTTTTTCAAATGGATGTTAAAAGTGCATTTTTAAATGGCTTTATAAATGAAGAAGTGTATGTAAAACAACCACCCAGTTTTGAAGATCCAGAATACCCAAACCATGTTTTTAAACTTTCAAAAGCCTTATATGGTTCGAAACAAGCTCCTAGAGCTTGGTATGAAAGGTTGTCAAGTTTTCTAGTTGAAAAAGGTTTTGAAAAAGGGAAGGTGGATACTACACTCTTCATAAAAAGAAATGACAAAGACATATTAGTAGTTCAAATTTATGTTGATGACATTATTTTCGGTTCTACTAATGAATTTCTTTATCAAGAGTTTGCTAAGTTGATGCAAAGTGAATTTGAGATGAGCTTCATCAATCAAGCTAAATATATAAAGGACATGCTCAAGAAGTTTGGCTTGGAGAACGCAAAACCTCAAGCTACACCAATGAATTCTTCTACAAGGCTTGATAAGGATGAAAGAGGTAAGTGTGTGGATTTAAAGCTTTATAGATCAATGATAGGATCTTTTCTTTATCTTACCACAAGTAGACCTGATATCTTGTTTAGTGTTTGCTTGTGTGCTAGATTTCAAGCTAGTCTTAGAGAATCTCACCTTATAGCCGTTAAGAGGATCTTTAGATACCTTAGATATACACCTTGTTTAGGTTTTTGGTATCCTAGAGACTCTTCCTTTAGTTTACATGCCTTCTCAGATGCGGATTATGAGGATTGTAAAATAGATAGAAAAAGTACCTCTGGCACATGTCAATTCCTAAGTAGTATGCTCATATCTTGGTTTTCTAAGAAGTAAAATAGTGTAGCATTATCTACCACCGGAGCCGAATATATATCCTTAGGAAGTTGTTGTGCTCAAGTCCTTTGGATGAAGCAACAACTCTCAGATTATGGAATTGATGTAGGTACCATCCCCATTAGGTGTGACAATAATAGTGCCATTTGTCTCACTAAGAATCCCATCCAACACTCTAAAACCAAACACATGGAAATAAGACATCATTTCGTTAGGGATCATGTCTTTAAAAATGATGTAGTTTTAGAATATGGAGACACCTCAAATCAATTAGCAGATATCTTTACCAAACCACTAGACAAATAGCGTTTTTGGTCTCTTAGGAGAGAGTTAGGTTTAACCAGCCTTTCTTGAGCCTTAGAGCCCTTTTGGTATTAAAATCTTGCTTGAATTTGATTGATTGCTTTGCTTATGTGATTTTGCTCCTATATGCATCTATGCTTGTTGCTAGGGGGAGTATGCATTTATTTTTGTTCATACATGATGATCTCATATCATTTTCATGCATTTCGATTCGATTCAAATTGAATTTTTGAGCAACCTGCAGCCAAAAATGTCATTTCTGGCACAAGCATATCGATACGGCGTTCCTCGTATCGATACGGGTTCTTGAAACATGTTTCGGTACGGCTTTACATGTACCAGTACTGGTCGCGTATCGAAACACCCTAATAAGCATTTCGATACGCCACGTGGCGTATCGATACGCGCAGCCGCTGGGCAGTTTAAATGGCATTAAGAGAGGTTTTCCTACTTTAAATCAAATACCCCTCTTTTCTCTAAAACCCTAGGTTCGATATCAACTATAAAAACCCCTCAATCCCTCAGAATTTTTCCCACAATTCTTTAAAATCTTTGAGGGCTTTTGGTTTTTACATCAAACCCAAGCAAAAATCATCAAGTTTGTGCATCAACATCTCTTTCTTCATCCTTAATCCCAAATTCAAGGTATAAACCTCAACTTTTTCTTTTTAATTTTCGTACATATTTACTCACTGTTTTTGAATCATAATTACATATTTAAGATATACATAATATAGTTTTCAAAGTTTTTGTAAAATCTTTTTCAAATCTGAAAATGTTTTATTCGAATATAAAATTATATCGTATAATTTTTAACATTGTTTTTGAAGTTTTCTTTTGCCAAAAATTATTTTATACTTGTATATGTTTTTAAACTATATTGTATAGATTTTTAACAATACCTTGAATATTGGATTAATTTTTGGATCGAATGTGTTGATTTATGCATACATCGTTTTTAGTTTGATTTTGTTTTCAGATTATGGCACCAAAGAAACGTGCAAGAAAAGAAATCACCTCTAGTTCCAATCCTCCTAGTCACAATCCCGACCATGATGGTAATCGACCCAATCTTACCCATATCTATCAAAATTATTTTAATGAACCGCAATTTCCACATGCTATGGATCGTTTTAAAAAATATCAAAGTTTTAAAATTCACCGAGAGCGTGTTACTTCGCTCCCTTTTCTATCATCCAAAAGATTTCCTTTTAAATATATTAATTTAATAGAAGAATGGAAATTTATGCCTTTTTTAGTATACCTGGGATATTATACCGAAACCTTGTTTTGATTTTTTATTCTAATGCCTTGTGTATTTTCAATGAAAATAGATCCTTGGTTATTGCAATTGAATCTTATTTAATGGGTAAGAAATTGCGCATTGATTCAACTGTTTTAGCAAACGTTTTGGGTTTTGAGGATACGGGAATTGATGATGGGGATTCGATGGGACATATCCTTAGAGGCTCTGTGACCGTGCTAGATGCCCATGACCGCATCCTACACCTCATGATCACTTGGTGGTTTCGTCCATCTGGTGGCAAGTTTTCTACGATCCGCCAAGTCGATGACTTTTGGCTCTGTTGTCTTCTTGAGGGTAAGCGACCTAACATTGCTCAAATTATGTTTGCGGAAATCATCTTCCTTGTGCAACATCGTCATACCTCTATGATTACATCTTTCACATATGGCACCGCCTTGAGCTAAATATTTCACAAGATGGGAATTGATTGCTCCTATAACTTTGCGGAACCTCTCACCAATCCTATTGATGAACGTTCCCTTCGCTGCGCCAAGTTCACATTCTATAATGGAAAATGGTTTCGGAATACCGATCTTCTAGGAGGTGTTTAACTTGATCCGGTGGTGGCTCCTCAAGAGGCTCCCATTCCACAAGCTCTGGTGGCCCAACCAAATCTTGATGCTCTTATGGCTTACCTCAATGGGCAATTGACCAACTTGAGCACCAACATTGCTTCTTTGCAAACAACCATGGATTCCGGGTTTGCCGCGATTGACACAGGCTACACATCCTTGGAGGATAGAGTGACAGCTACAGAAAATTGCCAAAACTCTATGATATCACTCTTACCACGTTTCATGGAGAATGGCGTCAATCCCTTGGGACTCAAGCCAGGAATGATGATGAGGATAAAGATGACGAAGATGGAGACGATGGAATGGATCCTTAGGCTTTTTGCATTTCATATCATATCATATTAGGATTAGTTTATGCACCTATTGTTTTATGTTTTTGGATTCCATTGCTTTGGTTTTTATTTGGTTTATGTTTTTAGGATTTGAGTTGGATTTGATTATGCTTTGAATTATGCTTTATATTTTAATAATTATTTTGCTTATTTAATTGCTTGGAGTTATTGTTATTTACTTGTTATACCCTATTGAATTGATTTTGATCTAACAAAAAGGGGGAGAAGATTTGAGAGCCAAAAATTTTCAAACATTTCAAAGAAAAACTTTTTAGTCTTAAATTAAGGGGGAGTAATTTTCAAAGTTTTCAAAGATACTTAAAAAATTTTCACTTTGGTTTTGTTATATCAAAAATGAGGAGATTGTAAAACCTATGTTTGATTTTGATATAACAAATTGTTTAGGGACTAAATTGTAAAAATAAATAAATTTTTAAGTACTCAAATGTCTCACAAATTGACAAGGAAAATTTTCTTTAAGTCCAAAACTTAAACCTAAAATTTTTCTAAGTGTTTTCAAGTCAAACTATGTATTTTCGCCCAGACGTATCGATACACCCCTTGGTGTTTCTATAAGGAAATTCGTTACTGAAATTTGGTTTTTCAAACTGTACCGATACGGCTTAGCCCATTTCGATACGGCATTCATATGACTTTGAAAATTAGGCCTTGCGTTTTGATACGGTCTTGATCGTTTCGATACGGCCTTCATCTGGGCAAACGTTTTAAGCTTTACGTTTCGATATAACCTTGTTCGTTTCGATACGATTTGAAATCTGGGTTTAAGATATTCTTAATCGTACCGATACGGTCCTATCCGTTTTGATACGGTTTGTCAAGATCTTTGAGAACTTTGCATTAAATTTTTTCGACCGTTACCTTGTCAGTTATTGAAATCAACGAACTTTTAATTTTCAGTTACCCGTATCGATACGCCCCTAGGCGTACCGATGTAATTTTTCAACTCAGATTCCAGTAAGCAAATACCGTACTGATACGGCCTTACTATTTCGATACGCCCCTAATTTTACTCTATGACCGTTTTGATACGCCCTCCCGCGTATCGATATACTACTGCTCAACGGCTATATTTGTCTTGCAACAAGTATCGATAAGGCTCTCGTGTACCGATACGGTAGGTCACCAGACAACATTTATTGTGGGAGAAATGGTCCCCAACGGCTATATTGATGACTTCAACCACCCAAACGGATAGAAATCAATAAAAGGGTATAAATACAAGTCTCCAATGTTGCTGCAACAACTAATGAACCTATTTTGATCAACACTCAAGCATCCAAGCTAAAATCCGACCTTTGTGCTTTTAGAGTCATATCATGTACACCCAACTTGTGTAATTCTTTTGTAAATCTTTGTTTCAAGTTTGAGGTTGTGAGAAATCTTATTTGGGCAAAAATTTGTATCTTGTGGGGATATTTTATTTGCCAATCTTCTTTCTTTGTAATTGAGAGTGAATTGTTCAAAGCTTTGGGTAGAAAGCTTGAACTTGTAACGGTTGCCTCCTAAGCCTAGAAAAGGGGAAGAATTCAATAGTGAATTGCTTGAAAATCCTTAGTAGGAAACTAAGGTAGTAGACGTAGACCTTGTTAGAAGGTTGAACCATTATAATTCATTGTGTCTCATTGTCAAATTCTTTCAATTTGCTTTCAAAATTTAAAATAGCCAATTCACCCCTCTTGGCCACCAACTCAATTGATTGATCATCCTAACAGTAACTATTTAAATTGTTTATCTATGTTTTCAACTATTGGCTTTGAATGTTTTTAAGAAATACCTTGTTGGGCTAAATCCAATTTGAGAAATTTTTTGAGTTGGGCTTGAGGCCCAAATATGACATCCGGCTCAAGGGTGTTACAATGATTATTAAATTATTTATTATTTTAAATATTTTATATATTTTTGGTCATATTTTTAGATAAAAACTATTCATTTATTAATAAAAATATTTTATCATAATTTAAATTGATATTATAATAGTAAAGAATTTGAATATCATTTAAATGTACATGTTTAACTTATATCATGTCTAAAATGGTCATTTATCTCCTCAAAAAGTATTTTTTAACAATAAGACTAAACATTTATATCTCAAACCAAAAAATTCAAAAGCACTTCACAAAAGTACTTTTCTTCCGCATTTTTCAAAAGTAATGTTAAATTGGTCCTATAAGTTTCAAACCTAGATTGTCTCCTTAGAAGAATAATATACATTGACTTATTTAGAGTGTATGGAAATGGATCAAAGCCCATATTATTATAATATGTGTTTTTAATATAACTTTCTAAAAATCCGCACTTATAACATAAAATCTTGTTTCATTCCGGCAGTAAGGGGTGGCTTAAACTTTGCTCAAGTGGAGAGTTAACAAGGTACCTAGGAGTCCCTTTGCTCTATCAAAGGATTACGGCTACTTGGTATCCTACTGATTTTTTGTGGTTGTTCTCCATGTTTCTTAGGGCTTTGTCTTGATTAATTCAGATTGACCTACACCGTACATCTAGCTTTAGTGGATGAGTCTTCCAGTGAAAATCTTCTGCTTACACAAGACCTCGAACTCGAGACCTATTTAAGCGGATATCCTATTGATTTTGAGGAGAATATAAGTATGATTTATTAAAGGACTAAGGGTACTTGGTGAGTTACAAAGGGGAACCAATAGAAAGTAATGTAGTAAGGCAACATGGTGGTAAAGTATACAAACATATTCGTCACTTAAATGTTTTGAGCATATGAGATACCATTATAAAGGCCTTATGGAATATAATATGAAACCATAATTTAATTATTTGAATCTTCACTGTTACCCATTAAAATTATGCCTTAAAGTTTTCAAATAACCATATTTCTTCAACAATTAAACTACATCACCATTCTTGTTTTAGAAGCTATTCCAACAATTAGATTACAATGTCTTAATACTTTAGGGTTTATCGGCTTAGTTTGTAGAATTTAGGGTTTATTATTAGAATTTAAGGATTAGAGTTATGAATTAGATTTTGTTAAAAGTAAATATGCAGACTTGAGTGAAAAAAATTACACGTGTATAAAAAGGGTAAACTACAACAGATGTCACTCAATTATGGGTAAGGTTATATTTCGGTCACCCAATTATTAAAAGTTACATTTGGGTCACTCAATTATGGATAAGGTTACATTTGGGTCACCCAATTATGGGTAAGGTTATATTTGGGTAACCCACTTATTAAAGGTTACACTTGGGTCACTCAATTATGGGTAATATTACATATGAGTCACCCTTCATATTTAAAAAAAATACATCAGCTTAGTCATTTTTTCTTCTAATTCACTTGTATACCATCCTTAACACAAGAGTACTTCATTTGAAATCATTAATTAATCTAATACAAAAATTGATATATATTTTTTAAAATATGAAGGGTGACCCATATGTAACCTTGCACATAATTGAATGGCCCAAGTATAACCTTTAATAATTGGGTGACCCAAATATAATCTTACCCGTAATTGAGTGACCTAAATGTAATTGTTAATAATTTGGTAACTCAAATGTAACCTTACCCATAATTGAGTGACCTCCGTTGTAGTTTACACTATAAAAAATTACTCATCCATATAATCCTAAATCTTGAATCATAAACTTAACTTTTAGACCTAAAATTAGAAAACATGTATAATATTACATTGCTTGTGTATCGAAATATTTTCTTAATAATATGTCATATAAAATAAAATAATGATAGTTAATAATTTAATACACATCAAATATCACGTGTTAGAATAAATTTATCAATTATTAATTGTCAAACTAACATATAAAATTGCTAGATTTACCTATCAATGACAATTTTAAATTAAAATAATATAATAGATGTAATTTTTCAAGGAAGAAAAACAAATCTAGAGATTTTTTTAAAAATAAAAAACAAAAATCTTTTATCCTCGATGCACCGACACTAAAAAATTAAAATTTAAATTCTAACCCTAAATTTTAAACCTTAAAAATACGCCATATACCAAATACTCTAAACCATAATCTTAAGTCATAACCTTAAACTTAATTTGTTATTGTTGAAACATAAATAAAAATATCGAAAAGAGACAGCCGATTCCTACTCAAAATAAAAGTTGTTTTTAGTTTGAATTAGGTAACAAATAGACCAAGGCCAATGTATATATATTTATAGGCTTAACAGTAAAAAAAAATGTTCAACCTATACTTTTTTCAGATTGATGCTTAATATTTTTTCGGGTCACTTTGGTGTCTGACATTTTCTTTCGTAACTCAAATTAAATTTTTTTTGTCATCGACCGTTAAAAAATATCGTTATCAAATTATAATATGACACACGTCCTATTTTTTCTATTTATTTAATTTTTAAGTTTCTTTAAAAATATAATATTTAAAAAAAAAACCAAAATTTTAATTTCTTTCAATCAAACCATCAAATCACATCCCCTCATCGTCCGACACCCCCCACACGTCGGCGGTTCACTGTTCACCACTCAAGCGTCGTGTACCTCACCGTTCAACATCCTCACCCTCTAGCCGTCAATTAGAAGCTTGTCGATCTATTTTTTCTTCATTATTGGATATTCGTCGACAGAGCAATCGAGGGTTATTCGTCGATTTTCGATAATGAGATTATGAGATTTTTAGTCGTGGGGGGCGACGAAGACAAGGATGACTGGTGGTGGTTGAATCGGTGGTGGAAGGGGAGAAATTTAAGAATTTAAGTTTTAGAGCAATTAAAGATTTTGAGTTTTTTTATAAATTAAAGATTTTCTAATTTTTTTTTAAATAAAAATTAAAGAAAATATAAATATGCCACATGTCGTATTTTAGTAATTACGAAATAAAACATTAGGCACTAAAGTGGCTCAAAACAAAAACATTAGGCACTCAAATCAAAATTATAGGTTGGGTGTAAGGCTAAATTAGCATTTGGCTCAAAACCTAAATAGACGACGGCCGGTGGAAGCTTCCTACCAAGCTGCATTAACACCTCTTGCAATTCCGAATTGATGATTCCCTTTTCTGCACGAAAAATCAAATTCTGAAACTTTCTTCTACTGATTTAAAGCTCTAATTTGGATCCTTACATAGAAATTTATATTATTTTTTGGTCCTTAATGGGTTGCTCTTCGTCTCTCCCAGGTGAAATCTTTACCCAGTTACTTTGATTTCTTTTTTGGGTTTTTATATGGGTTTTTCTTATTCATGTGTAAAGGATTGTTTGATCTTTTAAATTTGGTTGATTTCTTCGGATTTTGAGCGGAGAAGTTGTTCGAATTCGATTCCTGAATTGTGGGTTTTGGTTGCCGGTGATTTAATTGGGGATTTTTCACTTAGCTTTGGTGTCGCTGAGTGATTTGAATTCGGTTACGATGATTTTTTGTTTAAATATTGATTCTTTTGTTTTTGGGTCGGTTTTTTATTGGTTGTAGATCGGAGTTCCGGGCGGTCGACTGGACTTAACAACGGAGAGAACTCTGAAGGCCCCGATGCTAAAAATCTGCGCGTGAAGGTAAATGTTCCTTTTTGGTCCATGTCTGTTGTTGAATATTTGAACATTGAGCTATAAACTGGTATTTAAATAACGGTAAGTCACCAACTCACCATCCGAAACCGCAATACTTTCAACACTAACAATAGTGGTAATTTGCTTAGTATGTTTGGTGACTCCTATTTAGCATTTAATCTTGAGAATGTAGTTTGGTAGATTGTCTATATTACCTGTCTTCGGATGCTGAAAACTGAATTTTAGCAATTGTGCAATTTTTAACTTGCTATCTCTTTAGTACCATCATGATCTCCTTTAGCTACGTCCTAACAATGCAACTGAACTTTCAATATCTTTTTGCTGCACCCAGCTGGTCTTGTTAGGTGATTCTGGAGTTGGCAAAAGTTGTATTGTTCTGCGCTTTGTCCGTGGCCAATTTGACCCGACATCCAAGGTAAGGAGTTTTCTCTTGAGCCATCAACATGTAATATTGCCATCTGGCTTCCCTTTTTAGCTTCATTTTGTCCAACCATATTCAAACTGCTTGGTGTTAGCGGCTTATCGCTGAGGGTGAAAAAGTTCTGTTCCGATGAAATTTTTCTGACTTGTCAACCCTTTGTCATTTCAGGTAACTGTAGGAGCTTCATTCTTGTCACAGACAATAGCTTTGCAAGATTCAACTACTGTTAAGTTTGAAATATGGAATACAGCTGGACAAGAGAGGTATAATTCTCGAATACCATGTCGATATTCAAGTTCATTTACCACTTTCATTGGAAAAGTTTATGATGTTGTGATCCTCTCGAATATCATATGATCACTCCTTTGGCAGGAAAGGGCTAATTGTATAATTTGTCTTCCTCAGGTATGCTGCATTGGCACCTCTGTATTACAGAGGAGCGGGAGTTGCAGTTATTGTATATGATATAACTAGTCCAGAGTCTTTTGCCAAAGCACAGTATTGGGTTAAGGTAGTTTCTGAGACTGCTATAGCGTTTTGTCTTTTTCAATGAATTTTATTGCTTTCTTCATGAATGTGAAGATTTTTGGCTGTGCTAAAATTTCAAACAACGCTTTTCATGGTTTTGGAGTAGTATTCTTGGCTTGATAACATGTTACACATAAGATCTAAGTTTGAGTTGTGAAAGTCTCTATAAAAGCTTTTGGAGAAATTATTCCAGTTTTTATTATCCTTGGTGTGACATGCTATAATATTTACCAACTGTATCTGTCAGCTTTAATAGTGAAAAACTACAATTGCAAATAATCCAGTTTTGGTGCTCATGTTTCTCGTTTTCTGAAATTTCGGTTTTTTCCTTGTATTTCTTTTCAAAAGCATAAACTTGTTGTCTCAGGAAGATTATCTTGCAGTTCAAGTGCGATTTTTCTGTCTTTTAGGCTGAAAAGAATTTAATTCTTTAGGATTATTGAATTTTTGAAAGGTCTTGTCTTTTCTCCATGAAACATTGTCTTTGGTACAAACTGGTTTTTATTTTATAAAGAACATTACTGAAGATGCCAAAATTATTGTATTTTATCATCTGTCAGGAGCTACAAAAGCATGGGAGCCTGGGTATCGTGATGGCTTTGGTTGGTAATAAAGCTGATCTTCAAGAGAAACGTGAAGTACAAGTCCAAGTTAGTGCCAAAACTATATGACCAAAGATACCTTTATGCATATTGAATTATCTTCTAATGTGCTGTTTATTTCTTGAAGGATGGCATTGACTATGCAGAGAAGAATGGAATGTTCTTTATTGAGACATCTGCCAAGACTGCAGACAATATAAATCAGTTGTTCGAGGTATTTCTTTGATATGTCCCAAACTGCAATGAAATAGTTCACAAATAATTATTCATACTGTGTGAGCACTTTTATTTATTGTGGAAGTTGCATAGAATGGTTATTTTCGCATTCGAGACAACTAACAAGGTCAAAATCCAAGTTACCAAAGATAGAAACTTAACTTGAATATGATCACATATGTTGTCTCGTAGTAAGGTTTTAATCTATATTCTATTCAAGGTGTTTCGAATTTCAATAGTTATTAAGCACCATTGTTCTTACTTTTTAACACGAGTTTTAAAATAGTTTGTATAAAAAAAAGAATTGGCATAAATCTAAACTTGAAGCGAGGAAGATGAGTAAAAATTCCCTAGTGAAGGTTAGTTTATTGGTAACTCGTGTACTAAAACATGAGGAAAAATTAACACTCCAACCAAACGTAGCGTTAGAGTTGATGTTGATGGTATCAAAATGTTCTGCATAGTCCAAAATCAGGTCTTAAGCTTAAGCTTTAAATTGGTATTTGCTCAAACTTGCCAGCAGCATTCTAATGTAGCATTGTTACTACTAGCATGTAATTACTGTTCATTTTCGAGTAGTAGTTGTCGATGCCTCCAAGCTCGTTGTTATTGTTTTTATGTGCAGGGAAACTTTTGGGTACTCGTCCATCTTACGATTTTGTTTCTTGTTATCTATAACCTCTATTCATGTCAATGGATTGTCATCTAAATGCATTGTCAACCCTACTTTAGAGTCGCTTTCACCTATGTCACTTTCTAAATCTTTATTTTTCATGAAATTGTGGACATGGAAAACTTGAACATACTCGTGTTAGACGCCTAAGTCCGAGTGACATAGCTTGAGATTGTCGGGATTGACGGTTTCTTATCCTACTTGACAGGAAATTGCAAAGAGACTGCCACGCCCGTTGGATTCGTGATCGGAGGATGGTGATACCGAATCAACTAGTAGTAGGTATTTTTAATGGCCTGGAACTACGTAGTTGTGATTTCAAGTTTGTGAATATGCTCTACGTTTTCTTGGTATGTGATGTTATTCTGAATCTGATTGATAAACATTCAGTTGAGAGTTGCCATTATCATCACTTAATTGTGCCCACACTTGAAAGATTGATTGTAACAATGAATTATTATTATTATATTTGACAATTTATGTATTTTTATTCAAGATGTATGTTCATATGATTTAGTAGATTGAATTAAAAGTTCAATTATTTAATCATTATTTAAATATATTTTATATTAATAACTTATTATTAAAAAATCATATTTTTTAAGGAGAAAAATATATTAACAAGATACTTTTTTTGAACAATTTTTAACTAGGGGAGAGGAGAGGAAATTTGCCCTTAATGGGTTATTTGCGCTAAACAATGGGATTACTATTTTGTATATAAAAACTAGAGGTAGCAAACTGGCTTGTTACCTCTCCAAAAGTACTGTTTTTATTGCCATTCTTACAATGCTTTTGTTTGTTTTTAGGTGTATTTAGTTGCATTAGGATGTTGAAATCATGCATTTGCATAAGGAGTTTAGAATTCTGTCTATACCATTGTAGAGGGTTGTTTTGTTGGCAGTTTTGCAGGTTTGGCATAGGATTTGGCTCAGAAAAGCAACAACATGAAGGAATGCCAGAGAAAATGGCGGGCGTTGTTGGCACAGATAGACCAGACAATACCAAGCACCGGTTGGCATAGAAGTGAACTTTATGTCACACCAAGAAATTGTTGGACTCCGAAAAAATAGGAAATGATCAGGCTCCAAAAAGATAGCAATTGGATCAATCTCCGAAAAAAATAGCGGATAAGATGGTGCCAAGACTTGTTGGCAAATTCATGACAAGCTTGGATGTCAAGGCAGCGTCGACAGTATGACGTCAGCCCTAGCCTGATCAACGCTCATTCAAATTTGGATAAGATGATAATCCTTTATCCCTTGGGCAGTTGAAGTTCAAAATTTGAAGAGCTAATCCTATCGCTTCCTCGCACGCCCATTTAAACACCAACCAAGCTAGCATTTGGGAGAGCGAAGAAAATCGGAGTGAGGAGTTGGTGTGTGACGATTGACAACCGGCTGCACCTAAGAAGGGTGGTCCGAATAACTTGGCCGAGAAACCTGTATCTTGAAGGGCTGCATCGAAAGACCCCTTCTAGCCCATTTTCTCTTTCAAATTATTTTATTTTGTTTTAAGTGATGATGTACTTGGGAAACGTTTGGTTTTTTGGTTAAGTCCTTCACCATGAACTAATTTCATAGTTGGTAGGGGATGTTTGCGTTGAATGTTATTTTTATGTTTTAGTTTTTAATAATAAATTTGTCTAGGCAACGTTTTTACTATTCGACATACTTTAAAATTTCTTAAATACTATGCCAAGCGAGAGCTGGCACTGTTGGCCTATTGCTCCTTAATATCTTAACAGACTTGGGGTGACAACGATTAAGTTGTTGAATACTGAGGAGAGAAGCTTCGAGAGAAATCTACCCCTTGGAGTATAGATTGGATTTTAATCAAATTGGTTTATTTAAAAGCATGCACTATAGAGATATAAGGGGTTTTTACTTGATCAATTTAAAGCAATGACTATCGAGAGAGGCTTTGTTAATTTTGAATATGCTCGGTAAACAATGTCAAGACAGATTGTTATTAAAGGCTGGCACGACATGAATAGCATGAAAACCAAACATTTTATGCCAACGCTCATCATTCATTAAAGCACATTCCTTGCCAAAGACTTACTTAACTTATTTTTTCTCTTTTCAATTATTTTCAAAATCAACTTCAAAACAAATCAACTTCTTCTTAAGGCAAGTAACAATCAAAGCAATTGAGTTCCAAATCAATCTTTATAGGATCGATACTCAGCTTACCAGTTGTATTACTTGCAGACCATGTATACTTGCACGCAAAAGACTCATCTTGGCACGTTTTTATACTTTCCAACACATATCTTTTGCCACTTTTGCCATCATCTCACCTAGAGAGTCTACAAGTTTTTGGCATCGTTGTCGGGGACTACAACGAAATTGATTGTTTTTAAATTCTTACTTGTCTTTCTTTTATTTTTTATTTTTGTTTTTGTTTTTACCTTTTATTTCTGTTGGCATGACAGTAGGATAATGCCAAGACAGTTTGAGGTAGGCCAACGTGTTCTGTTATTCAATTCACGGCTTAAATTGCTTTCAGGGAAACTCGGATCGAGATGGATGGGCCCTTATGAAGTTGTGAAGCCCTATGCTCATGGAGTTGTGGATATTAAGAACTTAAAGATGGGAGAAATCTTTAAGGTGAATGACCAACGTTTAAAGAACTACATGGAAGGTGATCAGAACAATGCCAAAGAGGTGATCCTCTTGGCAGAGGTAACATGAAAGCACCATCATGTTTGAACCTTTGTAAATATTAGGATATATGTCTTCTTTGTTTTTAGGTTTCAAGGTTTTTATTTGTTTTTTTCTTTCTTTTTATATTTCAAGTTTTATTCCTTTACTGTGTTGAAAGGTTTACTTTGAGTTGCACAGATTCGTTATGCCATGAACCATGCCAGGAACAATGCCAGGATTATTTGGCATGAGCTGATGTCCCAATAGCGAAGTCTGCCAGACATAGTGCCAAAATAGCTTGGCATGCGTGGTGCTAAATTTGGAAGAATGAGAAAAACCTTAGCTTGACTGGCTCATTTAATAGGAGAGAGGGTATTTTTCTTTTAACCTTAAACCCTAGTAGCCAAAAAATTTGGGTTGAAAATTAAATTCAAATCAATTATCTTATCACTGTAATCTTTACCCTATCCTATCACTTATCACATTATCACTTCATCTTTATCACGTCACCTCTTTTAAATTAATTCTTTTTAGTTTTCATCATCATCCCTAATTACTCCTCCCATTAAAACACTCAATCGGCCCAAAACCTTTCACTTTCTTGCCCTAACCAGTTAAAAAAACCAAAACTCTCTCTTATTTTTTACTTTCCTTTTCGACAAGCAAGTACCAAAACCTAAGCCGCTTCTTTTTTTTCATCTTTATTCAACATCATCCAAGATCTTTCAATGGCTTCCTCTTCGACTTCCTTCAAGCGATTCTTCAACGAGGAGATTCAGAAAAAGTTCGAATCCAATTTTGCCTCGAGGAATTTTTGCTATGAGAAGCATTTTGACCTTAAAATAGAGGCGAACAATGGCTTCCCTTCGGAAGTCATGTCTACGACTAACTTGCACAAATGGACTCAGTTATGCCAGCAAAAAGGAGAGATTTATGCCACTATCGTCCAAGAATTCTATGCACACCTTGTGACCAAGGATTCGCCCTTCTTGATGATTGGAGGTAAATGTGTTCTTTTTGATGAATGGTTTATTAACAATATGTTTGAGTTAGATGGTGCAGAGGATGAGTATTTCGAGTACACCAAATCAACAAACGCTGCCAAGAGAAAGAGGCTGCTGGCAGATCTGTACGAGCCTGGCACGACATGGACAGTGTCATCCAAAGGGAGCGGTACGGTGAAGAGGATGGCATTAAAACCCCAATGGAGAGGATGAAATCACTTTCTCAAGGTGAATCTGATGCCCACATACCATAACGAGACTGTGTTAGAAGAAAGGATGATCCTGTTGCACTCCATTATTATGGGGTGCAAAATCAATATTGGCAAACTTATTGTTGGGGAAACTTACAAGTGCGCAGCGAAAGGTAATGGTAGCTTGTTTTTCCCTTTGTTGATTTCTAACATTTGCATACTCCATGATGTGCCAAGGCTTGATACGGATAAAGGGAAAACGATCAAAGGAACAACAATTACTGCTGATATATAGAGGAATCTTGTTGCTGCCAAGCCCAATGACAAGGGGAAGGAAAAGGCAAGGGCACCCACGCCAAAGCCCAAAGAGTCAAAGGCCGTGCCAACAACCATGCCAGAAACTGTGCCAGACAATTCAATGGCAATGCTGTCCCAAATTCACCAACGCCAGGAGATTATTCTCCAAAAGCTGGAAAAGGCTGAGGAGCTAAATGTCAAGATGTGACACTACATCCAGGCCATGGATGTTGTTATCAGAGAGGCTCTTACGAAATTATCAACTGATTTTGTGCCAGAGTTTCCAGACTTCCCTGTTGAGCTCTCTGCCAGCGACGATGCCATGCCAGCTAGTCCAGTTCATACTCCGTCCGATGCCACAGTCCCATTGTCTCCATTTCAAGTCGAGTCTACCAATTCTGATTCTTCATCTGAATCAAAGGAAACCAAATCCAAGTCTGCCAAAGCCAAGTCTGCTAAAGCCAAGTCGCTAGTGACACTTGTTATACATACACCATCTGATGCCATCGATGCACCTGTTGCATCGGAACCTGCCAAGGAAAATGAGGAGGTTGGAGCCTCCACTGCCGCTTCAAAATAGAGCCTGAAAGGAAAAAAGCACATGGCCCCTGATCGTGGGCCATTTGTGAGAAGAAAAACCCCGTGTCGCACGGCAAATGGTCTTCGAAGGGGAGTCATCTTCTTCCTAAACGCCTTTACATTTCATTCCATTGCATTTACATGATCATGCATTTTAATTTATTATATTTTTCTTGTATATATATATGTGTTTTTTCATGCATTGGGGACAATGCACATTTGGGTTTGGGGGTGTGCATTTCTTCACATTTATTCCATGCCATACATCTCATGTTTAAATTCTGTTGCCATACCATCTTGCTATGCCATTTAGGTCATTTAGGATAAATGCATACCAAACCACTAAAAAAGAAAATTTTGCCTCGCTTTAATTTTGAAAAATGTTAACACTTGTTAGGCAAGTCTAATTTGATCTAGGTGTCTGTCCAATGACGAAATTTTAATCTTTAGTTGCAATGCCATGCCAGCAGAATAGTTATGTCAGGTTTGCTTGGTAATTGATCTCTAGTTTAGGGAATTGAACTTACACTAAACACGTAGTATGTATCTAGTTCTTTAGCAAACTTAGACCTTTTGAAACTATGCTCAGATTTAAATAAAAAACAAAATGATGCCAGGGTAAAAGAAATAAATAAGGCAGCAATGTTCTGCCAAGGCAAGAAAAAAATAGAACTCTCTTCAACCTTAGGGATAATAAGCTACTTGGAGCTTCGTGGTTTGCTCCCTCTTAGTTCTCAAGTCCAAAACTTTAGAGTATAAGTTGAAGAGAATGCCTAGTGATGTCTAGATTAAGGTGGGGATTCGTGGTATGCTCCCTTTTATCTCTCACGCTAAATAGTGTCACGAAGCAAAGTTAAATTAATGCCAACAAAAAAACCCTTAGCAAAGAAAAAAAAGAAGAGAATATGAGTTTAGGTAGTAAGATTGTCTAAAAGAATGAAAGGATACTTGATGCATATTGCCCACACATCATGCACTCTTCATAAACTTAGACTAGAGTTATATTGCTGCACTTGAATTACTATCTACTTGGCATTATTGCACTGAGATAATGAGGACAGAAATAGAGCCAAATTCTGCTTGCCAGCACGTGTCGGCATTCAACCAAAATTTTGTCGAGGTAACATTTTCACAGTTTTTTGTTTTTTATTTTGTTTGCATTACTTGAGGACAAGCAATGAGTTAGGTTTGGGGGTGTGTTACCTCTCCAAAAGTATTATTTTTAATGCCAATCTTACAATGCTTTTGCTTGTTTTTAGATGCATTTAGTTGCATTAGGATGTTAAAACCATGCATTCGCATAAGGAGTTTAGAATTCTGTCTATGCCAGTGTGAAAGGTTGTTTTGTTGGCAGTTTTGTAGGTTTGGCATAAGATTTGGCTAAAAAAAACAACAACAGGAATGAATGCCAGAGAAAATGTCGGGCGCTGTTGGCACAGATAGACCAGACAATGCCAAGCACCGGTTGGCAGAGAAATGAACTTGATACCACGCCAAGAAGCTGTTGGACCCCCGAAAAAATTGAAAATGATCAGGCTCTAAAAAGATAGCAATTGGATCAATCTCCGAAAAAATAGCGGATAACATAGTGCCAAGACTTGTTGGCAGATTCATGCCTAGCTTGGACGCCAAGGAGCGTCGGCAGTATGACGTCAGCCCTAGCCTAATCAACGCTCATTCAAATTTTGATAAGATGTTAATCCCTTATCCTTTGGGCAATTGAAGTTCAAAATTTGAAGAGCTAATTCTATCCCTTCCTCGCACACCTATTTAAACACCAACCAAGCTAGCATTTGGGAGATCGAAGAAGACCAGAGTGAGGAGTTGGTGTGTGACGATTGACAACCGGCTGCACCTAGGAAGGGTGGTCCGACCATCTTGGCCGAGAAGCCTAGATCTTGAAGGGTTACATCGAAAGACCCATTCTAGCCCATTTTCTCTTTCAAGTTATTTTATTTTGTTTTAAATGATGATGTACTTGGGAAACGTTTGTGGTTTTTTGGTTAAGTCCCTCACCATGAACTAATTTCATAGTTGGTGGGGGATGTTTGCGTTGAACGCTATTTTTAGTTTTTAATAATAAATCTGCCTTGGCAATGTTTTCATTATTCGACATACTTTAATATTTCCTAAATACTATGACAAGCGAGAGCTGGCACTGTTGGCCTATTGCTCCTCAATATCTTAACAGACTTGAGGTGGCAACGATTAAGTTGTTGAATACTGAGGAGAGAAGCTTCGAGAGAAGTCGTTCAAGTAGATGAACTTTCTTCATGAGTGAAATCTACCCCTTAGGAGTATATATTGGATTTTAATCAAATTGGTTTATTTAAAAGCATGCACTATAGAGATATAGGGGGTTTTACATTATCAATTTAGGGCAACAACTGTCGAGAGAGGCTTTGTTAATTTTGAATCTGATCGGCAAAAATGCCAAGACAGGTTGTTATTAAAGGCTGGCACGGCATGAATAGCATGAAAACCAGGCATTCCCTGCCAACGCTCATCGTTCATGAAAGCACCTTCCTTGCCAACGACTTACTTTACTTTTATTTCTTCTCTTTTCAATTATTTTCAAAATCAACTTCAAAACAAATCAACTTCTTTTTAAGGCAAGTAACAATCAAAGCAATTGAGTTCCAAGGCATTACTATCATAGCATGATCAAAAACCGAACAGTTTCCACTTGCAAACAAACTTTCATCCTCTTTGCCCCCTGTGTAAGGGTGATCCTTGGTTTGGGTTAAATCTAAAGAAAATCTTCAAGCTCAAAAGGGACAACAAATGATATTTTTCTTATTTTCTTTCTTTGTGAAGTGATATGAAGAAATGCCAAATGTCTTCCCATACTTGGATATCTTCGAAGAAAAGTTGTCTTCAGGTGAAAGATGATTTGATTTATCACTTTATTCAAAGACCTTAGCTAACAATGCTTGAGAGGCAATTCACTCAAAATTTGTATTTAGGATTTTCCCATGATTCCTGAACACTCATTAATGTCTTCCCATTGGCCTAAATAAACTAGAAGAGAGTGACATTTTGAAGCTGATCTCTGAATTTGATTCAAGGTCACTCTTACAATCAATATCCAATGACCTAAGAGGAATGTTAGTGAAGATATATGCATATACGTATGGAAGAACAAAACTAACCCATAATAATGAACGGATGAAATATTAAAAGAACCAAAGAATGCAAGATGTTCGCCATTTGAGAAAAATATATAGGAAACAAGCATCATGAACAAATAAATCGAAATAGCCTCCCTTACAAAGGACCCCCAATGCTCGCGGGCAAAAGCGATTGGGATGATTCAGGGTATTACTCCGCAACGGTCCTAGAATTGCAGACAGATCTCTTATAATTCACTGTTGACCATTAATCAAGGAAGGCTTGAGCTAATTTTGGTCACTCCTCTTCTATCATCGATTCTTTTCCTACCATTTATAAGGGCATGCCCATTCTTACTCATATCATAATGCTTTCATTCTTTCGGAACAAATTTTTTATTTCTTCAGTGATCAAATTCCTCAGTGTCACTCCACTGGTATCTTGCCATATTAAGTTTGCCTCACCTTTATTATTTAGGGCAAGCAAATGCCCCAAGTCCTTGGACATTTTATGTTCCTGAACTTTCATCGAGTTCATCTTTAATTTTGCCGAACCACTAGAACTTCGTAGGAAAACTTGCTAAGCCCCTGAATTAACTGATATATCTACTAAAGATGATTGCTCCACACTCGGTCATATCATTCCCATGAATGGTCAAACGTTTGCAACCATGGCCTTACATTTTGAAATTATCTCTGAAACGATACAAAAGAATCTTTGAGCTTAAAATAACAGAGTTGATTTCATATATTGTTTCAGAGATAATTCTTGCAAGCTGTGCCCCCTTGATGCATAGACATGAACGAGACATACTTTAAAACTTCATATAATCTTGGAAACATTCATTCTGGATCTCTGACTAACCTACTTTTTGATTTTCTTTATTAAGGGCTTACACATCCTGGTTCCCAATGTGAAACTTGCAAATATTATCGGGATCATAACTATGGGTAGATGGGCTTGACATCTTTTTCACCGGATTAGGGGTAAAATGAGTCTAAAATGGGCACTCAAAATTTGCATTTGTCCGAGGAACCTTCCATGATAGACCTGGTGAGTCATTGACCATTTCTTCTTACGACCTCAGGGAGTCTGATCATTGCATTCATTCACTTCTTTCTCTCTTTTCACTTGACATTTTCAGCATTTGTTTTCTGAGCAATCCAATTGCAGTTTTTCAATTAGGAGGCTACTTTTTAAGTTACATATCTTAATAACTAATCTTTAGTGTTAACTTCCAAAATCTCTCACTTCAGCAAGTTTTGAATTTGCAGCTTGACAATGTAACAATCTTCAATGTCTCAATCATAACTCACAATAATCTTGATATTGTAACAACTGAATTAATGAGGCTCTGATAATTTCTCATGACACCGCAAAGCTTCAAGCAGTTTGAAATATATCTCTCAATAAAAAACATGAACGAGATCCAGTTTGAATTTTGACTTTCCACTGACATGATCAACTTGAGCACCTGATCTTGGAGCATTCTTTGGTAAAAAAATATTGCAGCAAAAAATACCCAAATATTATTCTGACTCTAAACTCCAGATTGCAACGAGTGATTCACAAAAGTTTGTCATAACTTCTGTCATTTTATTTTATTTCAACTGCTTTAGCAAAATGATAGTCTCTTATTGAATCGAACTCTTTACTTTTGGAACATAATCACCCAACCCTGATGAGACAAAACTTCACGGGGCCATTATTTGAAAGTGATTTTGTACAAAATAGAGCCAAAAATCTGAACATGTCATTAAATAGAAATAATTGTCTCTTTTTTATTGAACTCTTTAGTCTCTTTGTCATGTATCTATATTATGCTATTCTTGCAATCAGCTCATTTGTGAGCAAACTTCAATCTTCAAATGACCTTGGCATTCATCGCTTTCAAGAAAGACTCTTCCGCCCCTCGTCTCTATTAGGATCATTATATCATCTGACTGTTGCTGAAGCTTCGATCGGTAAGACTTTTGGCTAAACTCTAGAATTTGAATTCATCCAATCTTCCTATGTTTGTCCATTGAGCTCCCTTCATTTTAGCATTTTCAAAATCCACCAATGCTTCTAAGTCGAGCACTCCACTGTTCTCATCATAATCCAAACTCAGATATTCTGAATTTTTTACAGATGCCCCGGCTAAATTGATCCAAACTTACTCATCTTTCTTATTTGAGTTTTTGTTTCCATCTCCCTCTTTTTTGACTTTTTTTACTTCTTTTTTTTTACTTTTTTCTTTTCTTCTCTTTTTGCCTCTTTTTTTTGCATAAAGAGTCCTTTCAGACTGAACCCTTATGTGAGATGAGTTTCTATCTTTATCACCATTGTTTGTGCTTTATATTAGCTCGTACACCATCTCATTCTCGGACTGATCAATTTTTGCTTCGTGTGACCCAAATGGCCGCCCTCAACAACCTTTAAGACTGTTCAATCTTAATTGATTTGTTACATATGCTTCTCAAAATGCAATGTTACTTTTTTCTAAAAATACAATAGTTTAAACAAAAGTGCAATATTCTTTATATTTTATATAATGTTTAAATGCTGTAATGCATGAATGCACGAGGTATTAATTTCAAGAACTAGTCATTAGAACAACACCCATCTAACTAAAGGGTTGAAACAGAGAAAAGGCAATATGTTCACTAGCTCCAGCCCTTTTGGTTGTTCACTTCGTTTAGCCTCTGAATCAATGTTTGTCCTAGCTCAGTGTCAATATCAGAATATTGTTACAGGTTCACAACTTCATCGAACGAAATCTACACATACTAGGCAATCCCCGGCATTTGACTCTTAAAGTTAATAATCTCACTACTCTATTTCGGTATAACCTGGATTATTACATCGGCTTGACTTTCAGTGCTTTATCCTTCATCGTGGTACCTCTTTAAAACTTAAGAGACGGTCTTTCAATTGTTGTACTGCGTTTTCTGATTCTGCCATTTTCTCAGCTCCTTGCTTTGTTAGCATTTTCCTTTATTATGGTAACCTCGGTAAATTTTATCATTTGTGAAACTTGGACATTGCCTTTAAGTTCAAAGCTTTCTATTCTCCCTTAGATTTAGAACAGTCCTTGAATGCCCCATTTAATTTACTCGTCTTGAATGCCCATTCAATTTGTTTGTCCTTTATCCTTCTTCTGGTTATCACCGTTTTTCGAATACTGCGTCTCGTTTATCTCTGTAACTGCCACTAAAACTTGAACTGTTGTTGAACCTTGTATAAACCTTGTCCTTTGACCACTGGAGCAATGTAGCAAAGCCTTGTATTTTTCTATTGTTGGTGTCACATCTATTCTCCCGAAAAGTGAATAATTATATCGGGCTTCATAAACGGGTCATGGCCCTAAATAACTTTTGATTCATTTGACTGTCTAGAAGCAATGCTATAATCCATAAATCTTGTTAAAGATGACTCTTCATATCCCCGTCATATGGTTCTTAAATTAAACTGGTTCTGGCAAAACTTCATCATGTTCAGAAATTTCCAGTACAACCTCACATTAATGACACCTGGTCTCCACATATATTGTCTTCGTTCTTGTATTGAATCTTCTCAAATCCAGTCCACAATGACATATTGTCCTTTACTTGTCTATCAAACCCTTCAGCTCTTATGGTCACTGCCTACTCGACTAATTCTCGAACCGATACCTCTCAGGAATGCAATATGATGCAACATTTATCGAATAAAACACACCCACACAAAAAAAAGACAAAACAAAAAAATGTGTCAGTATGGTGAATTAAAATTGTAAGCAAAAATAATTGTTACATGAAAAAAATTATATTACGTAAAATTAACAGAGATCAGTTTATTTTGCACACAAGAATAACTAGATAAATGAATTTAAATTATCAACACCCTGTTCTAGGTCCATGTCAAGCTCTAGTGGGATAGGCTTCTATTACAGCATGTGGGTTTCGATCTAGACTCTAGGTACCCGAACTGTCGTTACTGCACTACAGTAAGACATCGATTCGGGAGTATACGGCCCCTTATAGCGAAGGATTAACCTCTCGGTGTATAAGGTTGGTATACCAGAAGAAGGAAAAAATTCCGATCACGGAGCTGAATAACTAACGTAAGATCATGCCTCACTCCCACTTAAGGGTGAAAAGCCCGGGTAGAAGGCTTATGCATGAATGACAGTTTATATCACACAAGAAAAAGCTACTTGCATTCTTTCTAAAAATTCATCCAATAATTATGAAAAAATTAAATTCAAGTTACTGTCCTAACATGCCAAAATGCCACGTAAAATTAATTAGGCCTGACTCTCGGTTTTAAAAATCCCAGCGGAGTCGCCCAGCTGTCGCGACCATTTTTGAAATCGAGTGTGTAAAAATAGCCTTACGATCGACCTTTAAGAAAATTAAGGTTTTCTGGACATTTTTAATTTGATCTTGAAAATTTAGGGTTTTCATATTAAATTGGATTTTCCTTTATTTATCCTTTAAAAAAATATTTTAGAGTCGCCACCGATCACTTCGAGGTAGACCAGACACCGGAAAAATAAACCAGAGATTCTGTCTTAAAAAATTAGGTTCGGGAGTCGGTTACGTGTGGGGAAGGATTAGCACCCCCACAAACGCCCGTTATCGGTACCTTAATTTTACGTGGCATTTTGGCATTTCGAATAATTATTTGAATTTAATTTATTCCATAATTATTTATTGAATTTAAATTCCAAATGCAGATATCCTTTTATAAGGAAATTTATTTTGTTCGAATATGAGATTAAAAGCACCCTGTTAGTTGGCACCCCTACTCATATTTAAAAATGAATTTCCAACATAAAAGGTTTTTAATGGACGTCCTTTTATTGTCTTGCTTATTTTAAGTATTATCTTAAAAAGGCTCTAATTAATTAGTTATTTAAAACTATGAATATTAATTAATTTAATGGCTTTTACGAGAAAATGCCAATTACTTGAACACCTTCCATATATCTAAAGCCCTTAAATTAATCATATTCCTAATTAATTAATCCTTCTAATTAATTAAAGTTCTGGTCCTAATTAAAGCCCTAACAATTTATTAAGTCAATATTATAAGTGAAAATGTATATTGAATGTTTACCTTTAAAACCAATATTGAGATAACACCTCATTGTAAATAAATGGAACACCATCCAAATTTGAGTCCCAAAGGTTCAATTTAATATACATTTAATTATCTACAATGTACTCTAATTAATTTTTTAATTTTAATTAAAGACTAAATTAATATTCATTTATAAATGTAAACATGTATCAAATATATCTATTAAAATTCATGTTGAGATAACACCCCATAGTAAACAATGGAACATCATCCAAATTTGAATTTTAAAAATATATTTAATATATGTTTAATTACTATAATGATCTTCCTTATTTGATTATTGAATCTTAAAGAAACCTAAACTAAAAGCTCTATTAATTAAACTAGGTGATTTAATTATCTAACATGCAAAACTAGATGCTCAATTTAAAATATGCATCAAACATATAAATTTATTGCATTTAATTAAATAGAATAATTAAAATAAATGACTAAATTAAAAGAAATTGAATCTTAAAACTAATTTTATTAATATGGGACTAAATTGAGAGAATTACAAAACTAAATGCCCAATTACAAATTACAGTGACCCAATTGAAACAATTCAAACTTAAGGGGTACAATTAAGGAGAAATAGGGATCAAATTGAATGTATAACAAAACCTAGGGGACAATTCAAAGGGAAAAGGGACTAAATTGAATGAAAGCAAAGTTTTAGGCCGAAACCAAAGGGTATTCGGATGAAAGAACGCGAATCCAACCCGACCCATTTATAAAATGCGTGGATTCTCCTCTGACCCGGGGATCCAAAACGCAGCGTTTCATCAAGGTATATAAACCCAAATTTTTCTATTTCTTTCATTTTTACTCAGCTCACTCTCTCTCCTCTTTCTCTCTCTCCCCGTTCTCTCTGAATACAAACACTCCAAACCCAGAATTAAATCTGGGAATGGATCAAAATCTCAAACTTTGGGATGGTGTTCATCCGAGTTCAAGATGAACACCAAAACATTTTGGTGTTCCTCATCTCCTTGTTCCGCTGCCAGATCTTGTACCACCTTACTCCGACTAAGTTTTGGTGTTCGTCGGTCATCGTTCCAGTACTCCAACCACCGCTCGATTTCGGTCGGCCACCGCGCCGGAACTCTAAATACCCCAAAAAAACCTTTTTCGATTCTAAACCTAGATCTAAGCCCCGGATTCAACCAAATCCACCCTTCTTCCCCGGCCTAGACTACCGTAAACCCCCTCTTCAACTCCGACCACAACATTCTGGCCACCGTTCTTGATTTATTTTCCCTTTTCATTTCTGTTTTTTTTTTACTCTTTATTTTGGTTCTAAAACTAACTTGTCTATTTCTTTTTGCAGGAAAGCAAATCGAAAAGGGGAGTACCTTTCGACGTCGACGACGATTGCGTTTTTACGGTGACCGTTCGGTAGCTTCGACGTTTCAACTTTCGGCAGCATTCCGACTCCTGGCATCTCAGCTCCCGGTGACCAGTGGCCTTCCTGAGGTAAAAACCTCTCTCCTCGATTATTACTTATTATTATTATTTAATAGTTTAATTAATAACTCATCATTATTGATCTGAATTTTTTTTCTCTCTCTATTTATAGGGATCAAATGATGACATCATCGGGATGCCAACTGGATCCAGATCAGATGGGAGAAAACCATAATCCATGTGAACTTGTTTCGGGCCAATGGGTGCCTGCCACGTGGCTTTTTTTGAGCGGGAAAAATCTAATTTTGGGCCATTTGTGTTTGTTTTGCCATGTATAAATCCGAAAGAGAGGAAATTTTATGTATTGGGTCTAAATTGGGCTTTTGACTTGTAGAACGGATTTTGGGCATGTGTAAATGGACATTTGAATATTTATTTATTTATTATATTGTATATTTTGGCCTTATTTATTTATATACTTAAATACCCCGGACAAAATACGGGTATTACACCATTGGCATGAAGATTAGTTACTGTCACGTTTATTGTGTAGTATGATGGATTTACTGTAAGAGCAGCAGTGATTTTACTTGGAACCTTTGAATTGCTTGAGTCTGCAAATATTTTTTACTGCAAGATTGTTGGAATTTGACCCTTTAATGGTGAGATTACATGGAACAGGGATTTGTAATGGCCAGCAACAAGGTTTCTCTCACATTGGCAAGTTGTTCCATTTTTATGCCTAAAACTAAAAAATTTAAATTGTAAGCTTTAACCCTAATTTTTAAATCTTAACCCTTAAACCTAAAAAAATATATCCTACCTAAAATTCCCTAAACCTTAATCCTAAATTTTTGGTGTGGGAACACAAATAGGACACAAAAAAGGGACATAAGATTTCTATTCCGCGGAAAACCTAGCAAGTGAAAACGAATTCATGTAAAGAAAATGAAAGAGTAATTACCTTCGCTTAAATTAAAGATGTTTATGAATCAAGTCGAGTTTAAATCTTATATTAAGAATTAGTATGTTTGTTTGGTCTAGTTGAATATGCAAAAATACTATTCAAACTCGTTTATATTTGTAAATAAAGTCCTTTAAAAAAATTATATTACTAATTCCTAGTGTCATGTGCATTGTTGATTTAAAAAAATTTAACAAAAATAAATAAAATAAAACTGTTGCAAAAGTACTAATAGTCAATATCTGTTACATGGTGCTTTCAAGTTAATTTTTCATTCACTGTTGACTAAATTATTCGAATTTGAATCATTAAAAAACTAAATCTATATACAATCGAGACAGCTTTTTAAGTTTATATTTTTTTTCTTATTTAAAATAAGGTTCGACTGACTCAATTTAAAATAATTTTTAATATTTCAAATAATAAAACCAACTTTTCAAACTTCATAAATTTAACCTTAGTCAAATTAGTGAATAGATTTTTAGAGTTGTAATATTTTCGGCATGTACTACAAAGTTTTCAAACTTTTAATCTCTAAAATCTAATTGAACTGGTGTTATTGATTAACCAGCTCTCAATTTAATTAAGAAATAATTAAAAAAACCTTATTTTTTTAGTTTTTAGTTTAATTAATAAATACTTCAGAAAAACAAATATCAAATAAAACAATTAAAATTTATTACTTGAAATTCAAACACTGTGATCTCCACCTACAATCATTATTTATAAAATTTTATAAATATATTTTGACTTATATCACAAATAAATAATTAAATATATTAATTTTTATTTAAATATCTAAAATATTTTCTGGTCAAAATAAATAATTAAATATTTTTTTCTTATCTCTTTAATTATTCCCTTCAACGTTAAAACTAGAAAGATTCAAATACTTATACTTGAATATTTGAACACTTATACTTGGAGCAAATTCTAACTTTTTTATAGAGGCCAAATTTGAAAGTTAACTTTTTTTTTAGGGAAAACTACTTATTTAGTACCTCACATATGCCACGTTACCATTTTGGTATCCCACGTATGTTTTTTGGTAAAATGGTACCTAAAATTACGTTTCGTTTCTAAATTTGTACCTTTATTGTTAAAAAATTAACGACATGCTAATCAGGAGAGAGAATATCACACGTGACAGGCTTTCACATCATTTTATCTTTTTTTCTCTCCTAGTCAGCATACCACGTCAGATAAAATCATAAAAATACATATGACATGTTAACTAGGAGAGAAAAAATGACATAGCAGTCTACTACATGTGATTTTCTCTCTACTAATCAACATGCCACATGTGATTTTCTCTCTCCTAATCAACATATTGTTAATTTTTTAACGACAAGTACAAAAATAGAAACAAAAACGTAACGTTACTACGTTAGACATTATTTTGCCAAAAAAAATAAGTGGGGTACTAAAACAGAAACACGAGCATAGGTGAGGTACTAAATAGATAGTTTTCCCTTTTTATATAATTAGATATTGAAATTGGTTTACTAAAATATAGAGGTGGCAATCGGGTCGGTTGATTTTGGTTCAGGTCAACCTTTGGATTTTTAGGTCGGATCAATTTTTTATACCCATATATATGATTTTTTGGAAAGTTGTGCAGTAGTTCACATCTCATCTTGTTGAGATATTTATTTTGATATAACTCAATAAAAAAATATTTTTGGACTTAAACAAATGTGCAAAAATAATATAAAGCCCAACAAACTTGAAAAATATGTTTGAAAGTGTTTTTGACTTGAACAAATATTTTCAAAGGCATTTAAAAGTCAAAAACAGGCCTTCGGTACCGGTACAGTCCTTTCAGTACCGATATGAAGTTGCTCGTATCGGTAGGGCTATGCCTTGTATCGATACGCTTTTTGTTTTAATTTTTTTAGTGAGCACTTCTCATATCGATATGGAAGCCTCTGTACCGATACGCAAAGTACCGTACCAATACGGTTGTATCATGTACTGGTACGCTCTGCATTTATGTGCAACGACTCTTTCTTGTTTTGGCAAGTACCGATACTCACTTTCGAGTATCGATACCCAAAGTTACATAAATGCATTTATGGATGGAATTAAAGTCCCCAACGGCTAATTTTTTATTTCACACTATAAATACAAGCCAATGACACTCGAAGAATGAGTGGATTGTAAAAAAATAATTTTAATGACCTAATTGTAAAAAATATATAAAGAGGGGACATTATTGCGAATATCCCTAAAAATATATGATAAATTACACTTTTAGTTCGGGTCGGGTTGGATCGGATATTTTTTACCCTAAACCCGATCCGACTTAAGATTTTTATAAAATTTAACTCGATCAAACCGTACTGGTCGAACCAGAACCCGACCGAATCAGGTAAAATACCCATCCTTAGTCGCGAGCCTTTGGTCTGCTTCTTATGCCCCACAAACCTTCAATTTAATCATAATTTTATATCTTTATCAATTATATTGAATCAAGATGATATTCGGATCATAAATTCTAACCATAATAATAATTTCCTTCCATGAAATAATGAAAAAGAAAATGGTAGAAAATAATCACGTGAAATTTAACTGTCAAAGACTGTTAGATTACATGATTAAAAGCAAAATTCCCAATTTTCATCAATCATTTTGTTTATGAATGTTGAAAAATTGACAGCTGAAATTTGCTGTTTTTTTTAGGTTGACCTAACTTTAACAATAAAAAAACTCAATCACTATTTAATCAAACCTTCTTATTTATGTGTGTTTTCTACTTTTTCACGTTTGTTATGGAACATTTAAATTCATAGATTTTTTTAATTTTACAGAGTAATAATATTAATCGAATTAGATAATTTAATAACACATCACACAATCTTTTTCGTTTTACGGATTATAGATTTAATTTAAGGTTAGTAGGTTTAGTTTGAAGACATTTATTGTCCATGATTTTTATAGACTTTACCTGTTTTATTATAATATACACAATAAAAATATATTTATATTTAATACACCGACGGTAAAAATTAAAAGTGCTTGCAAGTGTCTTAATTTTAAGGTTTAGAGATTCGGTTTTCACAAGTCTCGGTTTACATTACATTCGGATTCGATCTCAGACAATATCTTTCTTGTTTTTATATAAAAAAAAAATCTTTGTCGAAATATCATCTCTTCTTTCGTATCGATTCCATATCACTTAAAATAGACTCCTCAAAAGAGTTTATAATTACTTTACAACGTAAATGTTAAAAGGTCGATTGAGTTTAGGTCAATTGATATTGTTGTCGGGTGTAACATGCAGGAGGACATGTTTTTAAGTTTATAACCCAACAATCTAAGACATAAGCAGAACAACATTGTAGCGACCCGGTATGAACAGCTCCAAACAGTCTATTAACAGTCTATTAACATGGGGTACCTGCATGGACACTAAAACAAGTTTACTGCTCAGAGAAGCATATGCACCTCGAAAGCTGAAGCAGAAGGTAAAAAAGAAGCAGATAAAGTAAACGATTCGATTGAATCATTAATGATTTCAAGTTGTCTAATAAGAGGCAGATCAAAACTTTTTCAGTATGTTGAACCACCAGTTACTCTATAAGAAAAACGTGTTTAATATCACAAAATCATTATATTCAAAGTTATTATTTTAATGAAATTACCATCTCCAAAGTGTATGAACAGTCAGGAGGAGGGCCGGACATAAACTAAGTACGCAACACAAGAATAACAAAATTAAAAGGAGTCTCATTTTACCAGTGTAATGGATATTTCTATCGTTGATGAATGATGAACTTCGTAGCCAATAATCCTGAGTTATTTCTCTGAAGTTATTGAATATTTGTCTCCCGTAACTTGTCGCAACACTTTCAGGATGAAACTGAATTAAAATTACGGATGCCAAGAGAATGGCAAGAATAAGTACACAAAGAATGAGATAAGCGCGGCTTAAAACTAAATAATCTCGGAGCTTACCTGCACGCCATAATGAGGCCATGTAGCATGCCTAATTCCCATGACAGCTTTTCTACTTTTTGTTCCATTAACATGGCCGGAAGCCCGATAACTCCCACTTCGTGCTGAAAAAGAATCAAAGTTTGCTTGCGGTCTCTCACTCTCAAAAGCATCAGGGATGGCATCAAACTTCTGGGTCTCGAGGAAAGAAAGTGTGCCATCAGAAGAGGTCCAAGGTATTGGTATGAGCTCTTTCGGGAGAGATTCTCCATCTATAACAAGTGAATGATATCGAACAACCTGTAAAGAAAAACAACCAGTCTTAAAATGACACAATAACTTCCTCACAGTGACAGTTTAATACGACAACAGTTTGATATTGTCGTCCATATGTCTATCCCATCAAATGAGAGTATCATGTAACTACAGAGCAACATGCAAAGAAGATCTTACAGAAATGGAGAGGCCACTGTTTTCGCATTCAAGCTCAAAATACGAGAAGGCTGACCTTGAAACTTTAATTTCTGCCAGACGGTATATTAGCAAATATGTTGCAGCCATCATGCTCAATTTCACTGTACGGGACAAGAAACAATAAAGGCTTAGGAAAACAAGAACATTTTCCATGTATTAGGAGGAAATGAGACATGTTTCTGCGTCTGTGTAAAACAATATTAAAGTCACAAGGATGTAATGAACAGTTGATTGAAGTGAAAATTGTGAAAACACATTATAAAGCAAACAAGACAAATTTGTAATCATAAATCATAATACCTCAGGCGTTCGTGGATTGGCTCAGATGCATGGGTAATTTGAGCACCATGTGCATAACCTAGAGCCTGCCAAACCAAAATTCAATTTAGTCAAATACGGACAACCAGACCTCAATAAAAGAGACTGAAAGAGAGAAAATTGATTGGAATGCTATAGTTGCAAATGGAACCTTCATTGAAGCTTTTAGACATGAAAATGCATGTTGACTGAAAACTTTCAAGTCCAGCAAACAGATTCTCAAATCATAGATTAAATAACGAAAAAGAATTATGCATACGAAGAAAAAAGGAAGGTCTATTTAAGTCCATGAAGGTTGAATGGAACTGAATTGAAAACAAGACGTGATAGACAAATTCAAGCATTACTGCATACTGGCGTAGAAGTTGCAACAAATTTGCTCATTAAAAAAATGGTAATAAGTGCATTGCGAATGCATGGAAATGAAAGATCTGATGTCCAAGACAAACACCCAAAATAGGGATATCCCAGCACTCCAACAGCAGCTGAAGACACACTCCTGTCATTTTCAAAGTGGTTTATTAGACATGGTCATAAAATGGTTTATCATCAGAAAATCTCGGAACCCCAAATAGATTGCATTCTTCGATGCCATTCTTTTTTATTGGGGAGATAATATCAACTATGTTCAAATAAGTCAAAAACTATTTGACTGCATTACATTACTTAAACTACTAACCATCAATCAAAATAACTCGAAGCCCTGATTCTCTATTCGTTTGATCTGGCTATGTAAGCCAAAAAGCCCATATATAAAAATTGAATTCTACTTCTAACAGTCTCACCTATACATGCCGGGCATGTTGGAGAACCAGGTCCAGGTGATATAACAATAATATCGAATGCACACTCCTCGTACAAGAAAGAGCGGATGCCTTCCCATGTCAATTCATCATTTCGGACAACCACCGGTGGCACTGACAAAATTACACCATAAGGAAACATGTCAAGACAGCTTCAATCAAGTTAGTATTCAGTTCTTTGGTAAAAAGCATTGATTCCATCAAGCAGAGTGCAGAAAACAAAATATAAAAGCTTAGAGGTCATAGGTGGAACTGGAATAATGAACCTCGAATGAATCAGTAACATAAAAGAAATTGAAAATTCAGATAACGTTGTAACTTAATACATCAATAAATATTCAAAAACCATTCTAGACCATAATGACCAGATCCACCATATGTTTCTGAGTACGATAACCTCACTGGGCTGAGAACTCCGTAGGTCTCTTGCTGTCAAAGCCAAAGTATGTTTGCCATAGAATTCAAAAATACACATCCTTGAGCACTTAAAATTAAAGTCATCATAAATGCATCAAATCTAATTGAAAAGAACGTAAATAAGAAATAACGGTAAGTAAATTGCTATAAATATATTCTTCACAAGCGAAGACATACAAAAGTAGGAAGGAGATGGGAAGAGAAGAGAAAACTCACAACCATTGATAACACTTAGCTCCTGGTAAATGTTGTATGTATTCACGAATTCCAGTTTCCTTCTGGGATCTGCCTGCCGTTTCTTTCCCTTGAATGATCCTTCTAAATGGCTAGGAACTAGATGACTTGATATCACCATTTTTCTAGCATCAGAATATGATGACAGAGAATAATGTTTTTTATGTAACTACCAGCCCTTCTAAAAGATTTAGATGCCACTGGATTTGCCTTTGCGTTCCTCAAACCCTCTATATTGGGGTATGTGAGTTCAGGAGAACATAAACTGAAGCTCAGTTTTTGCTTCAAAAGGGAATTTCGGAAAAAATTTCACGAAAACTCCCCTTACCTTCTGCAAAAGAAGTTCTTCTCATTAGATTTTTTTATATCATACCTTTCCAAACAACAATGACTACTACAGAATGCGACGGTACTCTTCCTACATCTACAGATCGACAAGGAAACTACTTAGGCATTTATGGCCCTGCAAAGTGAACAAATTTTACTTTAGAATTGAATTCCACCAATGCATGCCTTTGAGGTTAACCTATTCCGCAATACAGCTATAGCCACTGAAAGGGGAAGCCTTGCATGCCATACGAATTAAAACTTAAATGTAAATGCCATGTATAAGAGTAAAAATAATAGTGCTTCTCACCAATAGATTTGAAATTCAAAAATACATTATGTATTAAACAGATAACGTAGCTCAAATGTCAGAAGAATCTTATAATACCGATTTACATCCATTTCGAATGACAAAACAGTAAGTGCAGAAACTAACATTCAGCTTAAAAAATTGAAGTTGCAGCAATGGAATAGCCAAGCAGCAACTGATCAAAAAGGCCAGGAACATTGAATTCGAAAAAGAGTGAACAGCAATAGAATATCAAATTGTGTTTGATGTCTCGAATCAAGGGGCGTTAATTCAATTGAACTTTTTTTTTTATAAATGAAAGGCTTTTATCTTGGCTAAAAGATGGACAATCAACCCAAATTTGAAGTCCCACAAAAAAAGCCATTAATATTGTATCAAATATTCAAAGCTTGAATCGATTCATGAACATATCTATAGAATTTGGTGTCTAAGCAAAATATAGTCTTTATATTACAAAACCAAATATTAACAACAAAAGATAACACCCATTCAGAGCACAAGATCAAGAGCAGATCACCAAATTTAAAAAGGCAACCACGTATAACATAGAAAGTAAGCAAGAACTAACCTTTAGCAGTAAAAAAATGAAACTTGCAGCAACACTGGAAGGTTGAAGCGCCAACAAATGGTTCAATCCAAAGGGGAGTCCGAAATTCCAAGTTGAAAGATAAATCTTACACACAAAGAAAGAAAACCCAAAAGAAAAGAATAAAAGAGAGCAATACCTTAAGATTTGGAGAACATAAAGGTGATGAATTTGCAGAGGATGGTGGCGAAAGAACGGTGGAGGAATGAGAGGATAGAACAAAAGCTAGTGAAGGTGGTGGAGAAAGTGGCGCCCAACAGGAAGGGCAAAATAAACTGGGATTCCCATTTTGTTGGCTATTGTCCCCACTACATGATGTGAATAATCATAATCAAAATTAAATGTGTATACTAATATGTTAATTCGGTGGTTAAAAATATTTATGTTATCTCATCTATATAGATTTGAATCTTAATATATATTTTGAAAATATAAATATTTTTTTATTTGAATCTAATAGCTAGTCCCAGTAGAAAAGCAGACGATGTTCATCTTAAAAAACTTAAGTTCAATAACTATGTTTACAAGTTGTGTGTATTATCAAATGGTTAAATATATATATGAACATATATTATATTGTAAGCACCTTTAGACTATTTTAAAAAATATTTCTTTATTTAATCAAGAAAAATTATATATATATATATATATGTTGAGCAAACGTACTTAGCCGGTTGGACAAGCTGGTCATCTTTGTTTTCTTATATGACCTTAGGTCATGAGTTCTAGACCCACTAAGAACACTCTTTTTCTTCTCTTAGAGTTTCCCTTTCACTAAACCCGCTTGTAAATTTTTTTATTACCGGTATATATTCGCCTAGTCTGTGAAGGATATTTGAAAAGTCAAGGATAAATAAAAAAGTATAAAAAAAAATTTATTGTGTGATGAGGGTCTTTGAGTATTAATTTTTTATTTAATTATTAATATCTAATTTATTGATCAATTAAATTAGATTAAATTTTATAAAGATATAATCATAAGACAACTCTTTTAATTCAATCTTCTTCATTCACGTATATATGAAACCTTCCTTCGACTAAATTCTTTTATTGTTGTGTGTTGACGAGTTGGTGGGTTTGTTTTGTTTAAAAGAAAATGAGGCTGGTGGTGAGTTTTGATGTTCCAAAATTTTGCTTCCACTTCAAATTCCATATTAATCATTGCATTCATGTGGGTCAGGGAGGTTGGTGCATGTAAACACTCTAATTGTGGCACATTTTTTTTTTGTAAATATCTTGATTTAATGTATTAGTTAATTAATTCAGATCGGGTATTGTAGAGATTTATTATAGGAATGACCTTTTCAACTCAAATTACTTTATTCACAACGCTAAAATTTGAATATTTAATATCACTTAAAAGATGAATGTGTCATCGTACTAGTGATTCATTAATTGATCGAGTGGTCAAGGATCGTGTATTGACATTTTTCATTTGAAATGTAAAATTTCTTTATTTAAAAAAATGTCATATCTTACTAGACCAATTAATAATTCACAATTGATTTTGGTACATTTCTTTCTACAAAAATTAAGAATATTTGTTATCAACAACATAATACATATATTGAACCTCTATAAAACCTTACCCGAATTAGTTGATCAATGAGCCAGATATCAATAGTTTAGAAAATTAATATAATACACATAGATTATTATCCTATACACAGGCGGTGGAAATTTCTATTCCCACAAACGCCTTAATTTAGGGTTTAAGATTTCAGTTTAGGATTTAGGAGTTTTAGTGTAGGGGTTTAGAATTTAAGGTTCATGGTTAGAATTTGTTGTTAGAATTTAAGTTTTAGGGCGATATGGTTAGGGATGTAGGTTTTAACCTATAAACCCTAAATTTTAGCACTAAACCCAAAATTCTATCAACCCTAAAATCAAAACTACTACATTTAAACCCTAAATCTTAAATATAATCATTAACCCTAAAACTAAAGCGCTTATGTAAACAAATTTTACACAGACACTTGTGCATAGAATAATTACCCAATACAAATATCATATAAGTTTGACATTAATCCTCTAAGCTCACGCCTATGCTCAAACCCGTAATAAGTTGGGCTTGAATTGGACCTATTGTCATAGAGGGACATATTTTGTCTAGAAAGTTCAATTTTAAAGCCTGAAAAGATAGATATTTTTTTTTTGAGAGAATGACCAAAATATAATGGAAAAAAACTTTGATATACATATCGTGTAAATTTTAGTTTACACGTGATTTTTAGTTTTAAGGGTTAATGTTTTAGTTTAGGGTTTAAGGTTGTAGGGTTTAGGTTGTAGGGTTTAGAATTTAAGGTTAGTTTTAAAATTTAGTGTATAGGGTTTAAGGTTTAATTTTTTAGAGTTAGGATTAGGAATTTAGGATTTGGGTTTTTATAGTGTATCAAAGTTTTACCATTTTTTTTTATGTTTACATCAAGTTCAAACCATTAAAATTAAGATTCAAGAGTTTTAAAAATGTAATATTTATGTATATTATTATATTTATAAAGTATTATTTTCTTTTAGGTTTTTAAATCCTTATTTCTTTTTTATTTTTCTCACGGTTTTCTAAGGTTTTGTCATGATTAATCCAGATTAACCCGTGTCATACACTTAATTTTGGTGGGTAAACCTTTCAACGGAATTTTTCTGCTTACACAATGTATCAAATATAAGATATACTTAAGAACCAAACTGCTTATCACTTAAACTAATCTCGATAATAAATCCTTATTTCAATCTAAAACATTAATGCATTCTCATATGTGACCGATATTGGATGCTTTTGTGGCCCAACTCCAATACATATTTAATGGGAATATATGACTATTTTTTTAACTAACGATAGTATTAGAGGTTAGTTTTATTGAATAAAAAATATAATAAAATTATAAAAACAGTTTATAAAAATCAAGGTGAAGTAATCACATTAACTGATTATTTTCTTAAAACCATCTAAATGCATATAAACATGACGACGCAAATACAATGATAAACTAGAATTATCATAATTCAACCGCGACATATCGTTAGTGATTGCGAGCGTCCATCAATATAAGAAAACTAGTACGAGAGTTCAAAGTATAAATAAATTAACAAGATAATCAAAAAACCGTTAACTGAAGAGACGACATCAAATACAACCATAAAAAAACGTTCTACAAGAATATATAAAATCATCTACCATCTCCATACGAAAAAAGGAAAATTAATTGAAAAAAATAAAATAACATAACACAACAAGAATTATAATAATAATAATAAATCAATGATCGACAACTAGTACAGAATTAATGTCATGACAAAAAAATTAAAAAAAATTATGAGAGAAGAGGAGAAAAAATCAATTAAATATATGCTTGTTTTGTATGAAATCAAATATATATAATACTCTTTGAAATATATGATAAAAAAACTCTTTAAAATAAGGTTTTTAAGTTCGGTCTATACAGTCTTATCATGCGTAAATACTATGTGTTGTTTTAATTATTAGTTCATCCGCTCGTATATTGTAATGATTGGTTTTAGTTGTAAGTAATAATCAGTGATAGAGCGAAGGTGCTGGGCGAAAATGTTAAATCCTCATAGAATTTAAATATATTAGGTTTATAGAAAGATATCAAATATCCATAATACTCTTTGAAATAAGGTTTTTAAGTCTCATCATGCGTAAATACAACGTGTTATTTTAATTATGAGTTCATCCGTTCGTATATTGCAATGATTGGGTTTTAGTTGTAAATTGTAATCAGTGATGCACTTTATAGGTACTGGATATTTTTTATAGTCTATTAAAGATTTAATTCCACACCCCTCGCATTTCATAATTTCACTCCCTAAATAAAATTTTAATATATCTTACTAAGAATATTTCACAACACTTATATAGTTTTTTTTGCAATATGCATGTTCGTCTTACGGTCCATGTTTGGGGTACGGGGTTGTCCCTCCTAATAATATCGTCTCCAAAGTTCGAATTTGCATTCTTTCCTTAGAAATGCAATATATCTTACCAATGCATCAAACCAGTGGAGGTTCTGGACAGGCGTGATAGGAGCGACTGTACAGGGCCCCAAAAATAGAGAACTTAAGTTAAATAATTGTAAAAAAATTATAAATTTGTATATATAATTACGTGTGTATATATATATAATAATTATCTAAAACTTTAAACATGCAAAAAGAATGACACATTTTAAGTGAAAATATTTGATTTTTAAATGTTTATAAGTTAATTTTTTTGTTGCTCAAAAGGATAATATAATAATATTTTTTATTAAGTTAATTTTTTGGAAGAAAAAAATTTATATCTGTTACCGATTATAAATCAAAGGTCGTATTTTAAAAATTACAAAGAGTCCTAAAATCTTTGAACCGCCCCTACATCAAACACTTGTTGGTACTTCTATAATTTCTTTAGTTTTTAACGAGAAAAAGTATTGGAAGATGTATGAAAACTTAAACTAGGCTGCATGATATTTCTTGTGTTCTGAAGACACTTTCCATCTTACCCCTGACATATCCAGAATCGTATTCCTGCCAACCTGCAACTATTATATATATATATATATATATATATATTCATGGCCAAATATTATTTTCTTCTAGTTTCTTTAGAGCCAACTCCAGGTACTCAACATAGTGATTAAATGAACTAACATGTTTAGTAGCAGTGGTAATACATAGTAAAATCAGATTCAAGTTCGGAAAATGATATTATTAGAAGAGATAATTATGAATATCCATAGATGGAGACATAAAGGATATATAGATTCCATCAAATATTAAATTTATGATGTATACTATAAGCTAACTGCTAACCAAGAAAACGTATGTGTGTGTATGTATGTATGTATATACATGTATATATATATGTATATGTATGAAACATCATGTAATCAAAACCAGAAAGAAACTGGAGAAAAATGGATCCACAAGAACTTGTTAAAGGAGTAAAGAACTGGGTTTGTTTATTCCTTTGATTTTACAATTTTTTTCTAAAACCAAAGTGACATGAATAAGGGCTGTTCCGGCACAACTTTTTTCAAATAGTATGCGAAGAAGCAATACCGAACGATCGCGGAAAATGCTTCAAATGGGCGTTCTTGCGACTGATTGATTCTCAAACGGATGTTTTGAAAAAGCTGGAATTTTCGGCTTCTCCTCAAGCGACATTCTCACCTAAACCGCCGTTTGAAAATCCAAGTCGAACGCAGCCTAAGTAGTAGCAGAGAGATCACATGAATGGTCCATCAGACAAGAGTTGAGTACTAAACAACAATAATTCACTAACAACTTAGGTAAACTTCTGTACAATACTTTCAGCATTGTCAGTCAACAGTTGAGTGTTTCACTGCAATTTTTTCAAACAACACATCCATGTGGAAAATTACATGAAACTTGGCTCTCCAGCAAGCTTAAAGAATCTGCAAAAAACACACACAAAGAAACCAGTCATGTCAAGAAGAATAAAACCCTAAAAAGATATATAGAGATTCATTGAAGAAGAAGATGACGAGGGAAATTAAGTACATATATGTATAGGGATATATGCTTGGCTCCTCATACGCCATTCGCGGAGGCCATCGATGTTCGATAGGTTCTGCAAATGGCATACAGGGAGCCAGGCACATACATACATGGATGCCATGATGCTTAATGATGAAGAGGATGATGAAAACATATGCATGGTTGCATGTCATGACTCATGTTAGATATGTTATGCTATGCTGGAATGCATGGACAGTGCAATCCCTTCAACAAGAAGCTCATATTTAGACAGATATGTACATATATGCCCATGGCTGAACATGGTGGAGGAGTGTAGGGGGGAGAATGGAGGTATTCATAGATCTGAAGCAAAACAAAGGGTGGTGGGTGTTTTCTTCTTCATCTTCTTCTTCTTTTTCCTCTCAAATGAACATTTTTGAGTTGGCTTGAAACAAGCAAAGAAGTGGCTAGTTATAGGCAAAGCTTTGGGCAAAAGTCTTAAATTTTGTGGGATTTTTTTCTTCTTTTTTAGAGAGGGAGAGAAGGAAGATGTTGTGTTGAAAATTGAAATTGCTCTCTCCTCTTTTCATCTTTTGACCATTAAAGAGTTTTTTTTTTACATTTTACTTTGAAAAAAATAGACCCTACAAATTTGGGTTGAAAAAAACGTGTTTAAAAAAGTTGTCTATTTTTTAAAATGTGTTTTAAGTGGGTTTTTATTTTGGTTTGATTGCTAGTATCCGACTTATTAGTCGACTAATACGGATCGAATATGAGACGATTCTTTCAATCCAATTTTTTACATTCCATTAGACCAACTGATTATTGATAAGTCTTGTTATTATTTGATATGTTGGTAGTGAGAAAAAATTACACAAATATATCTATTTTAACTTTAAAAATTAAGATATAAATCTCTAACCATAAAATCAAAATTTTAAACCCTAATCATAACCCCTTAAACCCCAAACTAAATACCTAAACCTTAAAATAACCCCACCTGTGGAATAGTTTCATTTCACTACCGGTGTATAGGATAATAATACTTTAAGCAATTAAAATGTTAAATAAATGATCAATTATCAGATAGTCAAGCGAGATAAAATGTTAGATAACTTGAGAAATGTTAGGTACTTTAATATGATGCAAGCACCAAGGCCCAAAGTCAAGTTCATGGACGTGGTGTACAAATCATTGTCGCCTCACATCAGAATCTTGACATGTAAATAAAATAAATTGAATTGAGAGAACAAATCTTTACGACTTTTGATATGGATTAATAGAACAATAAATTGATCATCGGTGATTATATCATATAAGTGTTAAACAAGGGTAATAATACATTTTAGTGAAGAGGGGACACTCAAATGGCAAGATTGAGAATGTGGTGAACAGCTTTTTACTTTAAAAGCAGGGTTAAAATAATGGTGAAAATGTCCAAAAATAGAAAGGAGGGAAAGGGAGGGGGGTTGGGTTAGTCACCCACGCAATTCCCTAAGCTAAAGCATGTGGTGTTTGAAATCTCCTTTTCTGGGTCTTAAAGCAAACCTTGCTTTTCTATTCTGATCCTCTGCTTTTGTCTGCAAGTGCTTGGAAATTACTTGGATTCCTTCTCTCTTCTCTACCTCCTCCTCCAACATTAATTCTATTCTTTTTATGAATTATAATTGGATAAATTACATCAGAGGTCCCTAAACTACGCTCGAATGATTTTCCATCGACTGGTTTTCATATATTACAAAATGGTACGAATTTGTATCTCTGTGTTTCGAGACATTGTTTTTAGGGGTGACTATTCGATTGAGTCGAGTTAAAAAATTTCGAGTTAGTTGAGTTGGAGAGTCATTTTATAACTCAAACTTTATTTGAAATTTTTTCGAGTCGAGTTCGAGTTTATGTTCTAAAATTGTAAACATTTATAATGTTATGGCACTAATCAGTTTCAATTCAAACATTTTTCTATAACCATATATACACAAACACATATATTTCTTCGTATTTTTTTATATGTAATACATATATATGTGTCAGACAGAATTGAGAGACTTGACTCGAACTTGAAAACTGATCTACTAATTATTAAAAATTTTGAGCTATTCGAATTTCTATTTTATAACTCAACTTTATTTGAATTTTTTTCAAGTCAAGTTTATGAAATTGTGAGTCGAGTCAAGACGAGTCTAGTGTTTTCACATGAAGTCGAGTCAAATAATTCGGTTTTTCGAGTCGAGTTTTGCCCACCCCTAGTTGTTTCGGTTTTATATATATATTAGGATTTATATTAGCCTATTTTAAGTTTCTTAATAAAATATACGAGTATTTTTTGGACAAATCTTAATCCTAATCTTACCTAGAGAGGAGAGAAATGGGAGACTCTAAAGGAAGGAATGAGAGTGTTCCTAATAAGTTTAGAACCCATGACCTAAGGGAATACACAAGTATTTAATATTGAATTTCTTTGAAACATCAAATAAATATAACATATTAAAGAATGTATATAGTATTACTTAGTTCATAACCTAATTTAATTATCATTGATTAAGTTAATGTCACTTGTTAATCGAATCTTAATTGAGTTATAACGTTACTACAATATTATATCTTTTAAATTATAATTAATATTTTTTAATGATACTTTGTTTTTTTCATACATTTTAAATTACAATTAATAAAGAAACTGAATACCATTTATCTCTCATTATATCTTTTTTTAAGAATTGAACTCCCGTCCTATATGAATTATATATAATTTCTTTACCAATTAACCTATGGTCATTCTTAAATAAATTCTATAAAAATATATATTTCACGGAAATATTTTCTTTACTGAATAATATGAGTGTAACAAAGGAAAAAAATTATACACATGCTGTGTAAACGTGCCTTTTAGTTTTAGAGATTAGGGTTTTAGTTTAAGGTTTAAACTTTAGGGGTTTAAGTTGTATGATTTAAAATCTAAGGTTAGTGTTTAGAATTTAGTGTATAGGATTTAAGGTTTAGGGTTTAGTTTTTTAGGGTTAAGATTAAGAATTGAGTATTTGAATTTTTATAGTGTAAATACACATGTGTTAGGCATTTGGTATGCAGCAAAATAACCAAAGCGATAAGGACATAGACCAAGACATGCACATGAGACAAGATTTAACATGGTTCAGCATAGCCTACCTCCACGGACGAGAGAAACGAACAATCCACTAATAACGTAGAGAACCTGTAGAGTACAAATACATGATAACCCATGTAATCCCAAAATCCGTTGTACAAATTCCATGACCAGGTAGAACCAAAACACTATTCCCAACATCCCTACAATACCCATCTCTACAACATAGGCAAAATAGTTGTAGAGAACCTAAAAGCGGTTACATCTCTCCCCGAATAATTTCCTCTCTCTCTCATTCTCTTGTCCTCTCATAATTCAAAAGGTTAAACCTAGTCTGCAATACCCCAATATTAGCTTAGTGACTAAAATGCAAGGAATTAAAAGTTAGTGGTTTTAGTTCAGTGACTGAAACATAAAATTTTAAAGTTTAGTGGCCAAAGTGAAAAGATGGGAAAAGTTCAGGGACCAACATGGTAATTTTCCAATAAGTTATTTTATTCCGTATAAGTGTCAATCGGATCGAATTAAGTATCTCGATGTCGGTTTTTAGAATTAAGAACCGGAAAAAGGTACTAAAATTGGGTCGAATAGAATTATTAAGCGTGCTCAGGTTAGAGAAATTTATGATGGGTGACCTATGGGAAGGTTCCATAAAAGTGTTTATGATCAGTATTTTGGACTCAGTAAGAATAGAGAATATTCGTATGGATTGTCGATAAAGGAATTTTAAGAGAATTTTAATTTATGGAGATATTCGATAATTATTGAAATAATAGACTGATTTAGAAAAATTTAGTCTAAGTTTTGAAAAAGGAAGATTTATTGAAATAATAGAGTTTATTTCTCGAATATGGAAATATGGAATTTTTGGATTAAATTCGATAGTTTGGAAAAGGGTAAAATCGCAGTAGAAATATTTTATGAATGTCGGTATATCGGATTGAATTAAAATTTTAGAGTTAGACTCCATAAATATAGGATAATTATTATGAAAGTATTATCAATTTATGGAAACTAGAAATATGAGATTTTTTGAGTATATTTGATAATACGATTGATGGGAAAATCGTATTAAGTGATTTTCGAATAATTGGATCGAACAAAAATCGTAAAATGAAATTTTTTTTATTTTTCTTAAGGATGGCCGGTTATGAAGGGACTATTAGTTTCCATATAATGGAATGACATATTAGAAGAGGACTTGTAAATATAAAATTGGTTGGAGGACAAATTGGTGAATGGATAGACATGAATTAAAAATTCATTTTTAATAAGACAAGTAGCATTTTTAGATTAAAATAGGGGGCATGTGGATTAATTAAAAGAAAGAATGAACAAAATATTTGTTCATTTTCTCTACTAGCCGTGAGATAAGAATAACAAGGGAAAGAAGAAAAAAAAACAACTTCCAAGCTTTATTTGAGGGATTTACAAGAAAAAGTAAGATACCGATAAAGATCAAGGTCATACTAATAGATCGGGAAAAGAAAAAAGTTCGAGACTAATCGAATAGTAAAAAGGGACATTACAAGGCAAATGTGAGTGCATATATGTTTTTATCATGGTAGTTTATTTTTAATGATTTACATATTATGGCAGTATACCATGAATATTATAAAGCATATTGGGGTATGAACTGCTCCAATATAAAATGTTTTATGTCACGTATGTATGGATATTGTGTTATTTGCCCTTAATTGCAGGAATTGTTTTTAAGGTTGCCCTTGGTAATGTAAAAATATATTATTCGATTATGGATTTGGTGATTTAAAGGCATCACCAATAGTATAAGTTGGTTAATTGGTTTAAAGGCACCATTAACCGTATAAGTTGGTTAGTTGGTTTAAAGGCACCATCAACCATATAAGACATTCTACGAGTTAATGACACTTGAAGAGTATTATAAAGTTATTGACACTTCAATGTGTATCATAAAGTTAACGACATTTTAAAGTGTCATATATGTTATAGGCACTTTATTATGTCTGCAAGCAATAAAGAATAGTACTTTTAAAGTACTTAATATTTACCTTAGGCTATATTCTGGTATTACAAAGTATTTTTTTATATATATAATTATCAGGTTTCTGTAAAATATCATGCATTATAAAGATTTTATATATGTTACTTATTTATGTCTCACTAAGTTATACTTAGCGTGTATTTCTGTAATATGCGTAGGTAAACCGGAGTAGGATTGGTCGGAGATGTGCATCAAATCTTTTGTGAAGACATAAAGTTGACAGGTTATTTTAAGTACTTACGACATCCTGGTTTTATATGTGAATAGTGGCATGTACGAAATAACCTGTTTATTTTGTTAAAAGATAAAACTGGCCTGCCTTGTGATGGTTTTGTTTATGTATCTTGAATAGCATGTGATATGTTTAAATACTGTGTTTATATTAGAATTTAGATATAATGAAATTATTATCTATAAGTTAAATAAAAATTTTAAATAGTCCTGAGTTTTTAATGCAATATAATTTTTAAATTACTGTGACATTTCCGAATCGTGTTCGGTGTACGAATACGGGAAGGGGGTGTTACATTTATTGGTATCAGAGATACAGGTTTAGCCAGTTCTGGATTGATTTGAATTCAAAGAAAGTGTTTTAAAGTGTACATGCCACTAGGATGTTGTATTTACTTGAAAATTAAACTTGTTTGATTGATGCAATTGCTTATTATTTTAAGTATATGTTGAGTACAGATGTCGGAAGAAGAGGGATCCTGATATGTTACCCGACAGGTGGGGACTGAAAATGCCCCAGAGGTTGGAGGGGAGGTATAACAACTGGTACAGCAGGAAATGCCAGTACATGACCGGAATACATTCCTGTAGGCTTTAGATGCGATTATAAATAGACCTCCTCAGATTTCGGTGCCTCAAGAGTTAAAGAAGCTGCAAGCTCCCAATTTTAAGGGCGACAGTGATGGAGACCCAATGTCCACTGATTTCTGGCTAAATGATATACAGACCATATTGACTCGGATTAACTGTGATGACCGAGGAAAGTTGGAAGGTGTGGTTTCCTTATTGAGGGAACAAGCTTTGGTTTGGTGGAATAACATCACTACCCGTGTTCATGAAGAGGTGAACTGGCAGTTTTTCCTCCGTGAGTTTAGGAGGAAATATATTGGAGATGTCTTCATTCGAGAAATGAGGTAGAGGTTCCTAGACCTCAAGCAAGTAGATCGCTCGGCGTATGAATATAAATGAGAGTTTAATAAATTGAGTAGGTTTGCTTCTGAATTGCTACCGGACGGGAGAGCTATCACTGATAGTTTTATAAGTGGTCTAGATGCCAAATATCAAGAGGTGCTGGTGGCTATTGTTCCCAGGGATTTTCAAGAAGCAGATAATAGAGCTAAAGCAATAGAGATTGTCCGAGAGAAGGCTGAAAGAGAATCCCAAGGTCGGAAAAGAAATATTGAGATATCTTTTACTTCGCAATCATCAAAGCGAGGTAAAGGTTATTCACAATATGAAATATTTGAATTTTCAACACCCCAAGAACAAGCAAAACAAGCTGAAAATTTTAAAAATACTTCGACAACAACAAAGAATACTGGAAATCAACAAGGTCCTCCCCGATGTGAGAATTGTAACCGGAAACATTTTGGGGAGTGTCGAAAGATCACACGAGTATGTTTCCGCTGTGGCGAGATTGGACATTTTAAACGTGACTGCCCAAATCAAGGTGATAGATCGGTTCAAATAGAAAGATATGTTGGATTGCAAATAGGCATAAGTCGAGGATATGCAAGATCATCTAGAACGGGTTCTCGAGAAGAGACTGAAGCTGCTGCATAACAAAATGATCGAGCTTCAGCTATAGTTTATCATATTCGAACATATAATAATAGAGATGACAGAGAAGAACCCGATATTGTTACAGGTACGTTTTGAAAATTCGAGGATGAATTTTTTAAGGGGAGAATTGTGATACCCCAATATTAGCTTAGTGACTAAAATGCAAGGAATTAAAAGTTAGTGGTTTTAGTTCAGTGACTAAAACGTAAAATTTTAAAGTTTGGTGGCCAAAGTGAAAAGATGGGAAAAGTTTAGGGACCAACATGGTATTTTTTCCAATGAGTTATTTTATTCAATATAAGTGTCAATCGGATCGAATTAAGTATCTTGATGTCGGTTTTTAGAATTAAGAACCGGAAAAAGGTATTGAAATTGGGTCGAATATAATTATTAAGTGTGCTCAGGTTAGAGAAATTTATGATGGGTGACCTATGGGAAGGTTCCATAAAAGTGTTTATAATCAGTATTTTGGACTCAGTAAGAATAGAGAATATTCGTATGGATTATCGATAAAGGAATTTTAAGAGAATTTTAATTTATGGAGATACTCGACAATTATCGGAATAATAGACTGATTTAGGAAAATTTAGTCTAAGTTTTGAAAAAGGAAGATTTATTGAAATAATAGAGTTTATTTCTCGAATATGGAAATATGAAATTTTTGGATTAAATTCGATAGTTTGGAAAAGAGTAAAATCGCAGTAGAAGTATTTTATGAATATCGGTATATCGGATCGAATCAAAATTTCAGAGTTAGACTCCATAAATATAGGATAATTATTATGACAGTATTATCAATTTATGAAAACTAGAAATATGAGATTTTTGGAGTATATTTGATAATACGATTGATGGAAAATCGTATTAAGTGATTTTCAGATAATTGGATTGAACAAAAATCGTAAAATGATTTTTTTTTCTTAAGGATAGCCGGTTAGGAAGGAACTATATTAGTTCACATGTAATGGAATGGCATATTAGAATAGGACTAATAAATATGAAATTGGTTGGAAGACAAATTGGTGAAATTGATAGAAATGAATTAAAAATTCATTTTTAATGAGACAAGTGGCATTTTTAGATTAAAATATGGGACATGTAGATTAATTAAAAGAAAGAATGAACAAAATATTTGTTCATTTTTCTCTACTAGCCGTGAGATAAGAAGAACAAGGGAAAGAAGAAAAAAAATTCAACTTCCAAGCTTTATTTGAGGGATTTACAAGAAAAATTAAGATACCAATAAAGATCAAGGTCGTACTAGTAGACCGGGAAAAGAAAAAAGTTCGAGACTAATCGAATAGTAAAAAGGGGCATTACAAGGCAAATGTGAGTGCATATATGTTTTTAGCATGATAGTTTATTTTTAATGATTTACAGATTATGGCAGTATACCATGAATATTGTAAAGCATATTGGGGTATTAACTGCTCCAATATAAAATGTTTTACGTTACGTATGTATGGATATTGTGTTATTTGCCCTTAATTGCAAGAATTGTTTTTAAGGTTGCCCTTGGTAATGTAAAAATATATTATTCGATTATGGATTTGGTGATTTAAAGGCATCACCAATAGTATAAGTTGGTTTAAGGCACCATCAACTGTATAAGTTAGTTAGTTTAAAGGCACCACCAACTGTATAAGTTGGTTAGTTGGTTTAAAGGCACCATCAACCATATAATACATTCTACGAGTTAATGACACTTGAAGAGTATTATAAAGTTATTGACATTTCAATGTGTATGATAAAGTTAACGGCATTTTAAAGTGTCATATATATTATAGGCACTTTATTGTGTCTGCAAGCAATAAAGAATAGTACTTTTAAAGTACTTAATATTTACCTTAGGCTATATTCTGGTATTACAAAGTATTTTTTATATGTATAATTATCATGTTTCTGTAAAATATCATGCATTATAAAGATTTTATATATGTTACTTATTTATGTCTCACTAAGTTATACTTAGTGTGCATTTATGTAATACGCGTAGGTAAACCGGAGTAGGATTGGTCGGAGCTGTGCATCAAATCTTTTGTGAATACATAAAGTTGACAGGTTATTTTCAGTACTTATGACACCCTGGTTTTATATGTGAATAATGGCATGTACGAAATAACCTGTTTATTTTGTTAAAAGATAAATTTGGCCTGCCTTGTGATGGTTTTGTTTATGTATCTTGAATAGTATCTGATATGGTTAAATACTGTGTTTATATTAGAATTTAGATATAATGAAATTATTATCTATAAGTTAAATAAAAATTTTAAATAGTCCTGAATTTTTAATGCAATATAATTTTTAAATTATTATGACATTTCCGACTTGTGCTCGGTGTACGAATATGAGAAGGGGGTGTTACATAGTCTATATTTATAGACGCAAAAACTTGATCACTAAGAAACCTTATTCAATAAGTTCTCTACCTAAAATAGATATTTACTCATTAAAGTAAATCTTAATTACCAAGTAATATTCAACCACTAGAGTTACAATAAAACCCAACTTAATTACCAATTAGAATTTGAGTCAAAATATAACAAATATCCCCTTTGACACAAATTCTATTCGAGCATTGGTCTTCAACAGCTTCAATTTTTACGTAAGCCAAATATCCGTTGAAGCACTGCCGCCAAGTCTTCAACAACTCCAATTCTTACGTAGTATCCGTTGAAGCACCGTTAAATTTTGAGAATTACTCCCCTGCGACTGAAAGCTCGTTACAGCAGTACTTCTCTGGCATGTCTCCAACATCGCACCGCAAAGTCCGCAACAAAAATTTCTCCGCAATCTCGCAGCTCGAACCATAGCTCTGATACCATTTGTTAGGAATTTGATATGCGGCAAAATAACCAAAGTGATAAAGACATAGACCAAGACATGCACATGAGACAAGATTTAACGTGGTTCAGCATAGCCTACCTCCAGGACGAGAGAAACGAACAATCCACTAATAATGTAGAGAACCCGAAGAGTACAAATACATGATAACCCATATAATTTCAAAACCCGGTGTACAAATTTCATGACTCGGTAAAATCAAAACACTCTTCCCAACATCCCTACAATATCAATCTCTACAACATAGGCACAATAGTTGATATTTTGTAGTTCTAAATTTTATTTTATTTTAACAAAATGACTTATTTTATGACTTTTGATATTTTGTAGTTAAATTCGATTTTGTCAATTTCTTTTTTAGGGAATGACCATTGTCCTCACCTCTTCACTTAACCATCTAAACATAAATTAAATCTCTCGAGTCGATTAAGACCACAAAAACATCAAAGTTCTCTCCTCAAATATTTTAACGTTACTATATTCTCAATGTTTCAAATTCGAAACTTTAATTCACTTAGAACAATTACGTCTCGGTTAATAAAAATTTGTAATTTTTTTAAAAAAATTATTTACTTAGCTCTGTATTGGTTAATATTTTTTGAATAAAATTGGTTAACATTTCTATGTTATTTATAATAGTAAGAAATATAATAAATCTAGATAAATTTAAAATAAACTGTTCGAAATCGAGTCACTTAAGTAGAAACACACCCCCTTTATTATTGAGACCACTTTTTTAATTCAAAATTGAATTTGTTAATTCACATTACTTCACCTATAATTATTTGATAATTTAGTTTTCACATATGAAATTGTTAACGTAAAATATTTAATTTTTTTTATCGAGATTGGTGTCACAGGTTAATTGATCAATAATTTACCTAGAAAATAATAATATTACTCGTGTTTATAAAGTGTTAATATGTAAGGATGTTGTTTTTTACACTTTTACAAATCTTTATATAAAACTACTAAAACTTGTCAATTAACATTCTAATATATAATTTTGTGATATATCAACCAGCTAGCTTTATTGGTAAACAAAAATAAAATAAGAATGTAACATATTAGAGGTATTAAACATAAAAAAATAAAAAATAAAATTGGTAATTAAAAAAGAAAAGATAAACGTTGTACCGATCATATCATATACTTCTTCTTTGCACCAAAGAAAATATCTACGGTTCATTATAGGAATGATCCCTGAGGAGTTGTCAAAACATAAATTAGATGAAATCCCAAAATCAACAACCACTTTTCACGTCAATTCTCAAAGGAGACGATCTAGCTCAGTGGTTTGAGTGTGTCGATTTAACCCAAATATTCTGGGTTTGATTCTCCTTGGGTGCAAACCTTCATTCTACTTATTTTTCCCTTTAATCATATGGCAACACGTGTCACCATCGTTTTAGAGCCTTAAAATTTTGAATTAAATTGAAATTAGGACCAAATTGATATAATAGGTAAATAACATGAACCAAATGTGTAATTATATAAATTTTCGTTAACTGTCATATTACCTCACCCGTTGGATTTTAACGATGAGTGATCAAAATAGGAGCACTTTTAATAGTTTGATAGTCTTATTGACGAATTTCTTAGTTAGATGGTCAAAATAGAGACGGTCCTATAATTGGGTGGTCACCTTAATAGTTTACCTTTCTTGTTTTTGATAATTACGTATTTCTCCTCATGAATTTGAACTTATCCGGAAACACGTTTCTAAGACATCATAGTCAAACTCCGGCATAAAAATGTTCATGTGTAACGCTACCATCGTTAATAAAAATAAGAGTAAATTATATAAATAGTCATTAAACGATATTAAAATGATCTTTTTGATCATTAAACTTTCAAAAGTTATAAAATGATTATTACACTTTCGGTTATAAGATTTTAATTTATTTTTTGAATGATAGAAAATGATCATTCATACTTATTGAGCCATTACAAAATAATTCTTAAAACTTACAAAAAATTATCACTAGTAGATACCATTTTGTAATCAAATAAAAAATTAATGACTATTTTATAACTTTTAAAAATTTAGTTACCAAAAAACATTTCAACATAATTTAGAAACAATTTGTGCACTTTACTTTAAAAATAATTTCCTGTAAATTATAAAAAAATACAAGTTTTTTTGTTATTTTGTAATTCAATAATTTAGAAAAACATTGTAAATATAAAAAGAAAACAATCTTTTCTTTTATAAATAAAATAAGGGTGAGTCTAGGAGTAACACCTTAATTTCAAGGTTAAAAAACGACACAATTGAAATATTAAAAAATACGGAACTTAAAATATTACTCACACTAACTGAAATGTTACCTAAAATATTTTTTCACAACAAGTTTTGAATTTTTTTTATGAGTTTCAAAACTTACCACCAACCTAAAATGTTATAAAAAAGTACAATATATTAGGTTGCAACCTGAAATGTTACCTAAATATTTTTTCACGACATTTCGAAACTTGTTTATGAGTTTCAAAACTCACCACCAACCTAAAATGTTATCATAAAGTATATTATTTCTTTTGTGTATAACATTTTAGGTTCCGTATTTTTTAATAATTTAATTATACAATTTTTAACCGTAAATTAGACTGTTGTACTGTAGATTCACCAATAAAATTTAGATGTCGGAAACTAAGAAAAGTTGCAATCGTATTCCACATTTTTTCCCGAAATAACATGTTTAAATTATTTTCAATGTTTTAGTTTCATCTCTTATTTTATTTTAAAACATTGTGATCGAATTGATATTATAAATTAATTGATATCTACTTAATAAGAAAGCGAAAACTCAGAAATATTTAAAAGGTATTTATATTTGTTAATAATTAAATGATTTCTTTAGGGTTTTAAATTAAATAACTTAAACTATAATTTTGAAAGAAATGAAAATAGATGAATAAGTAAACCAAGTAGTTTAAAAACTTTTTATATACGAACCAAGGAATGGTTTTGACGGTTGTTCTTTCTAAGAGATAGTGTTTGAGTAACATTATGATTCGAATTTTACTTAAAAATTTTAGTATTTTATTTGTATCTTTTAGCTCTGGTTTTACTTAAAAGATAAGTACGAGTTAAGTTTTTAGTTGTTACGATCTCATCTTAAAATTAAAAACTTTCACTCGACTCCAGTCTGATCCAACATATAATGATTTTCTATCAACCCAAATTTTAGAGTATAAAACCGTCTCGGACCTAACACATTTTTTTTCATTTTTATTCGGAAAGTATAAAATAATAGGAAAAATATAGAGAAGAGTATTATAGTAATTATTCCTGAATATGTAGGAAAAAAACTATACTATTTTTTTAGATTAAATTAAAAAAACCCACCTTAAAGTTAAACTCAATCTAACTTTATTCTCATGAAACTACCTAAAATCGAATGTAAAAAAATGATTGTCCTCTTGGTTCTTACGACTTTGTCCTGACTAATTCGGGTTAACTTGCGTCGCACACCTGACTTTGATGAGTGAGTCTCCCAGCGGTGATTTTATGCATACACAAGACCTCGAACTCGAGACCTGCTTAGCCAATACCAAACTACTTCCACTTAGATCAAACCGTTGATAGAATTTCAAAAAATTTAACCCTTAATATTTTGTTATCGTCCTCTTAATTTTCCCGGGTTTTATTCTGACTAATTTAAATCGACTCGTGTTCCACACCTAATTTTGATAGGTGAGTCTCATAACAAAAATTTCCTTCGCCTTAAACTCGATACTTATTAAAATTATACGAAACTACTTGCCACTCGGATCTAAGTTATTGGTAAATTTGACCCTTGATATTGATTGATATATTTTTTTACATTTTTTCCCCTTAACCAAAGGGTAAGCCAAAGCTACTCCAAATCACGCGCTTTAACTCGCTTCGTCTCACTCCGATGAAGAACGTTAAAAAGCCCGAAAATCAAATCAAACAATACAAAGAAACCTAGAAAAATAAATTAAAAATCTTCTATTTATCTATAGATCATTCCGAAGATCAAACTTCTACGATTCATATTCTCTCCGCCATGAGCTCTCCGGTAATCTAATCTTTGTTTTCCCAAGTTTGTTTTCTATAAAACGAGAATGAAATATATGCAATTTTTGAAATAATTTGCTCTTTTTCTTGTTTTCAAATGTTGTTAAATTTGAATTTTTAGGGAAGTGGAATATTTAGTGGATTTACAAAGCTATGTAAGGGATTAGCTTTGATATTAGTAGGTGGCCACATTGCGGTTCAGCTTCTTCCTGTTTCTGTTACTTACCTTGCTCTTATTCCTGCCAGGTTCCCTCTCTTTTCCCCTTTTTTGTGTTGATTTTATTCAATTTGATGCTAGAAATGCTGGGTCATGATTAAAATTTTGTTTTGTTTTCTCTTTGGTGAAATATCCATGTCAGATTTTAGTCAAATTTCATTGCTGATTGCACGAGTTTTGAGTAATCATATCATTAGATTTGTCTTTCTTTCCCTTTTTTCGATTTTGGTTTTTATGTGTGGATTGATTCTTGTTTTAACGAAAAAAAAGTTGATGTTTTGATGCGCTCGTCGGACTGATTTAAGATCTTGTTGTTTGGATTGTTAGATCTGGATTTTTGGAATAGTGTTAGCATTTTCTTGAACTTGTCTAGTTATCTTTTGATGGGTTTTTTATTTTAAATTTCTAGTTTAAGTGAATGCCTATGCTTTGTAATCGTTCAAAGGGAGTGACTTACTTCTTTGTTCATTTGAATGCTTAGATCTGGATTTAGGTACTTGAAATAAACTATTAGCAATCTTTCTGTAGATTTTATTATTCTTTTTGAACATGCTTCCTCTTTTTAGGGTGCCCGTTTTAGTTAAGCAGAGTATTTATTGCTTTTAAGCATTAGGAAAATCAATGACTTATGATTTTGATGTTATGGTGCATGGATCTGGAATTTGGTGCTTTGGTAAAACTTTAGGAACCATTGTTTTTAGCATCTTCATGTGCATGGCTGCTTACTGCGTGATCGGTTGGTTCTTTTTTTATGCTTGGCTAAAGGGATTTGTTAGTAGGATTTATTACTTAGGTTTTAGATCTAGATGTATCTCAGTTTACAAAGCAGTATCCTGCTTAGTTTTTTTCTGGGAAATTCAATATCAGATCCTGTCAAAAAAAATGAGTTTTTCATTTTGAGGTCGGAAATCTGGTTATTATCCATTCCATTTTATATTAATAAATGGACTGCTGAGACATTACAATTGATTAATCTGGCCGTAAGCCATGCAAATTGCCGTCTGTGATATGTTTTTTTACACACATGATTAAGCTGGCTCCTATAACTTCATGTCTTTAGTGTAATTGGTGTTGGATTAATATATGTTAGGATGTTCTTTTCCCTTGAGATGCAAAAGAGTACTGCCTTCAATTGCAAGTTTTATTTCAAGAACTTGTATATTTTTTCATCCCATCTGAAACTTATTTCGCAGGACTATTCCGTTTGGTTAGAACCTCATAACTGCTGGTTACATTGAACAATCAGTACATGGGTATTAACATTTATTTTACTCTTTATGTTACGTGATTTTTCTTCTTTTTTCCTTCTTATAATCGTCCTGATGCTTACTGATTTCTGCAGGTGGTTGTTAGTACTCTTGGTCTTCTCTTCATGGGGAAGTTGCTTGAACCTGTATGGGGTTCAAAGGAATTCTTGAAGTTCATCTTCATAATTAACTTTCTAACTTCTGTTTGTGTTTTCGTTACCGCTATTGCCTTGTACTACGTATCAATGGAGGAAAAGTACCTGTGAGTACTTCGATCTTCCTACATGTTTAATAAGCATTTATTTATTTTTCTTCCCGTTCTGTCCTTCTCTCTTCTGCATGTTCTGCCCCCCTCCCCCCCAACAGTATTCTTCTCAATTATTGTTCATGAAGTGAAAAAGTTATAAGATGGAAGTACTCTTTTCTCCTCTTTTTCTCTGACTGAGTGGTAGGAAATGGTATATTTATCTTGGAAGTATATTATGCAAAATTTAACCTAACATATTTTCACTGTTCATTTTGACAATTGTTAGTTACATGCCTCTTTCTGGCTTCCACGAAGTGCTGGCAGGCTTCTTGGTTGGCGTCAAGCAAATCGTACCTGACCAAGAGTTAAATCTCCTAAAAATAAAAGTAAAGGTAAAGATTTATTTTGCTAGGTTCAGTTTGCATGAAACTTTTTTCTGGTCGGAAATTCACCCCTTCTCACCCTTTGATGATGCTTCCTATGCTATGCAGTGGTTGCCGTCACTTATGCTATTGCTTTCAATTGCCATAAGTTTCTTCACCCCAGAGTCTGCAACATATCTTCCAACGTTGATATTTGGGACATATATTGGTTGGATTTACCTCAGGTACCTGCAGAGAAAACCATAATCGAAGCTTAGAGGTGATCCGAGTGAAGATTTTGCATTCTCCACATTCTTCCCTGAATTTCTCAGGTATTGTCCAGTTTTCCTTTTAGCTTATGAAATGAGTTAATTTATCTCTTTCTTTCTCTCAAGTGCTTCTCTGTGATTTGCTACAGGCCAATCGTTGATCCCATTGCATCAATATTTCACCGGATGCTTTGTGGAAAATCTGAAGTTTCCTCAGATTCTCAGGGTTATACATTAGGCGGTGCACCGATACTTGGTTCTGATACCATCGAGGCATCTAGGAGAAGGCACCTCTTCATGTTTAATTCGATGTTTCGTAACTTAATTCATCATATAATGCTGAAGGTTATTAGCAAAAAGATAATGTTGTTAATCGAGGCCTTAAACATTAAAAAATCTTGAAATGGCACAAATCGTTAACTTCAGCTGCATTTAACAAGTTCAATGACATCAGTTGAATGAAATTTGTAGAATAATCTTGGCCTTGTTCCCGAAGTTGTATAATTTAGGCATAAGAATTGGAGGGAAGCAACTTCCAGGCTGCATGCCTAACTTGCCCTAGCTTTGCAACAAATCTAAAGACTGTAGCGATGTCCTTTTTCGCTAAAAAACGTGTTTTCGAAGTGTTTGTGATTTTTCGGATATAAAACGTTTATTCCGTGGGGTTTAAAAAAACGCATTTTACTAAAGATTGGAGTCGCCACCGGCCACTTAGGTAGGCCGGACACCATAAAACCAGAGATTTAAAAAAACTGTTGGGTTCGGGAGTCGGTTACGGATGGGGAAGGATTAGCACCCCCACACCGCCCAAAATTGGTACTTTAATAATTACCGCTTCATTAATATTAGACTTTTCGGATTAAAGTGACGACTAGTTTAAAATTCGGTTATAATTGCGAATAAATTTTAAAGGCCCCTTTATCCGAGAGTAAACGCCCAACCACTATCACTACGCTTGATACTGGCCCCGTTTACACTCGGATAAAAGGACACTGCATTGACAATTTATATTCCATTATGCAAACTTAACCAAAACAAATTATAAACAGACAAACATTCACTTTAACATGGTACTAAAAACCTAAAACATGGATATCATAATATTAGATGAAAATGAAATACATGAGCAACAAAACATATCATATCGGGTAAAAAAAACAGAGCAACAACATAAACCCAAAAAAAAAACTTCCAAAAAATAGATAATTGATTACAACATGCTTGAACACATAAAGAAAACAACAATGCAAAATATATATGGCATACATATAATATGGCACGGTACTAATAAATCCAAGAAAAAACGAACATGTATTTAGTATTTGACACGTGATGTAACTTACATACATAAAATAAAAACATGGTATTATATATGACAAAATAAAACACACTAATATGTAGCCTAAAAACAAGAAAGGGCATAGAAGTCCATGTTAACATACAAAGACATGTTACATGCAAAGAAACTAAGACAACACCTAAAATATACATATACAGGTACGATGCACAAATGAATTAAAACACAGAAAGGCATGATATCACCAACTAAATTTGTATCATAAAAGAACATATAAACATGCTAAAAACAAAGACCAACATGCCCGAAACATAATGAAAGTTAAATGGCACAATTACTTGAAACACCGAAAAGGACTAAAATAAAATAAATGGAAAACAAACGCGTAAACAACAAAATAAAAAAAAGAATACATTTTAGGATTCAATTATAAACCGAGTTAAACTTAAAGGGACTAAAGTTGTAAAAAACCCATGCGGCAAGCTCGAAATGGAAAGTTTGAAAACGCGAGTGATCAAGGATTAATTTCACCATTAAGACGATTTTGGATAATTTTTAACGAAATTAGAAAATTTTGAAAGATCGGGGGACCAGATTAAGTGATTAACCCAAGGGCAAGACCGTTTTGAAAAATCCCAAAACACGGGATGGTTTATATTGCAATTGGACCAAAGAAAGAAAAACAAAGCCTATAAATCTATTCAACCGGCTTCCCCTCTTTCTTTTCCTTATTTTTTTAAGCTCTTAAGATTTAGAACCCTCATTCTCTCGCTCTCTTTCAGACCCCAAACCTCAATTTTTTTTATAAACCCAGATACTGGCAGCCAACCGTCGTCCTTTCCGCCGCCGGCCGCCGAAAGCCGAAAGCCTTTGTTTGCTTCTGACTGCAGAAGAAGAAGAAGAGTGGGAAAGCCGCGCGTGGCAGTTCTGGAATCTTTCGTTTTCGATCTGGGCCATCCATCTTAATCATTAATCCTACGGCTTTGATTGCACCGCCCCAGACTAAGGGCTTCAACTGCTAAAGTTTCCATCCGAGGGTCAATCTGGACCGTTGGATGTAATCTAGATCCAACGGTCACAAGTGAGCTGCGCGCAAGACAGAAAGGCATTAGATTAGGGTTTGATGTAATCGGGCTTAGTTATTTGGGCCTTTTTCAGGCTAATTATATTTTTGGGCATTTACTTATTGTAAATGGACTGAAAAACATATGGGTTTATGGTATTTAATATTTGTTGGGCTTTTATTTATTATCCTTTTTATAATCTAATTATAATAACATAATATGTTATAATATAATAAGAACCTAATAATATTTTTTGTGTTTTTACGTTTTTAATTAAGTGATAATAACAAAAATAATAATAATAACTATCGATAATCAATAAAATAACAAACTACAAAAAGCAAATAACGGAAATATTTGTGTTTTTTTCAAAACCTAATAGCATATAGTAGCAATTATAAAAACGATACTAATAATATTTTTTTGTTTTTCTTTCTTTTCTTTTTTTAACTAATGTATTATACCTGAAGCCCATTAAAATACAAAAATAAAAACGGGCCGAGCCCTGGATAAAAATAGTGATTACAATACCTAAAGGTATTTTTAAGGCATTATTTGAAAATTAATAATAGAGAAAATAACCTAATATTACATTAAAAATTAGGGTAAAATACAAAAATATCACTCAACTTTCTTCTCTCTCCTATTTTGGTCACTCAACTTTAAAATTTTTCAATTTAATAACTGAACTTTCAAATTACTCTTGTTTTGATCACTCTGGAATATTTTATTATTTTTTGTTATGACATGGCATTTTTTAATATTATTAAATATAAAATTAATTTAAAATAAATAATAAAACATTATATTATTATTAAATTAAAAAAATTAAAATAGCCGTCGTCGCTTGTTGACCATTGTCGGCCTTCCGAATTGGCGGTCGTTTGATCCCAAATTGCACTGGGGGGACTCTCTTTGACACGCTGAGTCCGAATCTGGTGGTTGTTCCACCGGAAAATATCCCAAAACTTGTGAATCTCGGCGAAAACGTTTCGGTTCCCTCACTTTCAATCTCCTTTTCGTGTACTTCGAAGCATTTTTTCGATAAAATAGAGGTTAGATTCGAACTCATGGGTATAGACGAAATAACCAGTGAAATATAGGATCGAACGGTCATCGTCTATGACCTTCGGCGGTGGAATCCTACGCCGATGAACAGTGTCAGACGAACAATTGGATTTCTTTTTTATTTTTTATTATAAATTAGTTTTATATTAAATAATAATAAAATGTCATGTTATACAAAATAACAATAAAATAATTCAGAGTGACCAAACACAGAAGCAATCCGAAAGTTAAGTTATTAATTGAAAATTTTAAAAGTTGAGTGACCAAAATAGGAGAGAGAAGAAAGTTGAGTGATATTTTTGTATTTTACCTTAAAAATTTAAAACTAGCGAGTGTGCTAAACCAAGCCTTATTAAACATGAGATGTCAAGAATAAGAACCCCATTTATCTGTTTTTCCAAATAATAATAAATTATAAATGACAGGAGGAGCATTATGATTCATGAACGTGAAGAGTCTGCATTTAGGTATCAAAGCAGAGTAGCCTGTTTATCCCATGGACGTTAGGTGTGAAATCGGATCGTTAATAAGTTGTTTCGATCCATTACTGTCTTACCAAAGACATAAACAATAAGATGGGTAGCACCACTGTTTATATAGCGCCAAGACCTGTTCGACGTAAGATTCATGCACTAGCCTAACCTCTTTAGGCTTGACATTATTCCAATTTGTTTAGAGGGAATGATGGGATACCTTGGAAACCTTTATGGCAGCATTGAAAACTTGGGGGATACCTACATGCAGTCAGAAGCAAACAAAGGCACCCTTTTGAAGCTTATGGTCTCTAACTATGCTACGAACAACAGTTCTTCGTCGAGTGAGGAAGGTTATGTGAAGGGAGTTGTTACTTATATGATCATGCCTATTTTTCAATGTTTCTAGTATTGGTTTGATCAACAAGATCAAAGTCCATGATGTTGGGGTCCTCAGATACAGCTTTTTAGTTTCAAATAAGCTATCCCCATTCGTCGTTTTTCACCGTTAGATCAAATTAGTTCTCAGATACATGCGTTTCAGTCTCTCCACGAGTTGTTCCGCCGTTCAGATTTGCAAGAATCAAGAGTATAAATAAAATATTTGAGGATAAGGTATTGACAGATAGTTTTAAGTCATTGGAATGACTTGCTTGAAGCTGAATTAACAAGAACATAATCCATCATTTATTCATAATTATATTTAAGAGCATAACAGCATTTTCCAGCATAGACACACAAAATTTCAAGAACGTCACATCCCTTAATTTGGTACTTTAGTTCCTTCTTTCCCAAGGAATACATCGGTAAGGATCGACTTGGACTGCAACGATGCCCTCAGCAACTTGATTCCCTATTTGCAGAAAGCAGAGTTTTAGCCAGATGCTATTAACAATGGAAATCTGAAACTAAATACACAATTACATATATATATATATAAAGGATCCTTTACCTCATCCACTCCCGCATCAATGACTTTCTCTTCAAGAACACCAACATCATGAACTTTGAACATGTTGAGCAAAGTGATACTAGAAATAGTGGACATAGGCCTCACCATTAGATCATCCATGACCATATAAGTAACAACTCCCTTGACATAACCTCCGTCACCCGACGATGAACCCTTGCTTGTTACATTCACAAGAGCCACATTCCGGTCCATAACATTGTCACAGTTCGGGCAACGAAATTTAGGATCATTCGCCACATTAGTACAAAAAGAGCCGCAGGTATAAAGATTGGTTGCAGATGTTGAGGATTGCATGTGTGGGAACAGGAGTGGTACACAGTTATTAGCATAGTCAGAGACCATAGGCTTCAAAAGGGTGTGGTTGCTGCTGACTGCAAGTAGGTATCTCCCAAGTTTTCAATGCTGCCATAAAGGTTCCCAAGGGATCCCACCATTCCTCTTTCAGTAAGGAGACTTGTGACTGTCCCAACAGACAATGACAGAATGTTGAAGAGAAAACCAACGAAATCTTTGCCGACTTCGGCGAACAATACTCTCCGGAATTTCGAGTCTATCAGAAGCTTCAAGCTAACAGAGGTGGCAGCAGTGACGGAAGCTTTAAGATTTTTAATTTGACCCCTTCAAAATTTTTAAAAATTCATATTAAGCTTCAAAATTTAAAATATTTTTAATTAAATTCCCTTTCAAATTTTTGAAATTTTTTTGTTCAATCTCTTAAAATTATTAAAATTTTAGTTAAACCCTTAATTTTTTTGAAAATTTTCGTTCAATCTTGCAAAAAAAATTAAAAATTTAAGTTGGCCCCCTCAAACTTTTACTCTAAGTTTTGCTACTAGGCGGCAGCCATGATAGAGACCTGTGGTGGAAAAACTAGCTAGGAGTTTCAGGATTTCTCAACTCAGACAGCACCATGATTTATATAGAGGTTGATTTGCAGTTACCAAGGACACCACAGAGAAGTGGAACGGCCATTGCATGTGATAGAAATTTTGTTGTTTTTCAAGGGAGATTGGGTTTCCGATGGTATATTTCATTACTGACCTCCATTGAAGGTAGTCTCATTTGGTCAATTGTCACCTTTTCTTGTTCAAAAAATGTGGAAGTAAATTGTTTGTTACTTTCCCAGGAGGGCGAATGTATTTAGGTACCTGGTGGGTCACGTGACACATTTAATTTTTGGAATAAATTACAATAGAGGTCAGTCAATTATGAGTAATGTTATATTTGCGTTATTCAATTTTTAAAAGTTGCATTATTTGAGTCACTCAAATATGAGTAAGATTACATTTGAGTCACTCAAATATGAGTAAGGTTATATTTCGGTCACTCAATTATGAGTAATGTTACATTTGGGTCACCTTTCATACTTTAAAAAATTACTGCTACAACAATTGCATTTGGGTCGATCCTCAAATGCTCGAACTTTTTGATAACCTTTGTTTTTGAAACCCAAAAGAACTTTCACAATATCACACTTATCTCTTTAAACGTTCTATTTGACAATAAAAAATGGTTCATCCCGATTTTCTCTACTCATCCCTTTGTCAATTCAACTTTCTTATCATTTTTATCAATTGGGGATTGTTATTACTTTTTTAATTCTTTTTTCAAGTAGAGAGATTTTTTAACAAAATGCATTTTTTGATGCTTATTTAGTCTGTTGTAGTCAAATTGATTGTTTGGAGGGATTCGAAGTCTTATACCTCTAAATAAGGTAAATAGGTGAACCACCAAACTTAAATTCATGGATCCGCCCCTGAAATGAATGCCCTTTGGTTTGGGGTTCATATTGGATAAGCAACCACTACAGTCTCAACCTCCATTGAAGCAAGTAACAGAAAATCTCTGCCCTTTTTTGGTGCCTCTATGCTATGTTGTACTAATACAACATGACAAAAGTTATTGGTAGATGAACAAATAATTGTGATTTTTTTAATATAAAACTTGTGATATTTTAACAAAAAGACTAATATATATATATATATATTTGTGTAAACTTTAGTTTATATAAGTTTGTTAGGTTTAGAGTTTATAATTTAGGGATTTAGGTTGAATGATTTAGAATTTATGATTTAGAGATAGGTTTTAGGGTTTTAAATTTAGAATTTAGATTTTAAAGAAGGGTTGTGTAATATTTTTATATACAACTCGTGTATCAAAATATAACTTTTTGTTGCCCTCTCGGTTCTTTAAGGCTTTTGCCTTGACTAATCCAGACCGACCCGCACCGCACACCTAATTGTGATGGGTGAGTCTCTCAATGAGGATTTTTTTTTCATACACAAGGCCTCAAACTCGAGGCATGCTTAAGCGATGCCAAACTAACCAACCACGTTAGTAAATTATAACTCTTAATTTCAGTGACTAATTTATATTCTTTAATTTATTTTAGGAGAATTAACTAATTTATGTTATTAGTTCACTTCAGACATGTTTGATAAACAACGTTTTGAGCCAAAATTAGATGTTTGAACTATTTTTAAATGTTTGACCAATCAAATATGTTAATTTGAATGTTTGGTAAACAAAAGATTGTAAAAACAGATTGGAGTGAAACCTCTCCAATTAAAAAAATACTAAGATGAGCTTTTTTTATTTATAAGATTTGACATAGGAGTTCTGAAGATCATTTTGTCTTTAACAATTACAAAACGTCCAAATAACATTAAAAATAATCAATAATCTGATTAATATTAGAAAGATAATCATATAAATAAGAAATTAATATATAAATCATTCAAATATGTTAAGTAATGTTGTATTAAAAATAATTAATTTATATAATCTAACTAATATTAATAGTACAAAATATTGATAACCAATAACCTATTTAAACACATATTGAATATACTCATGTCCTAACATGTCATTTTACTTGTTCAAATAATCAAACTGCTTCAAACTATTAGTTAATTTTATGAAACACTTTTATACAATCGGCTAATGCAATCCGTTAATCAAATCAGTTATTGCTATCTGTTAGTCATATCAATTAATTCAACCTGTTATCATTTATCAACTAACATAATCCGCTATCCGTTGATTGTCTAGCCACATCTTCATTTTTTTTGTTTTTGAAATTACGACTCTATTATATTATTTATTTATTTAATCAAATTAACTACTTTCACGAATTAAAAAACTTTAAAATATAAATTATTTTAGGGGGTGTTTGGTTCGCGAAAAAGATCATTATCTGGGGGAACAATTTTTTCTGAAATCACATACCCACGTTTGGTTGGAGAACATTCTCTCTAAGGGGTAATATTGTATTCCCAACAGTAGCGTTTTTTTCATTAAATGGTGGGAATGTGATTCCCTTTGATTTCTTAGGTATTTATCAATTCCCACCCCTTTGGACCATATTGCCTCTATATTAATGAATTTTGTTCACATAGATCCTTTATTGAATTTAATTAGATGATTAAATATATGTGATGTAAATTAATTAAATATTTTTATTCAATATTAATTTATCATTTAAATGGTGTTACACATATTTAAATATTATTTTAATATTTAATGTATTTTTCTTATTATTTATGATGTTTATAGGTTATATGTTGGGATTGCATATTGCTTGAAAATTAATAAGTTAAGAGTTGATATTTTTAATTTTATTCTTTGATTTTATAAAACATTTTAGTAGGTTAAACTTATGATATAGATTCTTATAAGTATTATACAACTTTTAGATTTATTTTATTATTTACTTTAATTTACTTGACAATCTGTCACAAGTAATAAAAAAATAAAAATTTAAACATATTAACAATTTAGCATTTAAAAATTAACAAAAATATTTTAATAGAGGTTAACGAGGGTATGCAAATATAAATTATATTTTTTTAAATACTTAATATAACAATTATATTAATAATATGATGAATATATAGTTTTTGCAAATTTTAGATAGTGTATTAAAAATAATTCTATTATTTTTTGTGCATATGTTTTTAATTTAATACTGAAAGTTTAACATGTTAAAAAGAAAATATAACACATGGTTAATTTAGTAAATTTTACTTCTAGATAATCATATATACCTCCAACTAAACACAACAATCTTACATTCATGTCAAATAAACCAAATAAGATAATATAACATTCTCAGTAATATGTGAACCAAACGCACCTTAGATCCTTAGTTTTTATTCAAAAAAGGATGTGAATTTCAAGTAGAGATGGGCACGGGTCGAGTCGGGTTTTCTACCCACCCGAACCCGACCCAACCCAAAAAATAAATATACTAAACCCGACCCCGACTCGACCTATAGAAAATAAATAAATTTAGAGACCTAATTGTAAAAAAATAATTTTAGGGGACTTAATCATAAAAAAATATAATTTGAAGGACTACATTGTAAATAAAAATAATAATTTTAAGAATCTAATTATAAAAAATATATAAAGTGGGGGTATTATTATAAATATACCTAAAAATTTATAAAAAATTACACAATTAACCTCGAGTCGGGTTGGATATTTTCCAACGTAAATCTAAACTCGACCCGAGTTTACTCTTAATAAAAACCAACCTGAACCTGATTTTTTATTAAAAAATTCGATCAGGCTGGATCGGGTAAAATGCCTATCCTTAATTTCTAGACCATTCATTTCTCAGATCAAATGGATAACGTTCACTGTCCGATATTGCTCCTTTGATAACGGGAGGAAGACAACCTAAATCATGCTTCCGCGGGCCATCCCTAATTTATGTTCTCTGCCATTTCTATTAGCTTTTTATATTTTCTTATAAATAAAAAGGCTTAATACTCAAATAGATGTCTAAATTATGCATGATAAAGTGTCTAAACTATTTTTTAGTTTAAGTAGGTGCCTAATGTTAGATACATACCTAGGCTAAAAAATAGTTTAAGCACATATTTGGAAAATCATGTATAACTTAAGTATTTATTTGAATATTAAGCCAATATAAAATTACACTTTAATTCTTAAACTGATTACTTCCATAAATGTGTTTTATTTTAAATCTAAATAAACTTACTAACATATAAAACATCTATGATGTATATTATTTATAGGGATAGTAAAATTACCCGACCCGACCCAGTCAGGTTTTTAGTCTTGAATTTTGGGGATCGAGGAACGAGGCGGAGCGGGTTTTTGAAAGTGTCGAGTAGGGGCGGGGCGTGTTCGGGTATATGCTAGGAATTCCATGTCCCGCCCCGCCCCACCCTGATATATATTTAAATAAATATATATTTTATTATATTTATGACAATACCACTATATATAAATATTTTTATGGTTGTTAAGCTCTTTTTTTATTTTTTAGGTTTATGCTTATCGTAAATTTTTTAGATGTTTAAATTTTAACATATCTGATTCTGACGGTCAATGGTTCAAATATATTCTTTTAAATATATAATTTTTCATGTGGGTAATTTAAAATTAGTTTTATTTTATTTTTATATAGGTTTAAAGTTCTTTGAAACTATATTTTTTGGTTGTGATGGTGGATTGACCGAATCTAACTTTTATCGTCGGCAAAGATTAAGATTTTTTTTTAATTTTTCGGATAGAGGCGGGGCGGGTAAATTAAAATTTTAATTCAGGATGAGGCGGAGTCGAATTTAGGAGTTTACGGATAGAGACGGGTTCGGGATGACCAAAATCCCGCCCCGCCCCGCCCCGCCCCGTTGCCATACCTAAATTTATTTATAGGGATAAGTCGCATTTTACTTGTATGACTTTATCATTTTTCTCAAATTGATTTTTAAAGTTTTATCTATAATAACTTTGGAACCATACAACTTTCTAAACATAACTACTAACATTAAATTTTTGGTATTTTTTTTAGAAATCATAAATCAAATTTTAATCTTACTTAGAGGGGAAGGGAGGGAGACTCTAGAGGAAGGAAAGAGAGTGCTCCTAATAGGTCTAAAACCCATTGAACAACTTGATCAACCAACCAAATGCACTTACTCAACTTTTAGTCAATTTTTTATTTTACGTCATTACCTACAAAATTTATAAACTATATTGATTATAGAAATTAATATTAACATCAGCTGAACCAACACCCAATTGATAAATTCAATAACATTAGACAAGATACAAATATAATGCACTTAGAATCCAAAAGGTCGCTCAAGTGAAAAAAAAATGATGTTTATTTATAATATCATGTACTTTTCTACATTGACCACTTGTTGTTTCAACTATTGATTTTAGTTTTTTTATTCATTTTAATAAAGTGACAGTCTAAACAATATTTGTTAGGCTCGAACGATCAACTGAATATGCCAAGAGAGGGTGAATTGACTTTGCAATGGAATTGGTGGAAGCGGTATGAGTTTAAAATTTTGCACAATAATTTATAGTGGTTCGACTTCTCAACCAAGTCTACCTTAGCTATCCACACTAAGAATTTTCCACAAATCTACTAAATTTGTCTTTCTTTTTCAATGCTCAAGAGATAACATTTACAACCCTCAAAACTTATACCATAAAATTTGAGACACTGTTGCAAAGAGAATACAAATCTAACAAACAAATGAAAACCTCACAAGGCAAAATGTTTGCAAATTTAAGTTATCACCTAAAATCTAAACACTTGAACAAATGTGACAATGGCTCACTAGTGTTTCTTACAATGAAATTGACAATTTAAGCGCAAACACAATCTTCTCTATACAAAGAATGTTGACAATATGTTTATGTTGTTCCATGGTTGCTTGAAGCTTGCTTTTAAACCCTATAAGGAGTTCTTGATCGTTACTAGCCGTTGGAGGTTGATTAAAACCGTTGTGACTTAATTTCCAACATTAAATGCAGTTTTGCAACCTTGGGTATCGGTATCTGCCTTAAAGTAGAAAGAGTCATTACATCATTTTAGCACGGGGTACCGATACGCGTTACTTTAGTATCAGTATGGGACCACGCGTATCGGTACGACGTTTGCTTAGAAAATCTCAAATCTTGAGGAAACAAAGGACGTATCAGTACACGAACGACTTTACTAGTTCAAGCAGTTGGGCATTAGTAAGAGCAAGACTGTACCGATACTCAAAGCCTGTTTTTGACACTTATATTTAATCATGTTAAAAACACGTTAAAAACCTTTCAAACACATTTTTCAAATTAATGAACTTTTAAAATATTTTTACAAATTAATTCAAGTTCAAAACCATTTTTCATTTAAGTTATATCAAAATTAATATCTTAACAATATTACATCATCATTTATTTTTTTAAAATATATTTTTAAAATGATTATATGACACAATATCATAGTTTTACGCAGAGAAAAGATTCATATTTAAACATTAAAATTAAGGTAAGTATTCAATCAAGTCGAGTAAAAATTTTGAGTTGGTCGATTTGATGAATTTTATTTTATTATAAAAACTCAAACTTTAAAGGTCCATTTGGTTCTAGAAAATATTTTTACTTTTAGTTTTAGTTTTTTAAAAATAAAAAAACGTGCTTGGTTAATATAGATGAAAACTTGTTTTCAAAATTGAAAATAGTGAAAATGTGCTTGGTATCTATATTTTCAAAATAGAAATAAAAAATTATTAAATAATTAATATACAAATATAGTTAGAAAACTATTATTATTATTATAATAAATAAAATATAAATAAATAAACTAAATTTTTAAAAAATGATATTATAAGGATTCGAACCCATGTTAAAATGAAATTAAAATAAAAAACCTTATTTTCATATTTTCTAATTTCCTAAAATATTTTCAATAAAAATGATGAAAATATATTTTTTATGTTTTCAAATTTTTACTTTTTTATTTTCTAAAAATCATTTTCTAATTTAACAACCAAACACATTGTCTTCATCGTTTCCTATTTTTCAAGAAAATAAGAATGAAAACGAACTCCATTCTCTAGAATCAAATGGACTCCATTTTTTTTCATTGTTTTCTATTTTCTTCAAGTTTTTATAGTTTTTGTTTAAATTTAGTTGTAAATATTTATAATGTTATGATACTAATTAATTCTAATTTAAACGGCTTTTTATAATCATACACTATTATATATTCCTATTTTTTAATATGCGATAAACATATATCAGACAAAGTTGAGAGACTTGAATCAAATTTAAAAATTGATCCACTAATACCTGAAATTTTAAGTTATTTAAGTATCATTTTATAACTCAAATTTTATTTAATTTTTAGTTAAAATATGATATTACGATTTAAGTGAAATCAAGTCAAAATTTTCCACGTAGAATCAAATTGAAAAATTCATGCGTTGGTTTTAGAGAATACATACAATTTTCATTTCTGTTTTCTTGGAAAATAAAAAATGACAAAAAAATGTGTATGGTTGCAAAATTTAAAAATATTTTTTAGAAAATAAAAACAAAAATTATTGGAAATTTGGAAACATAAAAAATATCTTCACTATTTTCTTTAAAAGTGTTTTAGGATAATAAAAATGATGAATATAAGTATTTTTAAATTTTAATTCTATTTAATTCGAGTTTAAATCCTTCTAATATCATTTTTAGAATTTTTTGTTTATTTAATAATATTTTATTTGTTGTTATAGTAATATTTTTCTAATAATTATATTTTAATTTAATTATTTAACGAATAACTATTTTTTTTGAAAAATTAGATACTAAATATATTTTCACTATTTTTATTTTTAAAATAAGTTTTCATTTATATTAGCCAAATGTGTTTTTTTAATTTTTAAGAAATTAAAAATAAAAATTATTTTTTAAAAATAAAATATAAGATGATTATTTTTAAAAAATTGAAAATAAAACCTTTTTATTATTTTTTAATTCCAATCAAGTTTTACAATATTATTATTTTTAGATATTAATATGGACCGAATCTTTATGGTAGTAAATTTCATTCAAATCCAAGGGTGATTTGGAGCAATAAATGAGGGTGGGGTCCATTTCCAAAAGAAGAAAACAATATGACGATTACAATATTAAAGTGTATATATATAAATATTTTTTTTATTTAAAAAAAAAACAATATTTTACTTTTAATTAATATATATTAATTTATTGGACTTGAGAATTGGTTCAAATTTGGTTTAATAGCAGCGTTGAGGTACGTTTGCCATTCTTATCTCTCTTTCCTTTCTCTCTCTAGGGCTTTCTTTGTCTCATATCGGCTCTACCTTCATGTTCTCACTTTCTCGCCTTAGATTTTCTTTCCAAACAGGCCTTAGACTGAGAAACGCCGGGAAAATTTCACTCTTCGCTTCTCCCGATTGAGGAAAACCTTTAAGAACCTGGGGATCACCACCGTCTCAACGGAGTTGGATCCGTTCACTGAGCCCTCGAAAATCTGGTTTGGTAAGTCTGTAATAGATAAAGCGCCATAGGTTTATTCAATTTTTTTCTGGAACTGAGAATCCTGAGAAAGAGCTGGGCATTTTTTTGTTCTTAGGTTATTTTAGGGTTTGGTAATTCGGGTAGAAAGAAGGAAAACGGTGGCGTTCTGTGGGTGTGGTGCTGCCTCATGCGATTTGATGCCGCCTGAACCGTTGCCTTGGGATCGTAAGGATTTTTACAAGGAGAGGAAGCACGAGAGTACGCAGTCGCTGCCTCAGCAGCCACTGATGGCTCGATGGCGAGACTCCTCTTCGATGTCGCCTTATCAGCACGGCTCTTTTAGAGAATTTACTCGTTGGGGATCCGCTGACTTTCGTCATCCTCCTGGTAAGTTTTTTCAATCCATTTTTATGCCATTTCTTTCACCCGCAGTCTCTTATTTTAAATTTTTAATCCTCAGTATTTTGAGAAGTGTTAGGAATTAAGGACTGGTCAGATCTGTGGGTTTTAAGGTTTTGGTTTAGTTTCTTTTGGGAATATTTACTTTTTTTTCTTATGTTCTGTTTCATTTGGGATTGTATATACCTTCATTATAATTAATGGAGATTTCTCTTTTTTCCCAGTTAGTTTTTTTGCCTTCTCGTTTTCTGGGTAGCAGATTGTAGGTACCTTGATTTTCTGGGTAGGGTTTTCGTTTCATTAGGGATAGGAGTTTTGTTTTTCCGCTTTTTGGGTTAGAGAAGAATATATACTTGATTTTGATAATTTGGGGTTTTTATTTTTATTTAGTTTTCTACCTTGCCTTTTTGGGTTTTATGGGTGCTATTTCTTTTTGGATCTTTGGAGGTAGAAATTAGAAAATATTGATTTCTCTTTCTCTTTGATTCCATTGATCTATTAAGTGGAGAATTTTAGTTTCATACTTTTTTCTCTCTCTCTTTTGGGTGTAATATTTATTGAGTCTCCTTTGCCCCCTGGATTTGGAAGATACATATACATTGCATGTGTTAATGCTTGTTACCTTTTCTTTGTTTCTTTAATTTTTATGAAGGGTATGGTAGGCAGGGCAGTTGGCACCTTTTTGCTGAGGGAAATGGTGGTCATGGATTTGTTCCATCGCGATCAGGTAACAAGATCTTGGATGATGAGATTTTCTGTCGGTCAGATTCTCGTGTGGATGGGAAATATGGTCGAAACAGTAGGGAAAACAACAGAGGGTCTTATAGCCAGAGAGACTGGAGAGGACATTCTTGGGAAAGCTGCAATGGGTCCCCAAGCACTCCTGGGAGGCCTCATCATGTCAATAATGAGCAGAGATCCGTGGATGATATGTCATCCTACCATTCCCATGCTCATTCTGACTTTGTAAACACATGGGATCAACTTCAAAAAGGCCAGAATGATAATAAAAAAGTGTTGTAAATGAGTTAGGCACAGGACAAAAATGCCAGAGAGAAAATTCAGCAGGCTCAATTGATTGGAAGCCTTTGAAGTGGAGTCGCTCTGGGAGCTTGTCTTCACGGGGTTCAGGGTTTAGCCATTCAAGTAGCTCAAAGAGCTTAGGTGTAGATTCTGGTGAAGGGAAAGTTGAGCTGCAACTGAAAAATTTGACCCCTGTCCAGTCTCCTTCAGGGGATGCAGCAGCCTGTGACGCAACTGCTGCACCTTCCGATGAGACTACTTCAAGAAAGAAGCCACGCCTTGCCTGGGGTGAGGGTCTGGCCAAGTATGAGAAAAAGAAAGTTGAAGGGCCTGATACAAGCACAGACAGAGGTGGGGCTACGATTTCCGTCTTGGCAGATAAGAGTCCTAGAGTCCTTGGATTTTCTGATTGCGCTTCTCCTGCAACTCCTTCATCTGTTGCTTGCAGTTCCTCACCTGGTAAAATATTAGATTTTCTTATATATTTATTCAGTTTTAAGCAGATTACCTAAAACAAGTATAATATTTTTTGGGTGCACAATCTATCTTCTTTTTATGACTATTATCTTTATATACCAGCAATAATTTGATGATCTTGTTCGATTATATAGCAGCAATAACTCAGCATGACTCTTTGTTTGATTATATGTTCATGATTGGTCACTTCTCCGCCTACCTGACCCGTTTTAATTACATGAATATTTTAGGGATGGATGATGTCCAAAGCTTTCCCAAGTTTTTTAGCAGGCCCATGTGCCAATTAAATTATGGTTAGAACATTGGTATTGTTATTATACATTCTGCATACACCTTTTTAAGGCCATGAAAAAGCTTAGACAGTTATGTGGTTCTTTTCATTGGCATGACAATTTGCTGGTTTCCCATGCTTTAGGAACCACTATTTGATTACTTATGCTTTCTTGACTCTCCACTTCCCCCTCAGAGCAAACTCTATCTGTTTACTCTATTGATTTTATGAGATATCAATTTTCCTTTTATCAGTTCCTAGGTTTCAGTTATTGATGCATGTAGCCTATCTATATCAAACTATAGGGCCTAGTTATTAAGGATGAAAAAGTCATATATCTCTCATCTATTCAGAATTGGGTTTCTTGTGGTTATATTCAATTTGGGTCCTTCCACACGTTATCAGTTGGTTTTATATTGGATGTTTGCACTTATAGTTTCCAAGCCATGTCCAAATTAGGGTTTTTTAATTAAGAGGAGAACGCCAAATTGCTGGATGTTAAATAATTCCCCTTTTCCTTGTATTAATTGTGATGAAAATGCTTTTCATTTATTTCCACAATGCTCCTGGTTGTTGCAGGTGTGGAAGAAAAATCATTTGGCAAAGCTGCAAATATTGATAATGATATTAGTAATTTTTGTGGGTCTCCAAGTATTGGGTCTAAAAATCATCTGGAAGGACCCTCTTTTAATTTAGAGAAATTGGATATCAATTCAATCATTAATATGGGCTCTTCACTTATTAATTTGCTTCAACCGGATGATCCTTGTACAGTAGATTCTAGTTTTGTTCTCTCTACTGCAATAAATAAGTTGCTACTATTGAAAGGTGATGCTTTGAAGGCTTTGGAGATGACTGAATCTGAAATTGATTCACTTGAAAATGAACTTAAGTCGTTGAAACGCGACTCTAGAAGTGGATGTCCTTGCCCAGCAACATCTAGTTCTCTTCCTGTTGAGGAACATGGGAAAGCTTGTGGAGAACAAGAGGCTGCGTCCAGTATGATCCCTCGACCTGCCCCTTTGAAGATTGGTACTTGTGCTGATGTTCCTGTGGAGAACCTGCCCATTTGTAATGGTGTCCCGGAAGAAGTTAATGGGGATATTGATAGTCCTGGAACCGCAACATCTGAATTTGTGGAACCATTGTCCTCAGAGAAAGCAGTTTCTCCATCTGATATTGTGAAGTTCGACGAATGTTCTGGTGATTTGGGTTCTGTTCAATTGACAACAATGGATGAGGTGATTTTATCTGCTGGTTCAGGTAATGAAGGGACTGTGATGACCATTTCTGTGGAAGGCAGTGTGCTTAAAAAGATTGATAATGATGCACCTGTTTCAGAATCTTCAAGCTCTGATGCTGGTGGAGAGAATGTTATGTACGAAATAATATTGGCTGCTAATAAGGAATTGGCTATTGTATCTTCTGAAGTATTTAATAAACTATTGCCAAAAGATTTCTATGGCGTTGAGATTTCTGAAATAGCCAATGTAGCATGCACACAGTCTGATACTGCAATCAGGGAAAAAATTGCAATGAGGAAGCAGTACTTAAGATTTAAGGAGAGAGTTTTGACACTGAAATTTAAAGCATTTCAGAATGCATGGAAGGAAGATATGAATTTGCTTTCGATGAGAAAATATCGTGCAAAGTCTCGGAAGAAGTATGAACTAACTTTACGTTCAACGCATGGTGGCTACCAAAAGCATCGATCCTCCATTCGTTCTCAAGTTCCTTCTCCTGGTAATTGTTTGAGCCTCTGGTTTAGAATGGTTTATATTTGATGCCAGTTTGTTGTGATTTTGCATGTGGTTTGAGTGGCATAATTTCAAATTACGTTCAATGCATGTAAGATAAAGTGTTGAGGATTCCACTCACCTTTTATCTTTGATCATTTGTCTCTTGAATGCATGTAAGGTAAAGTGTTGAGGATTATTTTTCATAAGATTAAACTGTGATGCCTCTTCTTTTTTGATTTTTATTGAGAATGAAATTATCATAAAAATGTTGCTGAAAATCAGTATATGAAATAAAGGAAAATCTTGAATGGAAAAAAGGAGAAATAAACTAGGTTCAGATCTATCATCCCAAGAAAATAGATGTTGAAATTTATGGTATATCAAGGCAATTCAAGAGAACTGTGTTCAGTTTATATTGAATCAAATAGTAATCAATTAATCAACACTATTAAGGTATACAACAACTTCTATGACAATCCTTTTCTGATAAAGAATTGCACAATGCTATTGCTGGGAAACAGATCATTGTTCTATATTATGAACCTCTGTTCATGGTGGAAGATGCATTGTTTGACATGTTACTAAGTTCTAGTTATCCCTTTGTTACAAAGTACTTTTATATGCATTTTCATAAATTGCCAATCATAAATGATATTAGAGATTCTGGGTTTTTAGTGGATATTTACTAATAACTTGAGTTAATAGAAGGTAACCATACTTTGACCTTTGTCTGGTGAAACTAATTCCATTTGTTATTATTACTTGAAATTTGTTATTTTGTTGTTACTGCACTCCCCTCCAATGTTGTTATTTGGTAAATTGTAGGATTCATATCTTCCTCAAATCCTTGTGTATTATATGCGCTGTTATTACATACAGATTGCTTGCCTTAAAGAATATGTGATTATGTATAATTAAATGTGGGGTTGTTTTTGTAGCTGGAAATCTGGTCCGGGAACCTAGTCCAGAGATGATCAATTTTGCTAGCAAACTAATTCCAGATTCCTATGGTAGGATTCACAGGAATACTTTGAAAATGCCAGCATTAATTTTGGATGAGAAAGAGAAGAAAGTTTCAAGGTTTATCTCTACTAATGGATTGGTTGAAGATCCATTTGCTATTGAGAAGGAAAGAGCTTTGATCAATCCTTGGACATCGGAGGAGAAGGAAATTTTTATAGATAAGTTGGCTGCCTTTGGGAAAGACTTTAGAAAAATTGCCTCCTTTCTTGATCACAAGACTACTGCAGACTGTGTTGAGTTCTATTACAAAAATCACAAGTCTGAATGTTTTGAGAAAACAAAGAATAAGAATGATCTCAGTAAGCAGGGGAAGTCTGCTGTGAATACCTACTTGTTGACATCAGGGAAAAAACGGAGCCGTGAAAATGCATCCCTTGATGTTCTCGGTGCAGCTTCAGTTATAGCAGCTCATGCAGAAAGTAGCATTCAGAACCGCATAAATCTTCTGGTAGGATCTTTTTAGGAGGGCAGTTTGATTCCAAAACATCTGAAATTGATGATTGCATTGCTATAAGGTCATCTAATTTGGATATTGTTGGAAGTGATCAAGATACTGTTGCTGCTGATGTTTTAGCTGGTATATGTGGTTCTTTATCTTCAGAGGCAATGGGTTCTTGTATAACTAGTTCTGCCGTCCCTGGAGAGAGTTACCATCATGACTGGAAGTGCCACAAAGTTGATTCTGTGGTTAAAAGATATTCCACAACTGATGTATTGCAGAATGTTGACGAGGATACTTGTTCAGATGAGAGTTGTGGGGAAATGGATTCTGCTCATTGGACTGATGAAGAAAAATCCATCTTCATACAGGCCGTCTCGTCATATGGTAAGGATTTTGAAATGATTTCACGTTATGTTGGTACAAGGTCCAGGGATCAGTGCAAGGTTTTCTTTAGCAAGGCTCGTAAATGCCTTGGACTTGACTTGATGCATCCAAGAACCAGAAACACGGGTACTCCCATGAGTGATGATGCCAACGGTGGTGGGAATGATACGGAAGATGCTTGTGTCCAAGAGAGCTCAGTTATTTCTGGTGATAAGTTGGGATCTAATGTGGAAGGTGACTTACCTCCCTCTATTGTGAGCATGAATGTGGATGAATCGGATTCTACCTGGGAAGTGAGTTTGCAAACTGATCTGATCATATCAGAGGGAAATGATGGGAGTCTAGTAGATTGCAAAAGTTCTGTGGCAGTGGAAGCTATTTTTTATGATGTAGACAAGACTGGGCAAATTTCCGAAGGTGGTGCTGATCATATGGATGTTGATAGCAACCAGGCTGAGTCACTACAGGTTCAGAAAAGTGCTGCTTTGGCCAATTTAAATGCACTAAGAAATCACATTGAACCGGGTGTTCCTCTTGCAGTATCAGCATCTCATGGGGGGACTGCTGATCCTCATCTTTCTAGTTTAAATGCATTGGTTGAGCCCAAATCTGATGCTGCTTGGTCTACTGAGGGGTTTGGAAATAATGCGGAGGCACGGAGAACTTTGTTGTCCAAAAATGGTATGGATTGAACATGATGCAAAATGCAGTTCAGAGACTGGCAGTCAACTTTTTCGTAGGTCAGATTCAAATAAATCTGGTGATGAGTCCATTGATAAAAATTTCGTCACTGAAGGTCTGCATCAAGTCCTTCTTGACTTGGGTTCTGCTGGAAAGCCTTCTATCTTATTATTGCCTGATGAAAGCTCTTTTGCTAAAATTTCTGCATTACATGATTCTGATACCTCTCAATGCGATAATATATGCAACCAAGATAGGTTGTCATCAACACTTGCTTATCCAGAGACTGAAGATAAACAGGCTCACAAAGCTGCTAGTGGACATGTGTCTGTGCAATTTTCTGGAAATCCCTTGGTGGATCTTGCTGAAATGCAAATCTCAACTTTGAAAGAAATAAATGTTGATGTTGGCCGTAGTCAGTTGCCTGAAGTAAAAAGGTTTTCAACATCGGAAAGGGGTGTTGCTGGTTCATTTTCGGCTCAAGATCATCTTCTTCATAAGTGCAATGGTCCAAAACCAGCAGCTGAGCTTCCACAAGTGGTACAAAAATTAGATCAAGCAAACAGTCGGCAGAAATCCCATTTTCGGAGTCTGTCAGATACGGAAAAACCTTGCAGGAATGGTGATGTCAAGCTGTTTGGTCAGATACTCAATTCCAGTTCCCAAGATGATGAAAAGGTGGCCCATTTCTCAAAACAAAGTGTGAAACATTCAGATTTGAACTTGACAGGTCGTAAAAATGTTGATGGAAATGGATCTTTTTCAAAGTTTGACCAAAACATTATTTTTGCACCCGAAAATGTTCCCAAGAGAAGTTATGGTTTATGGGATGGCAACAGGATACAAACTGGGTTGTCATCTTTGCCAGACTCTGCTATTTTAGTGGCAAAGTATCCTGCTGCATTTGTCAATTATCCTTCATCCTCGTCTCAAATGGAGCAGCAGGCATCACAGACCGTTGTTCAGAATACCGACAGAAACTTGAACAGCATTTCAGTTTTTACCCAAAGGGAAATAAGCAGCAACGGGGTTGTGATGGATTGTCAAGCGTACAGGAACCATGATCATACCAAGGTAGCACCATTCACAACAGATGTAAAGCAGCAGCAAGGAATGATCTCCGAGATGCAAAGACGGAATTTACAGCAGCAGGGAAGGGGAAAGGTTGGAATGAACGTTGTGGGCTCAAATCTTTCTGATCCTGTAGCGGTGCTTAGGATGCAGTTTGCAAAAACGGAAGCATACGGCGGGCAGAGTGGGAGCAGAACGAGGGAAGAAGAGTCGTGGAGAGTTAAGGGGGACATGGACATACGGAGGTAGAAACCGAATTCCTTTCTCAGCAGCAAATAAATTCTTTGTTTGCTGCACACTGTATAATAGTTTTTCATTTTTTATTTTGGTATTTGCTAGTAATGAAAATCATGATAGGGAGAGCAGCAAGCAGTATGAAGTCCAAAAAGTCTATTTTTGGTGAAAAGGAAATATGTTAAAAGTGGCTTTGTAATATTTGCAGCAGTCTTTGTATTTGTTGTATTTTGATGGAAAAATACACAAAAATAATCCAAGTAATTTAGGAGGATCAATCTCGGTATTTTGCTGTTTTTTAGTAGGGTGTAAACGAGAAACTTTGTTCACAAGTTGAGTAGGGATGATGAATATGTTTAACCAGTAGATTTAGTTCTTGTCTTCCTTCACCTGCCGTCTCAGGGATGAACCGAAGGGTGCTGAGGGTATGGGTGTGTAAAAATATCTGATTTGATTTATTCGATCTGATTGTCCGTGATTTGATTTGAAATTTTAAATATTCCGATCTTAGGTTTTGGATACCTGATTTATATGTAGACCATTGATTCAAGGAATTTCCCCCATATGACCATTAGAACATGCAACTAAATGTTCCACCAGTCGAGCTCGGCCAATCTCCGTTGGGCCCATGAAACCTCACAAAAATAAGGTGAAGTATTAATTTCCTCCGATATCTCATTTTCTTTCTCATATTTGAAATCTAATGGAAACAAATAATTTGCAAAACATTAGAATACTTGTAAATATTTTGAAGCAAATACATATAGGATGATATACGATTGAGAATGCTTAAACGCTCAATATCCTTAAACGATAATTAGTTCCAATAAATCGAAACAAATTATGTCATACATTATTGCATCCAATTAGGCCAGTTTTGTTGCCGAAAGGGATGTAATGTACAATATTATAGTGTACATAAAGTGAGGAAGATCATTAAAATCTCGTGTAAAAAATAATATATATTCAAAATAAATAATTTATATTCTTTATTTATGTTCAAATCAAGTCATGAAGCTATTATATTGAAAAGAAAAACCTTACACACAAAAGCACGTATACACTTAGCACTTATTAAACAAAAAGGTAAACTACACAGGAGACCACTGATCTTTGGGGTTGGTGTCGAAATGACCACCAATCTTTTAATTTTGTCAAAATGACCACTTAACTATTGATATAGTTTCGATATAGCCACCAGCCGTTAAAACCTAACGAAGAGGCTGACGTGTCAGTTAACAGAAACTTATATAATTACACATTTAGTCTCTACTATTTTCACATTTAATCAATTTAGTCCTAGTTTCAATTTAATAAAATAAATTAATTATTTAATTATGTGGTGACACGTGTCACCACCTTATTGGAGGACTTTATCTATTTTTATTTAATTAAGTCACCACCTGATTGGAGAGAAAAATTAAAGTATTGCACAAATGTAGTTAGGGGGAATTGAACCTATAATATCTTGGGTGTAGGGGGAAAGTCTCTGCAATTGGACTAGGCACATATCTATGACATGAAACACAATTTAATATATGAGTTATAAGATTGTTAATGCCATGAAAAAAGAATTAAATGTGATTTTAGGAGATTCGAACATGACACACTTATGATGCATAAAAACATCTAACCCTAAAAATTTATAAACCCTAAACTCTAAAAATTTTATAGACCCTAAAACCTAAAAAAATTATGAACCCTAAACCCTAAAAAATTTATAAACCATAAACCTTAAAAACTACAGTTAATGCATGATTTAAAAAAATCTCTAAACCCTAAACCCTAAAAATATAGTTAATGCACAATTTAAAAAATTTATAAACCTTAAACCCTTAAAATTTTATAAACCATAACCCTAAAAAATTTATTAACTCTAAACCCTAAAATTATAAAACCCTAACCCTAAAAATTATACACTATAGAACCTAAAAATTTTATAAACCCTAAAATATATGTAAACTCTAAACCCTAAAAATTATAGTTAATGCATGATTTAAAAAATCTCTAAACTCTAAACCCTAAAAATTATAATTAATACATGATTTAAAAAAATTATAAACCCTAAACCCTAAAAATTTATAAACCCTAAACCCTAAAAATATATAAACTCTAAACCCTAAAAATATAGTTAGCGCATGATTTAACTTTTTTATAGACCTAAACCATATACCCTAAAAATTATAGTTAGTGCATGATTTAAAAAATTATAAACCCTAAACCATAAAAATTTTATGAACCCTAAATCATAAACCTTAAAAATTATAGTTAGTGCACGGTTTATGCTTTTTAACTTAATTAATAATTTTTAGGGTTTATGGTTTATAAAATTTTTAAATCATGCACTAACTATATTTTTGGGGGTTTAAGGTTTAGAGATTTTTTTAAATCATGTACTAACTATAGTTTTTAGGGTTTATAAAATTTTTAGGGTTTATGGTTCATAAATTTTTAGGTTTTAGGGTCTATAAATTTTTTAGGGTTTAGGGTTTATAAAATTTTGGATTAGATGTTTTTATGCATCATAAGTGTGTCATGTTCAAATCCCCTAAAATCATATTTAATTCTTTTTTCATGGCATTAACAATCATATAACTCATATATTAAATTTTGTATTTTATGTTATAAATATATGCATAGCCTAATGGCAAAGGCTTTCCTCTACACCCAAGGGATTGTGGGTTCAATTCCCCCCCCCCCCCGACTACATTTGTGCATACTTTGATTTTTCTTTCCAGTAGGCGGTGACCCACCTAATTGAATAATTATTTTATTTTATTAAATTGAAACTACGACTAAATTGATTAAATGTGAAAATCGTAAGGACTAAATTTGTAATTATACAAGTTTCTGTTAACTGCCACGTCAGCCTCTCCGTTAGGTTTTAACGGCTGGTGGCTATATTAGAACATATCAATAATTGAGTGATCATTTTGACACCAACCCCAAAGATCGGTTGTCTCCCGTGTAGTTTACCCTAGACAAAAATGAAGAAAACCAGAGATGCCATAGCTCCTGGGTTTTCATAGTGCAGATAAAATTGTACATATTTTTTCAACTCTTTGATAATATATATCTTACAGACAAAACTGCTCAGACATTTAACTCTAAATATTTATATATTTACTAAGGAAAATATTTTTATATACAAGTTTATATAAACTTTAATTTACACAAACTTGTTATTTTAAGATTTAGGGATCAAGATTTAAGAGTTTAGATTGTAAGGTCTATAATCTAGGATTTAGTGTTAGAACTTATAGATTGGTCTAGAGTTTATAATTTAAGGTTAAAATTTTAAGTTTTAAATTGTATAATTTAAATAAGAAAGGTTGTATAATTTTTTACTCAATTTGTCTATCAATATATAATATTTTTATTAATTTAAATACATGTAAAAACTATACAAACTTAAATATTTATTATTAAAAAATAAAATCTCTAAATTCATAATATTTTTATTAATTTAGAATAATCAATATATGTATCAAGTATTTTTTTAATTCTAAATAAATAATCAAATTTAGGCATATGCATATTTGTAACTTGAATTACTTCTCTTTTCCTCCTCATACCCCAGTACAAACAGAATAAAATTCATCTGCCACTTTGTATATCATTAAGCTCTAAATTTTAAAAACTAAAACCCTACACTTGAAACTCTAAATATTAATACTAAATTTTACTTTTTAAGATGGCATACATAAAAATATTGAAAAAAATAAAAGGATTTCTATTCGTATAAACATAAGGCTAATAATAATAATAGTAATAATAATAATAGTAATAAATAACACCTAAAAATAATATAAAACGTTTATAGATAACCATTGATTCAACGCTGAACAGACCTAAACCTCCGGGGCAAGACATCATTCAAGTTTTATATTACTTCAACATTAAAGACAACAAACTATTAAAATTGCAGGACAAAACCTCTCCACCGCCGATCGAGAACCCAGTTCTGCGAACAATACCCTCGACACGACGGTGAACGATCAAAACATGATGGAACTAAACAATTAAAACATAAAAAACTAAACGTCCAACCACGGACCTACTAACTTGAATCAATGTTTTGTTGTAGTACACTTGATAAAGTTTGGTTGAATCAACCAAAAACCTTGGGGTTCACTTCCCTTTCTTGGCAGCAGACTTGGTCACCTTGGCTCCAGTTGGGTCCTTCTTCTCCACATTCTTGATCACACCAACAGCCACCATCTGTCTCATGTCCCGGACGGCGAACCGTCCCAGCGGAGGGTACTGCAAGAAGGTTTCCACAACCATGGGCTTGGTCAGAACCATCTTGATCATACCGGCATCACAGTTCTTCAAGAACTTGGGCAACTTCTCGAGCTCCTTGCCGGATCGTCAGTCGATCTTGGTCAAGAGCTCGGCAAACTTAACAGCAATGTGGGAGGTGTGGCAATCGAGGACGGGTGCATAGCCGTTTCCGATCTGCCCCGGGTGGTTCATGATGATAACTTGAGAAGTGAAGTTGGCTGCCTCCTTGGCAGGATCATCTTTAGAGTTCGAGGCAACGAATCCATGCTTGAGATCCTTGACAGCAACATTCTTCACATTGAATCCCACATTGTCACGGGAAGAGCCTCGGTCAGAGCTTCATGGTGCATCTCAACAGACTTGACTTCAGTAGTCAATCCGGAAGGTCTGAATGTGACAACCATTCCAGGCTTAAGGACACCAGTTTTGACTCGACCGACCGGAACAGTTCTGATACCACCAATCTTGTAGACATCCTGAAGTGGAAGTCGGAGGGGCTTGTCGGAAGGCCTTTTGGGCTCATTGATCTGGTCAAGAGCTTCAAGGAGAGTTGGACCCTTGTACCAATCAAGGTTGGTGGATCTCTCAATCATGTTGTCACCCTCAAAACCAGAGATGGGGACAAATTGAATCTTCTCAGGGTTGTAAACCAACCTTCTTCAGGTAAGAAGAAACTTCCTTCACAATTTCATCATACCTTGCCTTTGCATATTTCGGGGTTGTAGCATCCATCTGATGATAAATCAACATACCCATTAGAACAAAACCAGTTAAAAAACAGAACATCATATATAAACAGAGAAAACAACAAAATTCAACCTTGTTGCAGCAGCAAATCATTTGCTTGACACCAAGAGTGAAGGCAAGCAGAGCAGGCTCACGTGTCTGCCCATCCTTGGAAATCCCCGCTTCAAAACCTCCGGTGGTAGAGTCAATGATAAGGACAGCACAGTCGGCCTGGGATGTACCCGTAATCATGTTCTTGATGAAATCAAGGTGTCCAGGGGCATCAATGACAGTGCAGTAGTACTTGGTAGTCTCAAACTTCCATAAGGCAATATCAATGGTGATACCACGTTCACGCTCAGCCTTCAACTTGTCAAGCACCCAGGCATACTTGAAGGACCTCTTGTTCATCTCAGCCGCTTCCTTCTCGAACCTTTCGATGACACGCTTGTCAATACCGCCGAGCTTGTAGATCAAGTGACCGGTGGTGGTTGATTTTCCAGAGTCGACATGGCCAATAACCACAATGTTAATGTGAGACTTTTCCTTGCCCATTATGGAGAATTAACTGGGAACTACAAGAACATGTATAAAAGAAGGTTAAACAAGAATCCTGTAGTCTGTAGAGCAACCAGAAAAAACAATGAACACATAACAAAAAAGTTAACATATTAAACAGTTCCAATATTCACTTTATTTTAATCATTGGCTTAAATTGAACAAAAAACAACCAATAGCATGCAATCTAAGATCAAAGTTCAAGATTCGTCTATTTTTGCATCCAAATGCTTTCAAAACAAAATATAAGCAAATGCAATAATCGAACAATATCGAGAAAAAAAACTTTTTAAATTTTAAAAATTGAACAGTTCCTTTTCCATTGTTCCTTTGAGTAACTGTTTTTAAAAATTGAACAACGTACATTGATTTTAATTCTATATGAAACGGTTATAATTTATGTCGCCTAGCTAAAAAATGAACGTAAATAATACATTAAATCCATAAAAACAAATAAAAATACTAACAAACAAATAATCCACAACAAAATCCTATATATATATATATATATTTACCAGAAATCAATATATTTTAGTGTAGTTTAATTTATAATCATTCATAATTCATGCATGCTATAAATATATCTAAAAATCGAAACAATTCACGTAAAATGATCAGATACATAACCATATCTAATATATCCGAATCGAAGCAAAACAAAAGCATTCTCATTAAAAGGAAATCAGCCAACCGATCTCCGAAATTATAACAGAAATGGAAACATGATCCTAAACGGAAATTGACGCCGGCGAATCATATCCGGGAAATACAGAAAAACGAATCAATCAACCAAAACAGAATCGAAAACGAACTCGAAATTGAAGATCGGAAATCGAACCTTTCGAGAGAGAGAGAGAGATCAAAAGCAAGAACAGAATCGCCAAACGGATCGGAAGAAGAGAGAACGAGAGAGAGTAGCAGGTTTTCGAGTTTGCCTCTCGTTCTTATTTATAGTCAGGTTTGAATATTTTATTGTTCCTAAAATGCCCTTTACGATTTTTATTTTGACAGATAAGTTCTCCGGTTTCTTAGGGAAGGGTCGCTTTGGGTGCGCGTCCTTTTGTTTAGCGTGATTGAAACGGATGGCTGTTAGTGGTGAAGTGTTAACACGCGCTTGATTTGAGAGTGGTATTGATTTGATTTTGGTAGCGGTATTGATTTAAAAAAAATAATTGAGTTGATGAAATATCTTTTATTTTTATTATATATAACAAAAAATTAGAAAATCATAATAATTTATTTTAAAATAATTAGATATGTATGGATATGAATAAAACTCTAATTATTTAATAACAAATCTTTTAAAAATTGTTTTAAGACATTAATAAAAATTAGATGTGTCTCCTTATGAATAAAACTTTTACCTCTTATGTGATGAAACTCTTATAAAACATGACAATTACTAATTAAAAATTATTATAATATAATTAAAATCATACCAATAATAAATTATAATTACTATTTTAGATTAATTACAGTTAAAGTGTTTTTACTATATACCGATTAAAATTAGCATTTTGGAGATTGCTAACATTAACAAGTTAGAAAAGAAAGTATCGAATTAAATTTTAATAAAAATAACACTGAAATCATTTAAATTGATGTTGAGATAATAAAATATCATGAATTCATGATATTTCTTTTATTTAGTCTATTGTAAAAAATGAGATTTTTTAATTTAAATTACATATATTCCATTTCATGAAATATTATTAAATAGTAACAAATACAAAAATATATAACAAAAATCATCAAATCCTAAGATTTTTTTTTGTAAAACTTTAAGTTTCTACTTAGATTTTTTTTTTGAAAAAAACTCAAAATTAAAAAAAAAAACAGAAAATGTAAAGAAAAAGATAACCAACTTAAACACAACTTCACCTAGCAATCATAAATCAAATATAAAGGTTTCATCTCAGTAACTGCAAAATTCATCGACAAAATTCGTCGACGAAATAATCTAAAACCGGTAGATAACCCGAGATTTGATTCTCTATTAACTAATGTCGCATGCAAAACCTGTTTGTCTTGATTTTCAAACCTAGCTTCTGCTATTCAACAATCGATACATAGAATGAAGTCTACTTACCCTTACGTATTAGTAGACAGAGGCGATGGCAGAGTATCGATCTTAGGCTTTTCTTTTCTTTCTCGTCTTTCCAACTTTTCCATTAGTCGTCAACAACTCTGGCTTTTTCCCCTCCAAAACTTCATCACCGGCATTCGCATGGATGATGGTATCGTTTGGCGGCTGTCTTTCTTTTCTTTTTGGCTTCTTTTGAGACAAGGACTGCAGTGTACCAAATAACAAGTTAGTTCTTAAAGGATCCAACTACATCATTCATGATGTTACTAAACAATAACTCGAAATGCATCAGAATTGTAAAGCATCCCGCTCTTTCCCCACCCTGAAAACCAAATAAATGTAAAGATCGGAGCCGAGGAGAGAAAGAAGGGCACCTTATCTTCTGATTCGTAAACGGTTTTGAGGAAGCTGCTTTCTCGATTACACTCTTGTAATATTGTGTGAATGGGAGCATTAGCATTGGACTTTTCATACTGCATCCCGACCATTTATGAAGGTCAGGAAATTCATTCACTACAATTCTAGATACTTTAAGTACAATTTTGAAGTAAGAAAGTAAACCTGAAGAAATGATTCGACAAATTGGTGGTCTTTCGGTGAAAACGCCACCTCATCTCTCTTCCTCTGTACAAATTCAATGTTCTGCTCCACCTAAAACACCAGAAAGAACTAAACAGTTATCATCTTTTATTCTATGTAGCTCAACAGTGACAAAAGAGCTGGTTCAAACAACATACAACTCTGAAGTTCCTAAAAGTCATTACCTGATCGATAAATCGCTTCACCACACGCCGGAAACTCTCAATGGTTGTTGTCTCAAGAAACTTCCTGAGGGAGATGAGGGGAATGGTAGCCAGCTCAGGAAAAGTTATGTGATAACTCCATTGAGCAAAGTGTGTTGCAAGTAATTCAATGGCAGAATAAACACACTTGTCTTGAAAGTTTCGAGATTTTAGCCAATGTTTCGGCAACTGCACCATAAACATTCACATTAATTATAGCAGAAATACATCGATCTTGTGTGCAAAGGACATTTCAATTCAAAGTAACAAGGATGACAAATCCTAACCTTTATAGTGGAAGAGAAGTTGAAATCTTTTCCGGGTTTCCCAATGTCCTTTCCGGTTTTATATTCCAAAATATCCATAGCAAATGATGCAACAGGAATGAAAACCCCACTTGCACTAGAAAGGGTACTCAACCACTGAATGCATTTGATTCTTAGAGGCAAATGTTTTGGTCCAGGAAACAAGACAGCCACTCCATTGATAATCTGAATGATAACGTATAACAATGGCTGAAGATCATAATCTTGTATGTTTGCCGATATAAATGAAACCCAGAGATCAATGCAGTTCGTATACTGCCAGCTGCATATCCTTTTTACAGCCTCCTGCTTACAAGCAATAACAACCAAGCAACATCAAAACCTGGGCTTTGCTGATAACATCAAAGTAATGATGAACTACATATATCCATAAGCACCAAATTAAAAGAACAATGAAACAATGTCCAATCTTGTCTCATTAAATTAAATGAGACACCAAACATATGAGCATGCCTACCTTATTCTTTTTTTGTAGACCCATATGCAATATCTTAGAAAGCTGCTCAACACAAACCATTACCTTTCTGGATGAGTTTTGCACATCTTGAGAGCATAGCTCAACAAAGGAATTGCGCAGAAACTGAATATGTTTGGGTGAAACTGGATCGACAAATTTGCAGTGACTAATGAAGGCCTTATATGTTTTAATCAAGCATGAGTTGAAACAATCTGAGCTAAACACAGAAGCCACGTCTTTTATGACCAGGAAAGAATGTGATGCAAGAGCCCCTTCACCCGTTACCCATAAATGAACTGCAATCTGTAATCAATTGAAAAAGTTATTGCTGATCAAGAAAAAAGTAATAATTAGATAGTTATTTCTATGGCAAGAAAGTATGGATGGAAATATAAGAACAAAAATTGAAAATTAAAAAGAAATATTACAAGATTCCTCATGTCTTGCATTCTCCTAATTCCCACATATATTACTAATTTAAAGCATTGGGTATATAACCTTATATATCAACTGAACAGTATAAACAATATTAACATTCCTTTATATCCTAAAACTATTAGTACTAACAAAAATGACACCGATATATATATCAAGTATCATATCTCATGGATAATAATACCTTGATTAGTCTGTGCAGCAATGGACGAAAAGCAGCAAAAAGTATTACAGAGGCTCTGACTTGAACCAAGGAGAAGGCAAGAATCTCCGAGTCAGAAACTTGATTCAGGTGAAACAGTGTACTTCTCAAATAAGACTTGATTAGCGGCTTCACAGTTTTCCATTTTGAACTATTCTTCAACTCTAAAATGGTCTCCTTTTTGCAACTAGAACATGATATTCCAAGCATTTCTCGAAAAATATTATCAGCCTCCTGGAGCATGAAGATTAAAATCTTGGAAAAGGTTCTGCTCTCTAGATTTCCACAGCAAGAAGCGACATCAAGAAGATGAGATGGTTCAGTTCCATAATGGCATGCAGCTCTATACCCATTCAATAAACTAGCAAGTGCAGATATACTACGCTGCTCGCTGACTAGTTGGCACAATGAATTAAGTGCAGAGCTAGTCAACAACTTGACCTCTCTTAAATTTACAGTGCCTTTCTCAGGACTTTCTGTGCCATCTTCACTAGCATTGTCATCATCGGAATACTGTTACAAAAAGTAGAAAATAAAAAGTTCAGAAAGGCACAGCCATCAGATGGACAAATAAGGGCAGAAGGGAGGAATAAAAAAATTCCACTACTTATTTATCCTTCTTTTTTTCTGAAATACTGGCAAATGATTGCGAGTTCATAATTCTTTAATAACATACTATATTAGCATGAAACCACAATATCTCAGACAAAAAAGAGGACTTACTCACAATACGTCAATATATTCCCTTTTCTCCATTCATGATACATCTCAGTATCAGACCTTTGTGGTACTATTTTCTTTTTGGTTTTAATTCACATCGAGCGAGACTAAGTAATATTTATATGTGTTGCTTTCACACCCAGACTTACAATTTCATAAACTTCGGACACAGAAAAGTCGGATCAAAGTTAGAAAAGCTTATAGGTTCTTTCCTATTGTAACCTAAGTGCAACCAAATGCAAATCAAGAAACTTACACATTCCTCGTCCCTTAATTTCCCAAGGCCATTCTCATAGCTTTCCAGAAACTTTGAAAATTTAGGATCCTGAAATTTACATAGTAGAAATGCTCAGTGAAATAAATATAGTAGAAACAATTTGTGAACAACAACAAACTTACAAGCCAAAACTCGGTGAGAATGGAAAGAGCAAACACATCCAGCTAAGCTCTTATATAAAGTAATTAATTCGAGTATTGTTTGCAGTATACAGTTCTAAAGATGCATTCATTTGAGTGTATCAGCATGAAGTTCATCTTTAACTCCTAGTTGGTATCAGAAAAAAAAAACAATCTTTGACTCTCGAAACGCTATACAATCTCACACAATTAACAGTTAAATGTCAATAAGACCTAATACCTTTTTCTGCAGCCTCTCTATTTTTTTTTCTTCTGTTTAAGCTTTAATGAATTGCCCTGTTCTGCTCCAATAAATCACTAGCACCACCGTTGTCGACATCCATATCTATGAAAGCACAGATAAATGAATTGGAAATATTAGCAATAACAATAAGGGGGAAAACACAGAGGGAAAACTGTTTATAGTGCCCCCACCATCTCGATCACTCTCGATTCCATTTTCATCCAAATACGAACAGCTCGAGTCCTGACCAATAAATTCAAACATCAATATGAGAAACCCTTTCTGCCCTCAAAACCTCAGATAAATATCCATCACTGCCGGAACCATCTTCAACCGCATCGCTCTCCTCACAAAATACCGCATCAAGCTCAGTTTCCTCTATATTTTTGAATTCGAAGTCTCTGAAAACGCATTTTAAATGTTTTAAGCAAATGCAAACTATCACTAATCAGCTTAGTTGAAGCACTAATAAAAGCAGAAACTAAAAGGCAAAGGAGATAATACAAATGAAATAGGTGATTATAGCCAAATAAGATTATATTCAGAAAAGTTCAAATTTGAAATTTTACCTTTCATTTGATTTCCCTATTTTACCTTCTTCAACGTTTTCCGCTTCCTCCTGCTTATCTCCTAGAAAATTTTCACTTCTCATTAATAAATTCAATTATTACACTCAAGACTAGATGAACAAAGCACAATATGAACTAAAAAAACTCACATACAACGCATAGAAACACATTTGATTTTATTAAAAACAAAACAGAACTTACGTCTCGAAGCTTTCTTCTTGAAGATGGATTTCAACTGACGTTTCCTTTTCAACACAGATTGAAGATTCTTCTTCGCGAACTTCCTCGCTTTTTCCCCTAATTTTCCCATTTTCCCAAATATTTCGAAAAACGCCTAAGAATAAAAGGCAATGAAAATTAGTCGTTTAACAATTTTATCGATTCAATAAAAAAAGAGGGAGGTTTTTCGGGCCTGCAACAATGGCGGCTTTGTTGTGTTTTTGGGGTTTTGGTTAAGTTCTTTTAGGGCTTTTAAGTGAAACGGAGAGATACAAGGGTCAATGTTTTAAATTTAAATTTAAATTTTTTAGGTATTTTTATAATTTTAAGAAATAATTAGGGTTTGAAAATATTAGAAATTAACTTTTTTGATTGGAAATTAAGAGGGAGTATTCGATCGAGTTGGATAAAAAAAATTGAGTTAGCCTAGTTTACGAGTCATATTTTATAACTTAAATTTTATTTGAATTTTTTCGAGTTGTTCGAATTTCTATTTAAATTTAATTGTAGACATTTATAATGTTATGGTAGTAAGTTTTTTAAATGGATTTCTATAATCATATATATATATACATACATACATACATACATACAATGGAGGAACTTGGTGAAAGAGTTTGGGGGGCAACTTAAAATTTTAAAAAAATTGAAGGCTTAAATTAAAATTTTAATAATTCTGAGAGATTTAATGATAACTTTTAAAAATTCTAAGAGGGAATTTAATTAAAAATAATCAAAAGTTTAATTTGAATTTTTAAAAATTTTGAGGGAGCCAAATTGAATTTTTTTAAAGTTTTAAGGGTCGAAATTTTATTTCCCAAAATTTTGGGGGGCGTAGCCCCAAGGTCCAATTCATTAATTACAAAAAATAAATTAGTCGAATAGGTTATATTTTGATACACAAGGTGTGTAAAAAATTACACAACCCTTCATATTTAAGCTATAAAATCTAAAACCTAAATCCCTAATCCTAGCACCCTAAAACCTAATGTAACGACCCGAAATTCGAGTTAGTAAATTGGGTCTCGGATCCGGATATTAGACCTTTAATTTGGTAATTGAATTAAAGAGAATTAAAAATGTGAAACTCGAATTAAGAAAGTTGAGGACTAGAAAGTATGGGGGTTAAAATTGGGAGCTTAAAGTGGAAAAAGTTAAATGCCCAATTAATTGTTTATCCATTTGGTAGGAATAATGAGATTTAAAGTGGCTGATGGTATGTGGAGACAAGGGGAAAAAGAAAAGGAAAATGAAAGATACGATATTTTGTTGGAGAGAGAGAAAAGTTAGAGGAAAGTGAGAAGTGGAAAGTTTGGTTTCGATTTACCAAGATTTGGTCATCCAGTTTTGATACCTCTATCACCATTGTGTTTATCTCGTCGTGATGAATTGGTCGGTAGTCGTTGTATTACCGTTAGAGAGGATGAGGCCAAGAAAGTTTTGACCGTTTCAAAATATAGTGGTTTCGGCGGTCAAACTTAAAATCTGAATGTATCACCATGTTCATTGGCGAAAGGATAACGAGACTGGAACTCGCCGCCGTCGTCCGACCATCGAAGCATGCCTCACGCATCACTTGTAAGAGTAGGCATACGTCTACCCAGGCGAGTGCACCATGCTCCAATGCACCGTGCCACACTAGATCCTGCTCAGCCAGGCCCAGTAGCTACCCTACACCGCGCCGCACTAGATCCTGCACTAGATCCAATGCACCGTAGCTACCCTACACCGCGCCGCACCAGATTGTTAGACCTTGACCAACCGTTGACCGAGCTTTGACCGGCGTTGACACACTGTTGATTTTTTTGGGATGACCTTATTTAGGGTTTCTCGACGTTCTGAGTCTGTTGGCGCAGTCTGTTTTGCTAAATTCGAAATTGATAAGTTTTTTACGTGTTTGACCTTGTGGATTAGTTAGTGGATAAGGTTAATTAATATTTATGGTGTTCGTATATTTATGAGGATTGTTCAAGCTCGAATGTCGTACCAATAGAAGCGTTGATGAGCTCGGGTAATGATTTATCAATAATCACTTAAGGTTAGTACACCTCAAACTCATATTGTTTCATGAGCATTACAAATGTGATTGCTTTGCGTGTTAGTATCTGCAAAATAGGTAAACGATGAATATGTATGTTTGGAGACTAATAGTATGAGACTTGATACCTATGAGATGCATGATGATGTTACAAATATGATGAGACTCACGGAGGCTTTAAAGACCACGTAGGGTCGCTTGTATAACACCCAAATCGATACGGGTAACCCGATCTGATCTGAGGTGTCACATCTAGTGACCCACTTTAAAATTTTTGGATAAAACAAATTGTCAAACCATTAAAAACCATAAAACAAGTTATGGATTAAAATATAAGTTCAAAAATCATTCAAAAATAAAATCAAAATCATGATACAAGTTTCAGACTCTGATATAAAGTAAGACGTGACATACATTCCCACTAACTATACTAGTACCGTACTCTGAAAGCAACGCCGAGTAAACTCTAAACATTGATGTCGACCACTGTACCATGATAGTTTTCTTCTAACCTGCGATGGTAAAAACAACGTGGCTTGGAAAAGCTCAATAATACAGAACTACCAAATGATGTTGTAAGCACGTGAAGGTATATGGCAAGCATAACAATGTCATGATGTTCCGAACAACAACATACTCCAATTATAATTCAATATTTTAGTGAAGCGTAAGATAATAGAATTGTTTTTTTATTTGATCACTGAGTATCAGGCGAGAAACCTATAGACCAGATAATTAGAATAGTGATGGATTAAGAAAATTAAACCAAGAAGTTTAGTGTGTTCCATTGAGTGCAGATTGAAAGCATACAAAATGTTTCAGACTTTGGTAAATCAATTTCGTATAGTAGATTTTTAAAAGGAATGAGAAAGTTATATTTTAAATCACCTAACTACCCTCCAACTGAACTCCAATATGCAGTTCTCCAGAATTGCATCTATAAAGGCGTTACCCATGCTCATTGGGCGTAGGTGCCCTCCTAAGGGGATACCTTAGGTCCAGTAGGAATCATCCTAGCCGAAGCATAGAAACCTAATACAGTAAGAATCATCAGCCAGATCATGGCTGAACCTGTAGAGACTTCATATCACATCCCAAGTACCCCCAATAAAATAGTCTAGGCAGTAATAATAGTAAGTAGTGGTAACAGTAGATATAAAGCAGATAATTATTTTCAATGAAACAGTAACCAGGGAGCATACTTTTCAGATAAGATATAGAGGTATATTTTAGACAAATGAAAGTCATGTTTTATATCAAGATACATTCTTGGGTTCAAATAGGAGAGAATATTCTTGTGCACTTGGAACACACTAGATGAAACAATTTATTTCTCTGAGATACTTGGTATTTACAAAAGAAAAGGGAAACATTGAACTTCTAACAGTTTTGAACTGATTTAAAAAATGAGGTCCCTATAAAAGGGGCTTGGTAACCAATGTCTTCAACCAGGCATTCGAGAATTGATACATTAAGAACATTCAGGATATCATATATATCATGAATGTTCTGATCATTTTGGCCAACAAGAGAATTTTGGTCATTTGACTATCATGGGCAATTTCATAATTCAACCCAATAAGGACATAATGGTAATTTGCATAATTGAAGATTTCTACAGTTTATCAGGTTTCCAAATCTATTCGAACTAATAGATCTCGATACTATAGTACTTACTAAGTATTCGAACATATATACCTCACACGTATATATTTCCCAATAGCGACTATATCGTATAGCTGAATGAGTCACATTAAAAAATATCATTGGATTTATCCCAAGCAGTCAAACATGTATTCGAGCATTATTCTTTCAGTGTTGTAGCATTACCATGAGTGACTTACATACATAAGTCAGGCTTCGTAACCCGTATGAGCATCACGTTCTTTTAGGTTTTAGTCAGTATTTTTGGGATTTAAAGGCTTTCACTTCTTCCAAGTCACTAGAGTTTTAATTCATTTTAGAACTCGAGGATATATATGTTATCTCATTCAAGTTAATCATATAGAGTACTTACGATAAGTTGGTTATCAGATGTTTGTTCAGAAATTGATAGACTAGGTAATTATGTTATTCTCAAATGCTAGAATCATGTTACTGATATTTTCCAAACAAACCATGAATTTAACAGGTAAATCAGTAGTTCCACCATGTCAAAAATGAATTCCCAAGTCGTTTACATTTTCAAGGGTATTCAGGTTCTTTTTACACCTCAGGGTATTTTTGTCATTTCTTATTCAAGCATTTCTCATCTAAATTAAAAGTTTCAAGGTTAACTGCCTTATCGATTATTCACTAAACTTGGATTTCTTATTAGTTATCAATTTTTTATTCGAACATTCAATATTAACCAATTGATTATTATTTTACCGTAAATAGTACAACTTTAAAATAATCATGGTAATCAAATGACCAATCATATTTGTTCATGCAATAACCAATTACCAACATGTTCCATAAAGCATATAGTAGGTAGCAAAGTATTACCTTGAATCCTTGCTATATCAGTTAACCCTTGAAATGACATTCAATCACCCTTGAACTCGGATTCTACATCCCTCAATATTTCGGATATAAGGAACTATGAATACCTTCAATTACACAAATTTTAAATTTAGTCCTTATTCATATTGTTCTTAACTGAATAATTAAATACATATGCACACTCAGGTTGAAGGTCAGATTCAGAGGCTTTTGGGTTAGAATTTGTGAAAAAAGACTTCAAAAACATACTCAGGACGTCAAAAAACCTAAAATGGGGGCTTTTAGAAAAGTTAACTTTTTTTGTCAAAGTCAACGGTCAGAATCAGTGGGTCAAAGTCAACAGTCAAAATCAACGTGTCAAAGTTAACTGAGTTGACTAGGACGAGTTAATTTAGATTGGTTTACTCGAATGGGTTAACTCAGCGAATTGACTCAGATGGGTTGACTTAGTTCATGTCAGATAAAAACAGTTCGGGTCAAACAGTTCAGGTCAGGCTTGGGTCGAGTTTGGGCTTGGACCAACTGGGTATGGGTTAAGGGTCATTGGGACTTAACAGGCCAGCTCATTTCTTATAATAAGCCTGTCGGGTTATTGAACCCCGCTATAGGGCTTGGACCGATTCTGGCTAGATCAGTTCAGGGTAAAATCGATTTGGTTTATAGGCAAACTAACCATGGTGGCCGAAGATCGACTCTAACAGTACGTGGTAGCCATACGCGGCCTATATGGCCAAAAAAACACCACCAAAAGGAGTAGAAAACGATAACAACTCGACAATTTTAATCATAACCCAAAAATTAAGTCAGAATCCTTACCAACTTACCCAAAATAGAGAAAAATAATTAGAAATGATGTAGCTCTAATAACGCTCTAAACAGCAACGGGTGAACGATCCAAGAGAAGGGTTTTGTTCAGCTCGGCACGAGGAACCCGTTGATGGTGGTAGTGCGACGGACGAACAACAGACGACGGTCGAAAAAGACAAGAATAGAGTGACGCTTAGGTAGTTTCTCTTCGAACCTTTAAGTTTAATTTTCACTATGAATGGCAGTGGGGCTCAGCGATGGAAGGTTAGGGGTAAGGCTGGGGTACTACGACGAACATAATGATGATGGCAGTGATGGCCACGGTGTGGCAGTGACGAAGATCGAACAAAAAGTACGGGTTAGTTTGTAGGATAAAGGTCTATAATTTTTTGTTCAAAATCTCGAAGCATGTGACAATTATGGGGGTAGTCGAAGAAGTTGGCTGACTTTTAATTATTGTTTTGTGGTAACCAAATCGGACAAGCTTAAAAAAAAAGCTATGGCATTTCTTAACCAGAATTAGCCTTGGCTCAAATGGTTAAGGCTTAGGCTAATTATACTAGAGGTCAAAGGTTCAAACCCCCTTGATAACATTTTCTCTTATTTTTTTATTATTTTTTAAACTTTTTAATTAATATTAATATTAATATTATTATGTTAAATAATTAGGACTATTACAGTTTGAGATGCTCGTATAATTACTTGGTGATTGTTTGTAACGACCTGAATTCTAGAATCTGAGGGTCAAATTAACCCGAAGAGTGGGCTTCACGTTTGGATCGAGAGTTTTGCCCTTTGTGAGCCTTGTGGTCTTGTTCTTGGTTGATGGGCTTGAGTTTTGGGCTTGAACATATGTTAGGTTAGAGAATGAGAGACAAAGGGGTAATTCCACCTTATTTTTGAATGGAAAAGTTATGAGCCTTTATGTTTTTTTGCAGAAAATAATGAATAATCTCATCCTTTGTCTCCTTTGTCTCTCTTCCTCAACTATTCTATTCCCTAACTCTCATACCCAATACAAAGGTTGAATCTTTGATTTAGGAAGTGTGAATCTCAGTTTTTTGGTTGAGGAAATGTTAATCATTATTCAAGGATCTATTTACCAAAGTAAGATTGGTCAATTTTGGTGGAGGTTGAAAAATAGGTGTTTGGTTGGGGTTGAAGGGGAAGAACGGGCATGGGGGTTTTGACTTCATTGCTTATTGTAAAACTTTCCTTCTTCATATATTAAGTTCCAGCAACATTGTAACTTGTTTTACAATATCTCTTTGTAGTGAAAGAGGTTGGAGAAGCTTCCAAAGCTCAAGAGAAGATGAGGTTTTGAGGTGTTGGCTTGGAGCTTTATTTGCTGTTTAACATCAAGGTTAGTACACTACTAACACCCATGTATTCCTAGAAATCCTCAATGTGTTAGCCTTACTGCTAGGGTGATTAATTGGTTGGTTGAATGCTTGAGACTTCATAAAAGGTAAATCTTAAAATTGGTGTTAATATGGCTTAAAATGGTCGAAAACCACTTAAACTATCTTACATAAATTGTAGGTTCATTTTGGGGTCTTGCCTTTGGGTTTTGGGAGCTTGGGGATGATTCTCAAAGTCCAGAAAATGAATTTTGGGTTCAGGTACCGATACAGGTTAAACATATATCGATATTTAGTGTTAAAAAGGCTGAAATCAAGCCAAATTACAAGTGCATATCAATACGCCTATGGGGGTATCAGTACCCCCTGTTCCATCAAATTCCAGTAGCCAAAAATTGGTATCGATACGCTCGAGAGCGCATCAATACACCTGAAATATCGGTATACGACCTTGTGTATTGGTACGGACTTTAAATTAAACCACTTCCGATGGCAAGCCATGTATCGATAGGCGTGAATGGGTATCAGTACCCACTAGAGCGTATTAATACTCGTAGGTGAGTATTGGTACTCACTGGGCATTCTGCCCAAAAATTTTATTTTGAGTTTGAGGGACCTATAATTTGAGAGCTAGGGTCCAATGGGCCTCTAATAGGGTAAAATGAATAGTAAAACTGAGAAATCGATAATCTAAAATCATATACGTGCATAATGAGTAATAATGTAATTAAAACCTTGATGGCTTGTGTGTTTTGAGCAATAAAGATCCTTGGTGGATCAAATAGTTGTTATATGCCACGTGAGGGCATTGTATGGTTGAGTACCTTGCTTGGTGGGATTCAGATACCCAGTGAGAGATTAAGTGTGTTGCAACACCATAGTTAAAGATTTTCAAATAAAGGATCCCGATGTTTTGTGGACACGGGCCTTATTCAAAGATGCTCGATGAGAGATCCTAAGCATGGGTGTAGGATCTCGATGCTTTATGAACGCGAGCCTTACCCCATGAGTGTATGATCCTGATACTTAGTGGTTGCGGGCCTCACTCAGAGTGTACTATCCCGATGCTTAGTGCTCGCGAGCCCCACTCATATACATATTTTGTGGTTAAAGACCTTTGCTTGAGAAGCCTTATTCTCCTGGTTGTTATGTGTTTAGGAAGCTAGAGGTAGCGCCAGTGTTGCTAATTGTATGCCATGATATCATTCTTAGCTACTTGCTCATATTTATGATTTGCATGAAGCATGGTTGAGAGAAAGTGTATTCACTAAGCTTCGTTAGCTCAGCTTTCAAAATTATATTTTCATTCGCAGGTTAGTAGGTTTGATGTGCATCGTTAGAGCACCATCGCTGTAGGTTCTCAGCATCAACTTGTTTCCGAGTACAATATTTAAATTTTTGGTCTATGTATTCGTAGGACCCTATATTGTATTGTAACTGTTATTTTAGATTTTAACTTATGTGTCGAATACTTTTAATTATGTATTTTAAATGGAGCTCGCAGATAACATTTTAATTAGTTTATCATCTCTGAATTATCCAAACTTAATAGAATTTATGAAACAAATGTGTTGAGCTAAATCTAGTTGCGAAATTTTATGCTTTGGGTTTGGGCTTGATGCCCATTTTGTGGCATCCGGGTTAGAGATGTTACATTGTTTGATTGATTGTTAATCGTGATACCTTGTATGCCTGTTCGAATAGATTGACGTGATTTGATGGGAATTATGCTTAAGGAAAAATACTTGATTAAATGATTATGAAGCCAACAACTAATATTAATTGATTGAATATGTTAGTAAACCAACTCTAATGACTTTCATAAGCTTTAGGGATCGAATAACTTTTGTAATATCATAATTCGAGGAAATGGTACAAACCTGTGGATAGGGTATCGGTACGAGCTTTGGTCGTACCGGTATGCGATTAAGGGTCGTATCGATACGGGTCGACCCGTACCGGTACTTGTGGAAATTAAGGATTTCCAGTAAGTTATATCAGTATCGATACGCGTAAAAGTACCGGTACCCAGGGTACCATATCAATACTCATATTAGAGTATCGGTACCCACTGAATAAAATAATCTATCATGTTAAAAAAATGAAAGTTGACGTGGGATGTTAATGGATAATATGGATTAATAAGATAGTTAATGAGGACGATTAATGTACACTTCCATAATGTATTAATAAGTTGGTAAAACTTAATTGGGAGACGTGTGGTAATAGCAACCATAAGAGATCCTTGGTGGATCGAGTTATGTTGTGTGTCGTATGGTACTCGTGTCTATGCTATGTGCTATATTGGACACTTTGTTGGTCGAGCCACCTTTGATTGATGGGATCCGGATACCCATTGAGAGAAAGAGTGTGTTGCAACACCATGGTTAAAGATTCCCGAATGTATGATCCCGATGCTTAGTGGTACTGGGTGTAATACCCCAAATTTTACTAAGTTGACTAAGGATCATTTAGTACTAAGATAATAGCTTAAAAGTTATCTTAGTGACTAAAATGACAAAAAATGCAAAGATAGGATTTCTTCGATTATGGGTTATGGAAAAGGAATTTCTGATATTTAAAAGCATCAGATGATAGAGGGCAAGTTAATTAGGGTACTTGTAACGTTTGGTCGAAATCTGAGGAAAATTGGAATGGAAATTGAAGTTTAAAATTTAGTGACCAAAATGTTAAGTAGTTAAAACTTGTGTGGTACAAGACTAAATATGAAAAGTTGAAGGACTAAAGTTGTAATTTCCCAAAAGTTAGAGGTTTTTATTTCATAAATAGATGGATCATCTAAGGGTGTGGATTAAATGTGGAATTCTGGTTTGAACCGATATTTCGATTGTTAGGAAATCGCAGTCAAAGTTTAAGTGGAATTCGGGTATCCGGATCGAACTGAAAAATTACGAAATTTTACTATATGATAGAAAAAGGATATAAAAAAATTATTCCCAAGTTTTGGAAATATTTTTAGTTCGATTCAGGATGGATCCTATGATTTATTTTGATTAAGGAATTTATTTAGTAGCCGATAAAATTCTTGATAATTATCGGTAAATCAGATCGAGTTAAAATTTCAGAGATAGTTCCATGGATCTTAGAAGAGTCATAAAATATTATTTTATGACTATTTGGATTCTAAAAAGACCAGGAAAAATTTAAATCGATTGAAATGATATGAAATGGCAATTTTGTGAATAAGTTGATCGGTAAAGGGCATTTTGGTCATTTTGCCCAAAAGGGACATGGAAGGAATTTTGAGATTTCTTTTATTGATGAATAGTGGCTTATTAGAATCCAACTAAGTCTAGTTGGAATGTTACAAAATGGCAAATTAGAAATATAGATCTAGTTGGAGGGTATTTTTGGAAAGTGGAATTTATTGAATTAAAAATTCATTTTTTATAATACAAGTGGCATAAATACATGAAAATATGAAGGAATTATCAGAAAATAACTCTCCAAAACCATGGTTAAGAGGAGAAAGAAGAAGGAAAATTTTCAAGCTCGGTTTAAGACCTGAATCTCGATTTTAAGGTAATCTTTCGAACTACAAAGTTGTTCTATTCTTCGAGCTCTATCTTTTGATGTAAATAATTCATATAATAATTTCTTGGTTGATGAGATTTGATATGAGGAAGAAATTAGGGTTTATGAACAAATTGGGGCTTTTGAAATTTTATGATTCTATGGTTGAATTTAAGTTGGAATCAAGCTTATATGATGTTAAAATCATGCTATTGAGTTAGGATTTAAAACCCTATATATTTTGGTTTGTATAGAGAAGATTAGGGTTTATGGATTTAAGTCTAACTTAGGGTTTGTGATGTTGGATTAAGGAACTAGTAAGATTATTTTGTTGTTTGGAAGCAAAACCCTAAGTTAAATATATAGGGACCAATTCGGCAAGCTTCAAAGTTAAGGGACCGAATCTGAATTTTATGAAATTTGAGTGTATTTATGTAATTAATTATGTTAAATATGTGAAATTGATGTTAGAATGTTATACCGATGTTGAATCGAATTAATGACCATTTTGACAATTTGTCAAAATCAAGTGACCAAATGGGAAATGAATTCTTGGATGGGGATTAAATCTGATTTTTTAGTTAAAATAATAGAATTAAGGTAGTAATGTTGATTTAAGGACTAAATTGCAAAGTTAAGAAGTTTGAATCCTTACATTTGCATTTTAGTGACTATTTCAGCAAAGAAAAAAAATTAGAGGGAACTATTTTGAATAATTATTTGATGAAGAATAAGATGAATTGGTGGCTTGAAGCAAGTGATGGGACTAAATTGACAAGTAGAAAAATAAGAAGAAGTTGGTATAAATTAGGAGTTTATTATGGAAAGCTATGTAGAATATTGAATTTTTGGCAGTGACTTCGAAAATTCACCATAAATTCTACAAAAATGTTTATATGATGAATTTTACATTGATGTAAAGAGTTGTTCGTTTAGTTTCATTTCCAACAAACGGAAACTGATTTCGAGTTCCGAGTTAAAAGATATGAATTTTTAATCGAATGAAGGTCAGGATATTTATAGAGTAGCTCCTGTCAGGAAGCTCTGTGACGGGAGTTTGAAGAATTTTCATAATTTTTGTAGATTTTAGTAACCGTTATCGAATCTAGTTTCTGCGGTAGAAAGGAAATTGAGATCTAGTATGTATTCTGCCATGTACAAGAAAATTTTTGAAGGTAGCGCAAGCTGTAAAAAAATGGAATTTGAAAGATTTTGTATTTAAATGTTAGTTAGCAAGCTCGGAAGAGTTAATGGAAGTTCAAATTGGTCACTAAAGACCGTAATGAGTTTTTGAACAGTACAAAGAAGAAAGAAAAATATTTGAAATTTTTATATTCGAATAATTATATTAGACAACATGTTTAAGGTATTGTTAGATTTGAATCTAACAAATATTTTATTTTATTCATGTGATTAATGAAGTCAAGTCTGAATCAAAGAAGGTTCGAGGTACTATGAAAGAAAGGATCAAACTAGGACTTAGTGAGGCATTGTGTTAAGTGACCAAGGTGAGTGCCTTAATTATTACTTAATTATGCATGAGATAAAAGGAGGCTTACGATAAGCCAACCTTATTTATGAATGCATGATATGATATATGTTGAAGTTATGTTATACTGTTTAAATGTGGTAAGTAATTTGGCGAGCAATGTGGGGACAATGTTCCTAACATATGACTAAAGAATTATTTATGACATGTTATGTTCATAAAAAATTAAGAATCAGTGATGTGTTTGATACATGATCACTGACTAGAAATTTTTTCTTAATAAATAAGCTAAAATGGCTTGAATAACATATTGTTTTAGTATGAGAACTTATCTGTGAAATGTTATGATAGTCACTATAACTAACATGTTATTTGAATATGGTAAGAGCAAGTAATATGTATAATACACTGTCAATGCTCTGATAGATATCTTTGTTATAGTATACCTAATATTATTCGGGTTATGAACTGCCATTATGATTTATTGATGACATCTGATATGATAACTTCTGATCATGATATACATATATTTGTATGCCCAAGTATTACAAAGTGGGAGTCCATGGTATAGTTGGCATGACATGGAGTCTTAGCAGCTGCATTATTCTATTCTGATATCTGTCTGTTTTGTGACTACTACGGTGTTACATCCACCTTGGGGATCTAAGCTCATGGTGCTAAGTGCACTAAAAATGTGCTTATATGAGGAGCAAAGAGCGTCATTGATTATATGAGGAGCAAAAAGCGTCCTCGATTACGTACTCATCTATCTGTTCCGTTTGGCACTACGATGTCATATTTCAGATGACTCGCGTACCTAAAGTCTCATAAAGTATACTTTGGGCAAATTTAAAAGATTAATAAAAGTGCAGGTAATCGAGCTAGTGAGCTTGACAAATTCCGTTATGTGCTAAGTTTTCTGCAAAGTTTTGGTACTAAGTATGAGAAATAACAGGTTCTCTGTACTCTCTATATATCTCTATATTTTCTGTAAGATCAGTATTTTCTCGATTATGTTAAGCTCAATAATATATGTATTTCTTTGTTTGATATGTTAGGCAAAGAATTAGAATTATGATAAAGTTTTCCATGAAATGCCATAGAAATTGGTTATACTATGTTATGAGAAGCATGTTGAAGTATGTGAAGTAAACATGATGAACTTAATACAAGTAATTTATCAGTTATACTTAGATAAGATAGATATAAAAATAAGCCTTGAATTATGTTCATGTCAGTTATTTGATAACCTTATATGCTTTGCCTCACTAAGTGAATACTTAGCGTGTGTTGTTTCACACGTAGGTTATTGGGAACTTACCGGAAGATGAGTCAAGCATGTTGATCAAGCTGCAATCTGCCAAACATCAGTAAGACATTCTAATTTATGATATTCTCTAGTGTGCATGTATCAATTTATTCATTAGTTGTTTTAAAGGTATAAGTTTGATTAATAGTCAAATAAATATAGTCAAATAATTATGAATTATTCGTATGGTTAAAGAATTATCGGTGATGATATTTAATCATGTAATATTTTATTTATAGTTTATAGCGTAACAATTTAAAATTCAAGGAAGGGCTTAGGCAGTGTACCTAGTTTTCACCCTGAGTTACATATTTATTTTAATAGCTGACTAACATGTTTTATAAACCAATTCAAGGTCAAAACTAGCAATCTATAAATAGGCTATGAATACCTTGAAAGTTGAGAAAGGGTTATTTTATAAATTAGTTTTATGTCAGATGTTTAAAAAAATTTACAAGTCTAGAACTCTGTTAAATAATATTGTGACATCATCAATGTGTATTCGTACTACGAGTATACGTTAAGGGTGTTACACTAGGCCTCATTCGAAGATGCTTGATAAGAGATTCTGAGCATTGGTGTATGATCCTGATGCTTAGTGGATGCGAGCCTCACCCCAAAGAGTGTATGATCCTGAGGCTTAGTGGACGCAGGCCTCACTCAAAGTTTATAGTATAATACTTATGATTGCTATGTGAGACTTTATGCATCCTTGATGGTTGTTATGTATTTAGGCGACTAGTGGTAGCGCCATGTGTTTATTTATCTATACTTATAGCTCGTACTAACTTGCATGTTTATGTTTATGATTAGCATGAAGTATAGTAGAGTAGATGTGTACCACTGGGCTTTGTAAGCTCGACGCTCGAAATCGCTGTTTCCGTGCGTAGGTTGATCGTTGGATCGTGGGATCGAGGAGCACTATCGGTACGAGATTCCAGCATGTGGTGATTTTTAGAGTACGGTACGTGTCTTTAGTGGCTGTGTATTCATAGGACCTTACGTGGTGGAGTCTGTAATTCTTTTTTTTTTGAAATTGTATTAATGAAGTTGAATATTTAAATATTTTAAATTAAGTGAAGCTTCTTTGTAACGGTTTAAATTATTCATCTTTGTTTTCAATTATTGGATTTAATGTTTTTAGAAAATACATTGTTTGGACTAAACTGAGTTAATTTTTTTTATGGAAACGGGTTGGGCTTAAGGCCTACACTTAAACCCTAAACTCTAAATTCTAACCATAAACCTTAAATTCTACATCTATACTAAACCCCTAAACCCTATACCATAACATAAATCCATAAACCCTAAAATTAAAGGCTTGTATAAAGTTTACACAAGCTTGTGTATTCAAGTATTTTCCTACTCGAATTCCCATTTTATTACTCGAACTCTATTTGAATTTTTTTGAATCAAGTCGAATTATGAAATTAAAGCTTAACTCTAACTCAAGTAGAGTCAAAATTTTATTTTTTTTCTAGTCGAGTTATGAAATTACAATTCGAGATAAGTCGAGTAGAGTCAAATTTTTGAATTTTTTTCGAGTCGAGTTTTGCTCACCCTTACCAGGAATGTTCTTTTTTTATTAAGTAAAGAGATAATTACATTCTCAAGGAAAATGCCAAGATTTAAACATATACAAAATGTGACAACGTAAACATCCTTATTCACTCGACCAATTAATGAATCTCGAAATGAATTTTTGTAACGCGTTCTCAAGGCACTAACTGAATAAACCTATACATATGGTATGTATTTTATGCATGATATTTCTTTTCTTATAAATACAGTATAATAGATCTCACAATGGTATTTTTTTTAAACTAGAATGTCGGCTTTCATAGATGAACAAGAACATATAGAGAAAACAAAGGTATATTTTTCAAGGCATTATATAGTTGGCGTAAATAAAGCTTAAGCGGTGTTCATGTCATAATGATATGAATCATGCACTAAGTGAATTTATTTCAAACGCGATGAAATTGACAACCTAACTTTAAAACAAGGTGAACGTAACGAGTGGTCTCAGCGGAAAAGTAGTTAATGTTCATGTTAAGAGACTCAGGTTCAATCGCTCTGT